>JAYESA010000007.1:99846971-100369471 GCA_036927795.1 Iris macrosiphon | reverse complement strand
TATTAATCGAGCTGTTCGTGTGCAGGTGAACGAGCAGTAGGCGGCTTACGAGCGGAGTCATGAAGCGCCTCTTTCCTTCTCCCTTCCAACAATCTAAGTGAGTGGCTACCAACCCGATTAGTTAGCCCTGCTTCCAAGCTTCACACCCTAAAATCTTGCACTCTTCTTTGCCCCGATCAAACGATACCAAGTAATAATAAAAGAGATCAAGATAAAAAGGGAATAGACTTGGAAATATTGCTTGTCAACTAAACTTATGAACGGTTATCATCCTGTATGCTAGTTCGTTTATAATTGTTCTATGAATCATGCTAAGTATGGAAATATATGCTTGTTATGAAACAAACTGTCCGGAAGTCTATGCAAAACCGTTATGCTACGGAACTGATTCTATGAGTGTTGTTTGATCACGGACAACTTGTGCACAAGGTATGTTATGAGTTCCGCGGACGGTCACCGGGGCGCTGGGACCGATCCGATCCGGACGGAACGTATGTATAGTCGTATGTTACCCGACAAAATGTTATGCAGCGGGGCTCGCCACCCGCGTTGCATGTCACTTTGCCTTGAGACTATAACCTGTCCCTCGTGGCACCACGCCAGTGATCTCTATGTATATTTAAACCTGTTGCAAACTAACTTGTGTCTTCGTTGCAGGGAAGGCATGGTAAGTATTGTGCAGGTAATTCAGACGGTCAGGTAAAATCCACCGAACGGTAGCACGTTCATTTTCAGTAAATTTTATATGCTGCTTACTTGTAAATGAACTAAGGCAAGATAGAAACCCACAAATATGCATGCTTCATTAAAACAACGTGTTGATTGGTATAGTTCGGTTAGCTCGCCTTCACCAGTATGTTTCGACATGCTGACCCTCGTTGAAACAGGTTTTTCGCACCAAGGCGAACCGAGCGAGGAGCCGAAGTCGTCTTCCCGATCCAGTCCAGCTGTTGGTGCATCTTCACCGCGCCCCTTTGAAGCATTTTGAAGACAGGAGCCTGCAACTCTTCATACACAAATGCAGCTCCGTGGCAAAGCTATCCTCCAGCCTAGAGGTCTATATCTTTTGAAGTTTAGAAAAGGGATATAATGTACAGGACTGCAATCTCATTTTGAGTCAACACTTTTGTAAGTCGTTCGGCATATTAGCTGACTCGTTCAGGAGTTTGTAATAGATGTTCATTATCAATAAAGATAACTTTTCCATGTTTTAAATATGTGTTTCAATTTATCTGCGTACTCTGAATATGTGCTTGCTATGCAAAAATACTTTAGCCTTGTGCGGGCGCAACCCCAGGCCCGCACGGCATCACGGTTCGGGGGACGCCCCAACGATTCTAAGGAATCGGGTCATGACATAGTGGTATCAGAGCACAGATTCAAGTTCCTTAGACTTCGTGCTGGAAAAGTTCCTTTAACGATCAAATTCCTGTACGAACTTTTGAACTCCCTAGGCCAAAATGAGATACGTTCATGCAATAAGTCCATAATATATTATAATCTAATGTAATTTACCTTCTTTTGAAGGAATGGTACCAGTGCAATCTGCAGCGCAAGCTCCGAACGAAACACAAAAAAGCAGTTCGGGCACTTCCGGAAGCTCTCGAAGCCAACGAGGCATGTCTCAAGTCGACCCGCTTGAGCGGGTGATGCAAATGTTAGAATCACAACGACAACGAGACGATGCTCGCCAAGCCAAGCTCGAGAGCAATCTAGAGACCCGATTCTCAGTCCGACAGAAGCAGGTAGATACCCTGCAACAAATCGTTCAGGCTTTGGCTGCCAACCATTCTGCCGCAACAACAACGACTCCAGTGGAATAACCCGTGCTTGATGTAGAGACGCCGTAAATCCCAAGGCCGAGGGATGTGACTGCCTTCAACTTGGGTCACTTCAAAAAAGTCTGCAACACCCATTCAACGGGACTGAGGACCCAGTGGTAGCTCTAGATTGGCTAGCCGAACTTGAAGATTACTTCGTTCTGATAGAGGTCCCTGAAGAGAAGCGCGTCGTCTGCGCGCAACTTCAGCTCTGCCTCAACGCGCACGATTGGTGGAACGTGCATCGACGATCTCTCCAACTTGATCATGGAGAGGAGGCGATCTCGTGGATGACCATTTGTGCCGCGTTTGAAGAGGAGTTTATATCCCCTCCAGTACAACGTCAAATGGAGAATGATTTCGTGCAGCTGCGGCAGGGCAGCATAACAGTTAAGCAGTACTCCGCCGAATTCAACCGACTCTCCAAATTCGCTAGGGCCTATTTACCTGATGCAGCGAGTCAAGCCAGAAGGTTTGAAGGTGGACTACGCCCTGCCATCCATGCGCACGTGGTCAATAATCAGTACGGAACAATGCGTGAAGTTATGAATCATGCCCTATCTCTTGAACCACAATATCCTCACGTTTCTGCCGGCGCTGTGCATACATCCAGTCACAAACGCCAAAGCGACGATAGAGGAAACAATGCTGCAAAATGACATAACGATGGTGGTCGTCACTAAAGGAACCAGAGACCATACTGTGATTTTTGTAGAAGACGTGGGCACACTACCGATAGATGTTACAGCAGAAAAGGTTATGCTTCAACTGTGGCGGGCCAGGCCACGTAGCTCGGGATTGTCCACTCCCCTCTAAGCTTCTGCCTCAACAAAATAATCCCTAACGGTTGGTTCTATTCCTAAGTTTCGGGACGAAACTTCCAATTAGTTGGGTAGGATCTAGCGCCCCGTTCCTCCTATTCGAGGAGCGCGGCTAAGAAACACAAGACGGTATCGTTCGATCGAGATAGATTGAATTAAAAACTCGTTCTCGTTATGGATTTGTTTCTTCGGAATCGATTCCCATATTCAGTGGACCGTGCCCCAAGGATCGGCTTAGCGGCAGAGTCAGGAGGGACCTCTCCGCTGTTATCTTTTATTGCCTCGGTTTTCGATGTCGCTTGTTGCTTTCGTGCTTTGAGTTGGTTTTAGGATTTGCTTGTTTTCCTTGAACGGTTTCGATGGTTTTCATTGTTTTCGTTCATTGAACTGCACTTCAATTCCGAGATTGGAAAGAGAGGAAGAAGTATTAATCGAGCTGTTCGTGTGCAGGTGAACGAGCAGTAGGCGGCTTACGAGCGGAGTCGTGAAGCACCTCTTTCATTCTCCCTTCCAACAATCTAAGTGAGTGGCTACCAACCCGATTAGCTAGCCCTGCTTTCAAGCTTCACACCCTAAAATCTTGCACTCTTCTTTGCCCCGATCAAACGATACCAAGTAATAATAAAAGAGATCAAGATAAAAAGGGAATAGACTTGGAAATATTGCTTGTCAACTAAACTTATGAACGGTTATCATCCTCTATGCTAGTTCATTTATAACTGTTCTATGAATCGTGCTAAGTATGGAAATATATGCTTGTTATAAAACAAACTGTCCGAAAGTCTATGCAAAATCGTTATGCTATGGAACTGATTCTATGAGTGTTGTTTGATCACGGACAACTTGTGCACAAGGTATGTTATGAGTTTCGCGGACGGTCACCGGGGCGCTGGGACCGATCCGATCCGGACGAAACGTATGTATAGTCGTTTGTTACTCGGCAAAATGTTATGCAGCGGGGCTCGCCACCCGCGTTGCACGTCACTTTGCCTTGAGACTATGACCTGTCCCTCGTGGCACCACGCCAGTAATCTCTATGTATATTTAAACCTGTTGCAAACTAACTTGTGTCTTTGTTGCAGGGAAGGCATGGTAAGTATTGTGCAGGTAATTCAGACGGTCAGGTAAAATCTACCGAACGGTGGCACGTTCATTTTCAGTAAATTCTATATGCTGCTTACTTGTAAATGAACTAAGGCAAGATAGAAACCCACAAATATGCATGCTTCATTAAAATAACGTGTTGATTGGTATAGTTTGGTTAGCTCACCTTCACCAGTATGTTTCGACATGCTAACCCTCGTTGAAACAGTTTCTCCGCACCAAGGTGAACCGAGCGAGGAGCCGAAGTCGTCTTCCCGATCCAGTCCAGCTTTTGGCGCATCTTCACCGCGCCCCTTTGAAGCATTTTAAAGACAGGAGCCTGTAACTCTTCATACACAAATGCAGCTCCGTGGCAAAGCTATCCTCCAGCCTGGAGGTCTATATCTTTTGAAGTTTAGAAAAGGGATATAATGTACAGGACTACTATCTCATTTTGAGTTAACACTTTTGTAAGTCGTTCGGCATATTAGCTGACTCGTTCAGGAGTTTGTAATAGATGTTCATTATCAATAAAGATAACTTTTCCATATTTCAAATCTGTGTTTCAATTTATTTGCGTACTCTGAATATGTGCCTGCTATGAAAAATACTTTAGCCTTGTGCGGGCGCAACCCCAGGCCCGCACGGCATCACGATTCGGGGGACGCCCCAACGATTCTAAGGAATGGGGTCGTGACAGTATCTGGCTCGGGTTCTTGGGTACCCAGCAGTAGTAGTGGGTGATCTGAGTTTGATATTAGCAGCAAGTGGCAATAAATAGCTATAACAGCAGCACCAAAGAAAGACAACAACAACAACAGTGAGTAAGGGGAAACAATAGTAGCTGTAGTTTGTAAGGGGTGTGAGTTCCATTGAGTGCATGATGGGGGAGAGGGTATCTTGTTGTGTTTAAATGGAACACTAGAGCAAGTCAATCAATAACTAAATTTGAACGTGAGTATCTGTGTGAATAAGACTGAGAAGAGACTGTGTATATGTACCTGAGATGTATTAGGACTTAGGTGCATCTGAGAGGATTGGAGGGATGAGCTTTTGCAACTGTTGTGTGCAGCATTATGGGTTGGGGTTTGCTGTTAAGTTGATATTGGTTTGTATGTGTGCAAGAGGATTGTATGCAAAGGATAACTTGGGATATCCGGTGATGTTTGTATTATTGTAGCAGCTAGGATAATAGGGGCAACAGTGCAGGTTGTGTATGGCTTTAACAATAGTTGGGTTGGTTGAATGGCGGGAGTTTTGTTAGTATAGTGTTTGCTGATATAGGCAACAAGATTACAGTGCAGCTGCTTAGTTGATGTGGTGTTGATGTATAACGTGGTCAGGTGCAAACCTTGGTTGTGCACCAGGTCATGTGTATGACTGCTTTTAGATTCAGTGTGATTACTATAGGTGCTAACATGTGTCTGTGAGGTAGGGGATCAGTAGTTATCATATGCAAAGAAGGGATAATGAGTGTTCTTGCTCAGTATATTGGAGGGGATAGTTACTGGATTATGAAGTGCTGCAGTAGCAACACTGTTAATATGAGAATTGCATTGGGGCAGTAGGGATAGGGTTGTGCATGTAGCAGATCCTGGTGTTCCACATAAAAGTGTGCAATGGATGTGGGGCAGCAGATAAGAAGAGGAGGAACTCGAGCACATTATTGCAAGAGCAGTCAACATCAAGATGGTAAAACAGTGGTGGGTAAATCAGTGCACAGTGAAAGAGTGTACATGTCAGGTTGTGTTGGACTAAAGGAAGGGGAAACATATATCAGCAAGTCAGGTTCTTAGGGGAAAGTGAAAGGGGATATGTTATGCTGTAAGTTAGAGGGTAGTAGTAGTAAGGTTGAGAATCAGTTAGTGTAGGGGGGGGTTATGGCTAGAAAGTAAATTGGTTTTAAGGTATTCAACTGAGTATGGGTGAGATGGGTAACAGTTAAGGTATGGGGTAAGCTCGTAGCTAAGGTATTGGGTGTTGTATCAACTAAGTAGTAGATACTAAGATAGTGAGATACATTAAATTAAGGGTAATAAGTTAGGTAAATTGATACCAATAAGATTAGGTAATAAGTATTGGATTTTGGTTAAGGCATTGGTATTAGTATTAGAGTTTGGTACTTAATACTAAGGTAACTACATATCAGCCAAGGTATTAATAGCTATTGTAGGAAAAGGTGTATTATGACCTTGAATACCAAAAAATAACTTGGTATTAGCTAGTAATAGCTAGTTTGACCCGATAAATCAATCTTATAGGTAGTTATGAACTCTAACCAAGGTATGGATCTAGTTTGGACACAAAGACCTAGAATTGACCTAGAAGTATAACCTAGATTTAATTATACATTATTATCATTTTAAATCCCCTTTTAACATGAAATATCATATATATGACTCTTGGACTCCAGTACAGACACTGTTTGATATTCATTGCTCCGGACCACAGACAAGTACATTCTTTGACAGTTTTCTTTATTTTGATGATTACTATGATATCAGTATTGTAGTGTTATACTTGAGTCCTGACACGATAGTATACGGGATAGTATATATGGATCTTAGTCATGAGACATCGTGATTCACGTCCATTGTATTAGTTGGGGTACGGGAAAGTATTAGTAGGTTATGTGATCATACCCCATATATATGCATCATAGCTAACCTTACATCTAATGTATGGTTAGCCTGACCTTATTATATGCATCATAGCTTACTATATATGACTGAGCCTGACCTTATTATATTACACGACTCATAGCTAATCATATATAGCCAAGCCTGATCAAGATCCCGACCCGATCACATAACAAGCTAATATTTCAAATACTTAGTTATTTATAGTATTCCCTTATCTCAGTTCATATCTGATGATGCATGCTATTACCTATTACTTACAGTCTTATTTTTTGCCTATGATATGATTACTGACTTATCTGTTCCTTATGATTCTAGTATTACTTCTCATTATGTATTCCCATTACTTTACTGTTTATAGTCTTTATTAACTTAATTGGAACTGTTGTTAGTTTATGTGCTTTATTTCAATCCAGACTGGATAATATTTTTAGAAGTTAAGACGAAGGTGCCTATAGTGGAGACTGAATAGCTGAACTAGAGTGTTATCTTTGCAGAGTTTTTGAGAGACTGAGTTCTGTTTAGCGTAGTATTATATTATAGTATTTTGTACTAGATTTGTCTCCAACAACTTAGACTATTTGGGATGTTACTATTGTGATTCCTAGACTTTATATCATTTTTGTTAGACTTATTAGACTTGTGGATGTTATTGTGACCTATTATAGAGTTGTGACTTTGGATCTCTCTTATTATATCTTTGTCCCATTTATCTTCCTTATAGATTATTGTGATTGAGTATTGCCATATCATTAAATTGTCATCTTGTCCTCCCTTTTGAGTTGAGATATCATTGATAGGTCATGATATATTATTGTGAGATATTGATAGTTAATATTGTTGACCTAGACAGCATTCGACCATCGATACTGTGGCATAGGATGGACGTTGCCACGTACTCGTGCCGATCATTTGGATGCGGGTCATGACAATACCACCTCGCTATAGTTATATTCGATATGACCTTATCTTTTGTCTTATTGAAGACATGACCTATATAACAGTCGTATTGAATTGATAATACTAACCCTTATTGAGGAATTGACTAATAGCATTATAATAATACCTAGATTTTCCTTGTTAGTTTGTGACTACAACTAGAAGAGTTTAATATTCTCGCATCTTTCCTTAGAATGTGACCATTTCGTAAGCCTTATAAATAGGCACATAACCAGAGTCTTCATGGCCAACTTAATTTCTATAAGTTAGTGACTTGAACTAAGTGTATCCTTGCTCTTAAAACGTGATATCAAACTAGGAACCCATTGGTAATTGTATCCCCTATCTTTAAAGAATCAAGGTATGACCTTGCGTTCTTAAATTCTTCTCTACTATTTTGTATTCCTTATATATAGATCGTGCCTTATTTTTATATTGAGAAACTCGATATGACAAGTCGTATTTATCTTCTTCCGCAGTGCTCTTACTCTTTTCTATCATGCTTATTTTTTTAAATTTTGAAGACAAAAATTTTATAAGTTGGGTAGATTGTAAGCCCTATGATTTTTTTTATATAGGGTTATTCTTGGTATTTCAAAATAAATAAAATTTTATTTTTAAAAAAATGTATTTATTAATTAAAATATTTATTAGATATTTTCTTAACCCTTTGATACTTATCACCATGGTCTTAAACTCTTGAGTACTACACTAGCCTTTTTCTTCTAACCAATTTTGCATGCTAGACTTAGTCGAGCCAAATTAGGCTCATGTCATAATTATCACCCATAAATTTACCTTTTCATGCTTTGTTTTAGTTGCACAACTTTCGTGACGCAATTACGGAAAAATGACACTTAAATTCACTTCTTCTATTGCGGTCAATTTTAATATGCAACACCAACTCAAATCTTTCGGCAATTTTATATTCATGAGCCTAACTGGACCTAGTACATCCATGACAATTTTGTCCCATTTAGTTGAGTCCCCGCATGCTCCATAAAAATTATCAACCACCATGACTTATTTCGTTGCCTTCTGCGACATCTTTTGTATCATCTCACTCAACCGAGCCTAACCACCCAACCCGAGCCCCTGAACCATTTTCTATGACTCATGGACAATTTTCCACATCCATTTTCTCTCTACAACACATCAAACACCTATTTGCACTAATCAGATCACTTTTGGTAACCTATTTGAATTTAAATCCAAAATTATCTATATTTGAACCAATCCTTGCACCTTCTATCATTGAATCAATTAAATCAAATCAAATTGATTTAAATCAGCCATATCTCTTTATGGAAGCCCTTTCATGCTAAATTTAGCCTCATTTAATCATTTTCGTAGGATTTAAGCGTCTATATATCCACCCTCCATTATATTTAACTTAAACCCTAACTATAAATATAACCAACTCTCAAGCCTAACCAAATCTATATTGACCGACCCCCTCACCCCTCTATTACCGCCAACTCCCCTCCCTACAGTAGCCCCTCTCCTTCCTCACCCTTTCCTCCATACCCTCTCTTCTTCCCTTCCCTTAAACAGCCTCCACACCCAAACTACTCCAATCGGCCCCCCTCTAGGCCGACAACCTCCAAACATCAGTGATGCTATTCCCATGCCCTCCATAGCCCAAAAACACCTTAACCAAGGCCAAGAACGCCTCCCCTTTGATTCCATATTATCCCCTTCTAGTTCCAAGTGGTTTGGAGTCCATCCGAGTCTCCTAGAGGCCAGAAATGTGCCATAACGCTTCGCCGTAATCAACTTGGTACGTGTTCTATCTGTCAATTTCGTTCCTATTTAGTAATAATATTCTATATAAATATATACATCATGTTAGCTTCATGAATATATAAATCCATGCCTTAAGTACCCATTAATTTTTGTGTAAAAATGTGTACCAAAGTTTGTTAAATAGTCCAAAACCGTCATAGGTTTCAGCCTCATTTTTAACAGCCCTAATAACTTAGAAAAGCCATAACTCCTAACTCAGAACTCCGTTTAATATCCATTTTTTTCTAAAGAACTGCGTAGAAATTAGCTTTCCAAAAATATAAATTAATAGCAACATTTGATTTGTAACTTTCTGTAGAATTATGTGAGTGTCAAGTGTCCGAAAGACGAATGTGTTTTGATATTTTCACGATTTCGGGAGTTTTCAGACACAAAAACACGATCCGTTTAAAGTTTCAGAAAGTTGACATAAAAGCCTACGACATATATTAACCCTAGAATTTATTAATATGGTTAATAGGTGAAGTATTTGTTACAAGTGGAAACTGACAATATGATATATGCATTTTGTGGATCCTTATAAAAATAGATTAGTTATATAATATAATCCCAATAGATCTAATGTATAACGTAGATTAGTGCGCAAGTCATTTTTAAGTTAATTTAATTTATTCTTTAGGACATTTGGAATTCGCAGAATCTTCGGACGTGGACGTTGGACAGGCTTCTGCATAGCATCAAGATACAGTCAAGTGTACCTTGACATGTAGCTCACAGTTTTCTGTATTATTTATTTTACATAGATATTATTATTACATATTCTTGCTGATGTACTTGGTTATCCTAGGACCATTAAATGATACGAATTGCTAGGCTTGTCCTGCAACTTGGATATATCATGGATTGCCTGAACGGACTCGAACTCTGTCCAAACGAACGTGTTATTGAGAGTAGGATGATCCATGCTCGATGTTTAGAAATCTGAGTGAAACGAGCTTGGGTAGAATACCCCGTACAAATGAACAATGGTTTGACCTTAGGAATTGGGGTGAGCATCGTGCAAAGAAATTGCACGATGAATCGTGTGCTTGAACTTGTACCTATGACCTTGTGAGCTGACCTAGTAATTAGACAGATGACCCTGTGCCGAGTGATAGAACCTGTGTGACCGACTTTAGCATATTGCTTGAACAAAGCAATAGAACTGGGGCAGCAAGACTTAGTGTTAGACTTGGAACGGTAACTGTGTGCTATGTTTGGCCTCAAACAAATGGTCGCTAGTCGGTAGACCGAATAGATCGTGCTTAACGGTAGTGCAATATACTTGATTTGAATTGGAATAGAAAATGATTTAGATTTTGATTGACCCTGTCGAAAGTATCATCGTGATTCATGAGGCGAGAACTCTTGAGATTTTCGCAAGTAGCTTGTCCGATTTTACTATCTCTAGTTTGGTTGAATGCATATGTTTGATGGACGCCTTGAACGTGTGCATGATCCAAGACTCAATGATATATGACACTCGAGTACTAAGACTTCGCTATCGCTAAGTTGGTTGGCATGCATATGTTTGAAAGACGCTTTGAATACGTGCATGATCCAGATTCGCGATATGCTGATCTCGAATGCTAGTGCAAGTAAAAATATTAGACCCGCATGGACAAGTATAACAACTTGTATGAGTTTGTCTAAGCTTTAGATCGTTATTCATGATGGATTATAACGGACCCCGCGTTAAGTAATATATGTTCCGCGTTAAGGCAAAATTGAGACCGAGTCAAAACTTGGATTGAATGATAGAGTCATTCAATGAGACCGATCCAACATACACGCGACACGGTATAAGAAACGAGTAGAAAATTGTGTTCGAACGGATCTAGTGGTACCGATTGCTACGCTTGGGATAGATTCGATAGTACGATAGAACGGTTAGCGCTCAGGAAGTATCGAGGACGAGACTTTTTTCTGAGTGGTGTATAATATAACGACCCGTTCCGCTCAAGTGGACAGCCGATTCAAACGGCAAAAGTACAAACGACCCGACCCGCTTTGCTCTGCGAGAATACTCGTTTGAGACAAAAGATTTTCAAACTTGTCCCTTCAAGAGTTCCGGCTTAGACTTTTAGAGGCTCGCTCGGAGTATCGCTCAATCGAGGCAAATTATCACTAAGGTGGGTGGCTACAATGAACTTGTCTTTGCTTAGCCAGCACACTTAAAATATGGACGATACATGCTAGTCGCTAGGTGAATCACCACTTGTATGCTAATAAAGAATACAACATACCTAGCTAAGGGAATAATTCCAACTTGTATTTCTTGTGTTAGAACATGGAAATTAAACTTTTCGTATAAATGGACCCTTGCATGCTACCTTAGCCTTGTGCAACTAGACCCCACTATGTCTCGAGTAGATCATTGTGTACTCTTCGTAGTGCACCGTTCACTTGTTTACACTACACGTCTCTAGATCATGTCACTCGGTATATCCCTTTACGGTTTCACTCCTCGTTCTACCTTTAGACCGTACCAAAGTAAATGCTTATGTTCTATGTGAATGCAATGCTTGCTTGCTTATATGCTAACTTGTATTTGTTGCATTATTTCAATGCTTATTGCATAAACTATGCCACGACTGTATAATACTATTTATGTCATGCATTCATTTAGTTCTCTCCGAAAGACTATCTAATAGTCTTTCCGTGCATGTGTAAACCTGAAAGTATTCGGGACCTTTAGGTCGCCAAGGCAGTCCCGGAACCAGGAGAATGTATCAAGTCAAGTTGAACACTAAGCAAAAATTATGTCAAGTTTACATCTGAACAAGAATCATGTCAAGCAAATCAAGAATTATAGCTCGTGGAGCAAATGCTCGTTCAGAACAAAAATCATGGATTATCATGTCAAGTTATATGAATCTGAAAGACCATAGAGACTTGCATGTCGCGGACAACTTGGAAACAAGGTACAGTTCTACGGACGGTCACCGGGGTACCGGGGCCGATCCGATTCGGATGAAACTTCATGTGTAGTCTTCATGTGCTTGGACGGGATGGTTTGTAGCACCTCATGTACTTTCGTTGCATTCCATCCTTGTCATTGACTAGGGTCCTTTATGGCTATGCTAGTGACTCATGTTCATATAGATAAGTCATTTTCGCTTAGCGGCAATTCGCATGCGAGTCATTGCATCACATCGAGAATATCTGAAATATCTGAACGATCATGAGTATAACACACTTGTATATATGGAATACTTCAATATCTTCTACAATACACCTGATAATCCGTGTAACTCGTGCACCCGAAATATAACCTCGTTCACAATACTTTGCTTGCTTATGCTATTGCCCCTGGATTCATTATATATATATGCTCTTGTTGAATTAACTTGGTTTGCCTTGGACAGGAAAGGACAAATGGTAAGTTGGTAAGTCTTGTAATCTTATCTCTTTATATTGCATGGCGCACTGCCATACGAGTTAGATTTTTTATCATTGCCATGAAATTGATCCTAAGGCAAGATTAGAAAGATAACTTAATAGATGGTGCACGGAACCTATATAACGTGTTTGGATTTGTCGAGCGGGCGAGAAGCCTTTCCACCAGTACATTCATGTATTGATAACCCACCAGATTTCTTGTAGGGTGTGGGGGAACCTCGTTCGGTGCGGATGTCTCTGTGCGTGCTAAGGCGTAAAGTTCACTTTGGAGCTTTGGAATATTGCGTCCGGAACTGAAGCACATATACAAGATATAATATTGGAACATCATCTATGTATCATTCCACAAATGTAGCCACTTGGCACGCTTTTATTGTTTCAGAGAGAGAGGCTTGAGCGACTTGTAATCTCGGCCTAGCGCCATCAGTAACACTTGTTCAATATCAATAAAGAGTTTATTTTAAATCCTATACTTGTGTTATTCAATGCGACTCTGTGAACTTGTTACCAATCACCTATGCGTTTATTATTTTATTGCATTCGAAAAATCTGTGCGACTCTGTGGCTTAGACCTCTTACCGCCTACATGGACCACGGTCTTGCATGGACGCGGCTTACGCTTGTGTGGCATCACGTCTAGGTGGGTCAAGAGATCAGTCCCGTGGGAGCGCTGGCGCGGTGATTCGTGCCTAGCGGGAACAGCCGATTGCCTGCGGGAGATCGGGACGTGACATTTTATATATTCATACTAAGGAAACATGTCAATATGTTTATATTGAATGATTACTACCAATTGTCTGATTTTAGTATGAATATTAGATGATAATTGAGAGCTTAAAACTAAGCTCAATAGAGCAAACGATTAATTTTAAAATATTTTTTCGTTTGTTACGGTAAAAAATCATTAGAAAATGATTGTTTTGGTGTAGTGCAATATTTGAATGCACGTTGTAAAAAAGATGGAGAGGACCATTTATAATGTTTGAATGTGCGTTATAAAATAATAGGTAGGGTCATTTACAATTTTTGAATACGTGCTGTAAAAAATAGTACCATTTACAGCATTCGAATGTGTGTTGTAAAAGAGGGTCATTTACAGCGTTCGAATGTGCGTTGTAAAAATGAGGGTCATTGACGGCGTTTGAATACGTGTTGTAAAAAGAGGGTCATTTATGACGTTCGAATACGCGTTGTAAAAAGGCTCATTTACTACGTTCGAATGCATAATGAGGACAACTTTGTACCAAAAAAAGTACAAAGTTGTGTTTCGCGTGCCGTAAATAATATGGCCATTTATGGCATGACCTTTTACGGTACAAAAATGTACGTCGTGAATGATCTTTTACGGTGTATTTCGCGTGTCGTAAATGATCGTTTTTCTTATAGTGACAGTAAAACACGCATAAAGAATAGACAAAAAATATACAAGTACGTTGCACTATACAATCTATATGAAAATGCATAATAAGGACAACTTTTCAACGTATGGGCGGATGTAGGCTACTCTAATACACACGCTATCTCATAACTCATGAATACACAAATGTATATGTACTATCAATCGACATACCTCGAGGGTAGCGACCATCGTAACACCAAATCAACATATCTTGAGGGTAGCGACCATTGTGACAAAAATACCATAGTGCGTCCAATTACTATGGTTTACCATAGTGGTTAGCCCATACGCCTACTGGCAGTCCTCTCCTCCCATGATACTATGTGTCAAGTGTGTCTCAACATATATAATATATAACTATGACTGAAAGAAAAACACATATAATAAATGTATGAAAATATAGTAAGAATGTAAAGTACTATAAGCAATTTGGCAAGGTATACTTGCATGGTGTCCGAGAAGAGCTTAGACAATAATGTTTGACAATAAGCACATCAAGTCATTGTAGCACACGAAAAGAAAGATGTACGAACATCTTCAGATATTGTAACAAATATCGCCAACATTTCCGGAATAAACTAAATAGTCAGAAAATAGTACCCTTTCATCCAATTTGGACACAGGGGCTAAAACAGTCATTTTGGGTCAAAGTGGGATCCACAAGTGGACCACTTTGTACCGAAAAAAGTATCAAGGTCAAAGCTCTCTAAATAAGATAAATTATAGGTCAAACAAATCCTAATCAACGATACGAACTCAACGGTACATCCAATTTGGATTCCGGTGAGCCGATCACAAAATCGCTTGTCAAGTCGAATCGTGAGGCCCACGAAACGGCGATTCGTCGACTGACTCAGAATTTGATGAAACTCATGTCACAGGATAAGTCAGATAATGTGAGTCCAATGGCGCAAGTTTCGTTACGATCCGATGAGAGAACAAAAACTAATAGGAAGATTTGTAAAATATCGATACAGGAAACTTTTTACGGATACGGGTTGATTTCGGCGTGCACATATGTCCAAATCAACTTTTATGAAAGCCCACACTTCAGGATATACCATTCACACCTTTTGAGGAAATTGATACGTGACAAGGGGGTCTCGTTTGGCGAGACGCATTCCGTATCATAAAATTTTAGGTTTTGAAAACATAGTTTTTGGTCGTTTTAAAAACAAAATAGTTTAACAAATTAAGCAAACTAAGAAAAACTAAAAGAGTAGAATTAATCTTGGTTATGTTTTGAATAAGTCCCTTTAAACAAATTTTAAAAATATTGAATGAGTTGGTAGAAAACTAGACATGAACATGAGTACTTTGACCGATTTACTGAACTATTTTGGAACAGATTTTCGTCCAACTTTGGATCAATTTTTCTTCCAAAGCAGGACACCAAAAATCATCCTAGTTGAAGAAAATTCTAGAGGATCATGTTGTGAGTATATATGAAGAAATGGCTCATAAAACGGAGAGAAGATGAGAGAATTATGTTACCTCGAAGTCGAGTTCTTAGAGTAGTGCACTGTCGCGTGCAAGGGGAAGTTGGCCTGTGTACGGTGGTCCAGTTGAAGGTCAGGCGGCCAAGGATAGCGGCTGACGGCACTGGATGTCGGGGAGGAAGAGTAGGGGAAGAGTTATGGTTAGGGTTAGGAATTTTTAGGTATATATATATAGGAGGAAGGGTCGAAGGTGGAAATGCACGGGTCGGGTCGCGGGTTAGTCCAAGTGTGAAGGGGGTATGTTTGTTATTGTTGTAGTCGTAGTTGTTGTCATTGTTCTTGTTGATGGATTTTGTAGTCGTAGTCCAAGTGTTTTTTATTTTTTATTTTTTATTTTTTATTTTTTGTTTGTTTTTTGTTTTTTCTTTGTTTTTTATTTTTCTCAAATTATATATAGAATACATATACAAGTGAGTAAAACATTCTAAAAAATAGATATGTGATAAAATAAATTCTAAAAAAATTCATAACGCTTTAATAACTAAATTTACACCCAAAAATATTATTATTATTATTATTTTAAAATAATTTCAATTACTACATATAATTAAATATTTAATATAAGTATTAGGTATGCAAATTTAGATACATATATGCAAATTGTTGCTAACTTATGAATCAACTCATGGGCCATCATGTAGTTAGGTCGCATGCTAGGTTTACCTTCTTGCATACCTAATATTTGATGTCAAGATTGATTCATATATATATATATATATATATATATATATATATATGAGGAAGGGTCGGGGGTGGAAACGCTTGGATCGGGTCGCGGGTTAGGCTAAATTTGAAGGGGGGTTCGGTTTGTTATGGTTGTTGTAGTTGTTGTCATTGTTGTTGTTGTTTTCTGTTTTTGTTTTTATTTTCTTTTTCTTTTCTTTCTTTTTCTTTTCCCCAAATTGTATATATAATACATATATAAGTGCATCTCAAAAATAAAATAAAATACATATATAAGTGAGTAGAACATTCTAAAAATATATATGTGATAAAATAAATTCTAAAAAAATTCATAACACTTTAACAACTAAATTTACACCCAAAATTATTATTATTATTTTTTTTTTTTTAAATAATTTTAATTACTAAATATAATTAAATATTTAATATAAATAGATAATTTAAAGAATTTATTTTTCTAATTAACCACGAAAGTTACCAAAAGAATCCAACAATTTAATAAATAAAAAATTACTTAAAATTTCAAAAATTAAAATTTGGTAGTCCAAGAAATAAATTGATCGACTGCAGATCAGATCTCCATAGCTACTATTTTTCTAAAAAAATTGTACTTAGATTCTTTTATAGGATTTTTGTGCTTTTAAAGTTTGTACTACAAAGTTTATACAACTTTTGTTTATGGCGAACAAACACATCTTATTTTAGACCTCATCGTAAGTGACAAGAAATTCTAAACAATATCACCCAAAGAACTAAGTCAATTAGTCCCTAACACAATATAGCAACCAGTAGAGGCGGACACACATGAAGTGCACTGGGGGCCAAGCCCCCAGTGGAAAAAAAATGAAATGTTGTTTTTGGAATAGAGCAGTAAGAAAATAAGAATGGGGGCTATATTTCTCTTTGCACAAACGTCCGACCCTTCTTCTTTCTATTTACACAAACCTATTGGTTGCGTCCTCCTCTTCTTTCTTTTATATCCTGTCGACCCTCGGCCGCACAAGCGACCGGTCACAATCGGTCGAGACCCTCGAATCCGTCATGCTCCACCGCCTTGCCGATGAGTACGCTCGACCGACCGGATCCCGTCCGTTGAATTCCAGAGACACCGGTGACCGATCAGACTTTTCCATGGTGAGTTATTACTTCTTCCTCTCATTCCTCTCCCTATTTCTTTCTTTCTTTCTCCAGGAAATAGAGGAGGCTTTTAACTATAATGAGAGTAACATATTGATGTTGGCTGAAGGTATAAGATTGGGTACTAAAATTGATTCTCTAATGGATTTTCAGCTCAACTCATCCCGAAAGACAAGGGATGGGCTGAACCATTTTTAGGAAATAAAAATTAGTTGAGACATAATTAATCAAAATGTTGGAAACAAACCGAGCTTGGGATAAAAAAAGGGGTTTCTCTCTTCTTTCAAAGAATAGAGATCATATATTGAGAAGTGTGGCATTACTGAATGAAAACTCATAGAGAACAAATTTTACCTTTTGAAAGAGGAAGAAGCCGAGCTACAAGAAAAATTCATGCTGCTACCATAGTAGCCGCGTGTATAAGAGCCGAAATGGGTGTAGGACCTTCCATAGCATCAGGTAACCATATGTGAAGGAGAAATTGTGCTAATTTCGCAACTGCACCAAGGAATAAAAAAGATATATATTTGTATTAAGAATCAGCTTTGTTTGGGGTTGTTTGGGGTTGTTTGGGATGGTCTATGTCACGCCCCGGTCCCGCAGGGCCTTTCATCCTCGCTTTGGTCCCTACGGAACCGATCATCCTCGCACGGGCGTGATGCCGTGCAAGCCTAAAGTGCGCTTGCACAAGGCCAAAGCTTTGAACAAGGGCAAGTAAGCTATTCAATACTGAAGCAGCGGCATATATCATTGCAGAAAAGTGAAGAACACAATGGCATATGAAAACAGGCTCTTCTATTGATATTCACAAGTGTTACAAATGGCGCAAGGCCGAGGTTACAGATCGCTCAAGCACTCTTCTCTCGATTACAATAACACCGTTCTATATATTATGTCCCTCTATACAAAAGCAGCTCAACTCGATATGGCTCAAGGCATCGACTCCAGATTTTTGGTTCCTTGGGATGAGGCATGGCTATCGCTTCCTTGGACGAACGAGCACCTGAGAACAAGCAAACTGTTGGTGGGTCAGCACTTTATACAAGTACTGATGAGATAAAACAACTGAACATAAGCTATACCTCCTAAAACCCACACTAAGTAATTATATGGCAAAACATTGCATTACTAGTGATCTTGCTAGTTTTAATTAAGTTTATTTCATTCAGCTCAGAACTATAGTCAGATTACATCTTTTGAAACATAACTTTGAAACAGTTTTGCATATTCAAACTATAATCATACGAATCGGGGCAGTGCTCTATCGTGCAGTGCGATTGTGCATCAATCTAACTCTTTGGGGCAAATTAGCATATAGGAACTATCATTCAATCAAGCACACAAGTTGAACTATCAATCAGAGATCGGTCTCCGAGAAACTCAGGATCGGTAGCGGTAATCCAGCTAACCAATGACTCCTTTATCTGATGCTATTAGCAGCTGTGACCAGGGTTGCACATCACTACCGTTATAGCAGCCGTAACCAAGGTTCAGCTCTTCACCAATAGCCATTGTCTGGTCGATGCAATGCATGAAGCACTAATAGGTAATCTCTACGATGCAGACAAAATAAACAAGTAGGCTTATGTATAAACTCATATTTCTTACCCCATAGTCGATGGTTATCCTGCAGCAGATACACAAGTTAGTCACAAAAAGCGTATGTGCATAAACTTATGAATCAATCTTTTGGTGTCAACAATGATAGGTATACAAGAAGGTAAACCTAGCATGCGCCCTATCTATATGACGATCCATGGGTTTCCCCATTAATGGACAACAACACCCCCCAAGATCTCGTAGGACCGGGCGTCAGGGTGCTCTCACAATCCCTTCCGGACCGACCAATTTCCAGTACCCCAGAAACCGATCGAGAGACTATCACCTTGTGCACAAGTTATCCGAGACCAATGCATAACAAGCAACATTCACATTCACAATCACATAACAATCTAATAGCACACCCCCCAAGATCCCAAAGGACCGGAACATCAGGGCGAACTATTAGACTCTCACTTCTTTCTCTTAATCAAGCAAACACATCTTTTCAATAATCTAATAGCACACCCCCCAAGATCCCGAAGGACCGGACGTCAGGGCGGACTATTAGACTCTCTTTCACACTTATAACTTATAGCAGTTCGATAGCAAAACAGGCAAGCGAAACATATAATGACAAGCACGATTTATCTCATAACCAACATGCAAAAGTCTATCTCTTTCTTAGCATATTACAAAGGGACAAATTCAAGCGATTCCTTTACTTCTCTTCTTAGCATAGCAAGGGTTCGATAGCTGTGTCATTGTTTTTAAGCATGCAACATTTCTATCCTTATCTTAGCATGGCAATAGTTCTATCTCATTTCTGACAAGCATTCATATTCTCTTAGTTAGGCAGAATATTCGTTTCAATGACAAGCTATGTGAGTTCTCTTATTAGCATGCTGAGTCGGTTCTATCATTCTCTTATGAAAATATTCTTCTTAAGCAAACAAGCATTCAAAAACTCAGATTCATTATTAAGTCGTGCAAGAATTAGAGAATGCAGTTCTGCCCACTCACTTTGATCAATCGGTCAAGAACTCTCCGAGAAGACTTTCGTTCGAGCAAGTAAGGCGATATCACTTGTACATTGCGCCGACGCGGAGCAGGGCGCTACATACTTACCCACCAACAAAAAGTTTCGTTCTTGAAACTCAAGGAGAAACTCACGAAAACACAGAGCAGCGATAGTCCTCATCCCTCACCATCCCAAATCAAAACTCTAGCAATCTTCTCAATAAATCTAGCCAACAAAATCATAAATCACATCTCAAGCAATAAAAATAAATCCAGAAAACTTTTGCCGACAACTTTAAGAATATTTACGGACTCATTGTATGAAACGTTCATTGCATCTCACATCAGGCACATCTCAGAGTGGGCAGCAACGAAACGGGCAAAGAATCGAGTCACTCTGATACCATTATGTCATGCCCCGGTCCCGCAGGGCCGTTCGTCCTTGCTTTGGTCCCTACGGAACCGATCGTCCTCGCACGGGCGTGATGCCGTGCAAGCCTAAAGTGCGCTTACACAAGGCCAAAGCTTTGAACAAGGGCAAGTAAGCTATTCAATACTGAAGCAGCGGCACATATCATTGCAGAAAAGTGAAGAACACAATGGCATATGAAAATAGGCTCTTTTATTAATATTCACAAGTGTTACAAACGGCGCAAGGCCGAGGTTACAGATCGCTCAAGCACTCTTCTCTCGATTACAATAACACTGTTCCATACATTATGTCCCTCTATACAAAAGCAGCTCAACTCGATACGGCTCAAGGCATCGACTCCAGATTTCCGGTTCTTTGGGATGAGGCACGGCTATCGCTTCCTCAGACGAACGAGCACCTGAGAACAAGCAAACTGTTGGTGGGTCAGCACTTTATATAAGTATTAGTGAGATAAAATAACTGAACAGAAGCTACACCCCCCTGAAATCCACACTAAGTAATCATATGGCAAAATATTGCATTACTAGTGATCTTGCTAGTTTTACTTAAGTTCATTTCATGCAGCTCAGAACTATAGTCAGATTACATCTTTTGAAACATAACTTTGAAACAGTTTTGCATATTCAAACTATAAGTATACGAATTAGGGCAATGCTCTATCGTGCAGTGCGCAACATGTATTGTGCATCAATCTAACTCTTTGGGGCAAATTAGCATATAGGAACTATCATTCAATCAAGCACACAAGTTGAACTATCAATCAGAGGTCGGTCCCCGAGAAACTAAGGATCGGTAGCGCTAATCCAGCTAACCAATGACTCCTTTATCTGATGCTATTAGCAGCTGTGACCAGGGTTGCACATCACTACCGTTATAGCAGTCGTAACCAAGGTTCAGCTCTTCACCAATAGCCATTGTCCGACCGATGCAATACATGAAGCACTAACAGATAATCTCTACGATGCAGACAAAATAAACAAGCAGGTTTATGTATAAACTCATATTTCTTACCCCATAGCCGAACGGTTATCCTGCAACAGATACACAAGTTAGTCACAAAAAGTATATGTGCATAAACTTATGAATCAATCTTTTGGTATCAACAATGATAGGAATGCAAGAAGGTAAACCTAGCATGCGCCCTATCTATATGACGATCCATGGATTTCCCCATTAATGGACAATAACACCCCCAAGATCCCGTAGGACCGGACATCAAGGTGATCTCACAATCCCTTCCGGACCGACCGATTTCCAGTACCCCAGAAACCGATCGAGAGACTATCACCTTGTGCACAAGTTGTCCCAGACCAATGCATAACAAGCAACATTCACATTCACATTCACATTCATATTCACATTCACAAGCACATAAAATCTAATAGCACACCCCCCAAGATCCCGAAGGACCGGAACATCAGGGCAAACTATTAGACTCTCACTTCTTTCTCTTAATCAAGCAAACACATCTTTTTAACAATCTAATAGCACACCCCCCAAGATCCCGAAGGACCGAACGTCAGGGCAAACTATTAGACTCTCACTTCTTTCTCTTAATCAAGCAAACACATCTTTTCAACAATCTAATAGCATACCCCCCAAGATCTCGAAGGACCGGACGTCAGGGCGGACTATTAGACTCTCTTTCACACTTATAACTTATAGCAGTTCGATAGCAAAACAGGCAAGCAAAACATATAATGACAAGCACGATTTATCTCATAACCAACATGCAAAAGTCTCTCTCTTTCTTAGCATATTACAAAGGGACAAATTCAAGCGATTCCTTTACTTCTCTTCTTAGCATAGCAAGGGTTCGATAGTTGTGTCGGTGTTTTTAAGCATGCAATATTTTGATCCTTCTCTTAGCATGGCAATAGTTCTATCTCATTTCTGACATGCATTCATATTCTCTTAGTTAGGCAGCATATTCGTTTCAATGACAAGCTATGTGAGTTCTCTTATTAGCATGCTAAGTCGGTTATATCATTCTCTTATAAAAATATTCTTCTTAAGCAAACAAGCATTCAAAAACTCAGATTCATTATTAAGTCGTGCAAGAATCAGAGAATACAGTTCTGCCTACTCACTTTGATCAATCGGTCGGGAACTCTCCGAGAAGACATCCGTTCGAGCAAGCAGGGCGATATCACTTGTACATAGTGCCGACGCGGAGCGGGGCGCTACAGTCTATATGTTCAATTTTCAGTTCTATACTTTGTTTTTAAATGTTCAATTTTTGGGACATTGTCTCCGAACTCTTTTATGATTGTGCTCCCAGTAGAATATAATCTTGGATCCGCCACTGGCAACCAGTAATAGGCAACGACGGTAGGTCAACACCAATTTTTTTCCTTGACAATCAATGACCACATTCTTGTAGAATCCTTTACTCTGTAATTTCTCACTATTAGATGCCATAGCTTCAAATGACTTGCTTTAAGTTGGTTTAAGACCCACAACACATCACTAAATTTAGTATCGATAAAATTGAGGTTGATCTAGAGTCAATAAGTACTATAACTTGTTTATGCAGCACAGTCCCTCTCAACTTCTTGTTGGAGAGATTTGTAGTTCCTGATATAGCCTACAGGGATATGGCAATGGAACTCTGTTGGCACCTCTCAGTTGGTTCATCAATGATTTCATTTGAATTTTGATCGCCAATACCCATCCACCTCATCTGTAATTAACATTCATAACTTCTTTTCTCCGCATTTGTGCCCTATAAGCCATTTGTCATCACACATGAAGCACAATCCTAGGTTCTTCCTTCTGATGAGTTCATTTGATAAAATGGTGTGGTGGTGATTTTCACTATTAAAGGTACTTGTGAGAGTTTTTTTACTACATCACTGATCTTGGTTTTAATATTCTGATAATATGGATTCCCTACCACATCCAATTTTTTACTAGAAGATGACTAAATATGTAGTTCCTCTTTGGGTCAACAATTTAGCTTCATGCAATCTAGGTAGTTGCATAACTATGGGAAGATTTACATGATTAGAAGGCTGTACTTCATATCTAATCTCATTTTTCAGACCCCTAATATATTGCCTGATGAAGCACCCTTTAAAGATACCTTATATCCTCTTAGACAGTTTTTAAAATTGTTTTCCATATTAATGGACTATTTTTTTCATGTTTCAGCAATTTGAGCTAAACCATATGGTTAGTAAACTAAGAAAAACTAAATTTACTCTTATAGCTTTGTTGAATGTCACAACCGGCACCCGAAAATTCGTACGTGAGTCGTGGGTACGTCCAGCTTACGTCGCAGTATCGATGCTAGAGCACTGTCTAATCTCATAAATATAATCCACAATCTCACGCAATAATATCTCAACTCCTCTAATGGAGGACAATGATATAATCAATAGTAATACTCAATCACAATATCTAAGGAAGATAAATGAATGATAGAATATAACGAGGTAAAACAATAGTCACAAGTCTAATGTTTAGGAATCTCATTACCCAAATAAAGTCTCAATCCCAAACAATCCAAAATATATCAAGTAGGTCTCCGGAGAAAAATTCGGTATCAATACTAAGAAGTACTACTAAGTTATCTAGATTGCAGGTTGGGTCTCTGCTGCGATCACTCCTTGATCCTCCAGAAGGATATGATCAATCTCAGCTAAACAGTCCTCATATGGCCCATTATAAGTAAGGCACCAGTCCTCCAAAAATTCACCTAAAAATGTTATCTTGACAAGATGGAACGAGCACAACACTGAAAGCAGTTGCAAACCCTCATTCCTAAAATTTCATATTAGAATTTTAGCTAAGTAGTAACGTAATTATATATGTCAAGAATATATGTTATGTATATATATTTGTATATATGATATAAATACATATGTATTATTGGTGTTTGATACTCTTAGATATGTGTGACACATGTTTTGGACTATATTAGGTGCCATTTTAGTTGGTTCAATTTTAGCCTAGCTAGGTTGGACAAGTGGGTTAGATTAGGCTAGCAAAATTCTACTAAATTAACTCCAAATGAACCCAAACTTGGTCCACAGAAACATGGGGGTATGTAGACTCAACCCAAGTCATTAGGAGTCACTTTTGGTGCACTCAAACCCATGAGACAACAGCTGGATGGGGGGATGTTCACGGCCAAGAGAGGGTTTGTAACGCCCCGCAACCGCACGGTGCATTACGGAGAGTCGGATTGAATGAAACAAATGCTGGTTATATTTGATTTGTTGGATTTTGGGAAGAAGTATTGATTGAGTTGGTTTCATGTGCAGATGGCTAGCGGAGTCTGATGGGAAACATGTATTCGTTCATAACAGTACTGAGATAGCTGGATGGGAGTGATAATGCCGTCTTCCTTAGTCCGATCGGTCAGATAATTTGGAGAGCACGGCCTGCTCGCACGGTCATACCAGTCGAGTAGATCGCGCTTTGCATCGGACCACGGGTTCAAGGGATCGGCCGTATTGGCAGGACAGGATGCTTAACGGGATCAAATATTGTGAGTGGGCTCTTTCCCTTCTCCTCTACTCCTCTCGCTAGGATATTTGGTTGAACGAGTCTAAGATCGCTTGGTGGGGCGAGAATGTTCGATCCTCTCGTCATACCTACTTGGTGTCTGCATGTCACGGACAACCTGTGTTGCACAGGGTTTGGTTTCCTGGAACGGGATGAGGCACCGGGGCACCGGGACCGTTCTACCATGGAGGAGACAATGGGTATCACGTCTTGGGTGCGGTGCTGGTAGTCCGATACCACCAGGAGGGAGTAGCTGCCCAGCCCTGATCGGATAGGACTGCCCTATTGATTTGGTCCGATCAATGTCCTTTATGGCTTGGCCAGTGACTTCATATAGATAGGTGTTGGCTTGCTTTACTTTGGTTGGTTTGTGCTTTGTGTAGGCGCGGCCACCTTACTTCGGCAAGAGTGTGCACTTTGAGATTTGATTGGACAAGTTGGTTGAGGAAGGATATTGAGGATTGGTTGATGGTTCGATATGTTATCGTGCAAGCGATGGCTTGAGTAGGATGGGTTACATGCTAGAATCCTTCGAGTTGGTTATGTGTTGCTTGTCGTTTGGATTGAGTTAAATGCTTGCATGCTTAAACTGCTTTACAGCTTTCTTTAACATGTCATCCCTATGCTATGAAACGAATCTAGGATTCAACTAGAAAGATCACCATATAACTGTTTGCATTCACTTTTTACTTAGTGTCGGTTTAGACGAGTGGGTTACCCCGCTCACCAGTACGGCTGTGTACTGACCCATGTTTGTGGGCAATATTTCAGGTACGCAGGCGTAGTGGCGCTGCTTGGATATACGGGACATTATGTATGAACTGTAAGTACCTTTGTGGGCTAGAGAAAAAGAGCAAGAGTATTACATCGCCTTCGTGGCATTTCATTTGGACCCTATCGAGAGCTTCGCTGCATATTACTCTAATGTGTGCTTGGTACACAATACTTGACTTTTGTTGCAACTTGGTTGTTTTAATGATAACTTTGGTGTTTAACAACATCGCCTTGTAGGAGCGCAACTCCAGGCTCGTACGGCATCACGTCCCGATAAGAACGATTGTCCTGCGGGAGAGCTGTAACGTGGTGATTCACGTTCAGTGGGGATTATTGAGCTTGCGGGAGATTGGGGCATGACAAATTGGTATCAGAGCGCCTGGTTCATTTTCTCGGACTTGGTCCTTCGCTTCATCACAAACTCTAAATATAGCTTCCGCGTGTCGTCAAGCTCTTGACTCTACTCAGTGCCGCATTGGATGTTTCATGCAATAAGTTTATATATTGCTGGTTGTGGCTGCATGTAGTTCTTGGTTGCGTTGCTTTTGTTGGTTTTTGTTAGATTGCTTAGCCTCGTTAGACGTTGTTGCATTCGTGCAGCAAGTTGGGTGGCGTTGTTGTATTTGTGCAACAAGTTGAGAGCTGTCGTTGGATTGGCTTGGCTTGTCGTTCAAGGAGTTTCTGATTGCATCAATGGATCAGTTGGTTGGCATACGAGATTTGGATATGTGACATGTTGTGAGTAGAAGCATTCGATGAGAATGGATCGTTGCACGAGTTGCTCGTATAGCGAAATTGTTGGACGGAGTTTAATTTTGGCTGGGTATATCACATAGAGCATAGGTTGAGCATGTTTGAGTTTGGCTTGGGAATATCAGGATAGTGTTGCACGAGTTGCTCGTACAACAAATGTGTGGAACAATTGGGTATTGGGTTGGATCACTTGGGAGAGAGCTCGATGCACGGGATTGCTCGTGTTGCGAAAGTATCAGACGGTTTGAGAATAGCTGGAAGTATTGAGAATGGAACATAGCACAAGTTGCCTAACGAGATTGATGGTTAAAGAATTGGTTGAGTTTTGTGTCAGACTTGAGTTGGACAATGGCAGGATCACGCATAAGGGATAGCTCAAACGGACCTTGGATTAGTGCAAGAAATCGTAATGCGAGTAGCGACTTGATTCAGAGTGGTATATGGGATACCACATAGTGAGCAAGGCATTGAAAGTATTTTGGCTAGAAATTAATAGGAATTGTCTGAACGGACTCGGGTAACAAAAATATAAGTTGGTTGGTGCACATCGGTTGAGTTGGAAAGAATGAAAATAAAGCAAACGAATATTGAGTTGAGCATATCGAGAACGGACTCATGCAAATGGAAGTATCGTTGAACTTAAGAGATGGACGAGATCGGAACGAACAGTTGGGATATGCTCGAGCGAAGCGATGGGTTAATTGAAGGATATCGAGCACGGACTACGATTTTGGGCAACACATTTGAGCTGTTGGTTGAGTAATGAAACACGATTTTGGTTTGGAGGGGCAATGCGATGGTTTCACACGGACTTGAAGGATTTTGGATATTGCTGCTCGAGAAGTCGACTCAGGTTTAAAGAAAGTAGAATTTTGGGCAAGATGGTGCAACGATGGTAGACGGATTCTCCGAAGATGTGAACGGATTGAGGCAACAACTAAAGGCAAAGATTATGGCGGACAGACTTTTGAAGATAGCTAAACGTGGGAGCAACGTCGGAGCAAATCACTGTGCTATTTGAGCAAGTTGGACGTGCATTGTGGGATGCGACAAACGGATAAGAATTTGAGCAAGTCTCGAGTTTCGAGAATCGTTGCAATTGGTAGTGCGAGTAGACGAACTTGGCAATTCAGAAATTTGATGGATTCAGGGCAGAACGACAGATTGATGGAAGATGGTTTCAACGAGCGCAGTTCTCGAATTGTTGGCTTGGATAGATAGCAAGACTCTAGGTGGTTAAGCGGCGTTTGGTTGGCAGATCATCAGAGGTAGTACATGAATTTCTCGGATTCGGAAGTTCGCACGGATGGAATGATTGGATTATGGCTCAGATTTGCAGAGGAGATATAGCATGGTTCATAGTAACTGTCCATCATGATGACTTATAATTGTCGAGCGTAGCTTCGGGACAGCTGACCCTAGCGACTTGCCCGCCAGATCAGAGATTGAATATTGTAGACCCATAGAACGACCCTTGCGGCGGCGTATTTGGGGATGCGTCGAGGGTGGATGTGAGCGATAATATCTGGAGATGTCTGAGTGTTGGAATTGAGAGACCCTTGGGATAGCCTTCAGCTGAAGAAGCAGCTGGAAGATCGGAGCGATGGTGGAAATAGCCTAGTCAACTGATGAGATTCAGAGTCGCAAATTTTTATCGATGGCATAACCTCTGACTTATCATGCCCTGGAAGGGAATAGCATTCATATGAATTGACGACTGTGAAACTAGCTCGTGAAGTTAAAGCAGCGGCTACTTCAGATCAAATCTTTATGAATACTGGAAGGGACAGATGTGCCTCAGATTTACAAGATGCATCGGAACTTAGTCTGGGAAGCGTGCTCGTTCGGAAGGCAAAGGTGATATCCTGTGCTTCGAGGCAGTGAAAGCAGCGTGAAGAACTATTTCATGCGCAACCTAGGAATTGTGGCGAGTGTGTCCACGTTGAAATCGTGGCGACACTATCCCTTTGGCGTGGCAGCAAAATCTTCGTTGATCACACGAACCTCAATATAGATGTTCACCCAGTGAGGTATTGAGATTGAGGAAGAAGTGTTTGGTTGAGCTAATTAGAGCAAAGTTGATATTTGGGTAAGTCGCCTAGTTAGGGTAGTATCAGTTGAGATGATCGTTAGGTGCATGAGATATATTTGGTGATGTTGCTAGTGCGGATTCAGAAATAGTTGGATGGATTGAGTTGGAACACAAACTGATTGAGTCGGCGGGAAATCATCATATTTGAGAATAGTGCTCAAGCGAATATGTTGGAATGGAAATCAGGATTGGTTCGATTAGGAGTAAAGCAAATGGTTGCCTCGGACATAAAGATACCCTTGTAACTTATTCAAATTTGCTATCGCAAAGCTCGGTTGAAATGCATGTATTTTAGGGATGCTTTAAATATGTGTACGATCCAAAACTAAGCATACGAAGAATTTGTATTGAGCTGCAAGGAGGATGTGGGAATATGGAATTTGTACGAGCGTTCAGCAGAGCGAGATGCTGAGTCAGGATCGTGAGTATGAGAGTTGCATAGAGCAGAGTTATGAATTGGACAAGCGGCATGTGATAGGAATGAGTACCAGCACGGTTCGTGGACGAACCTGATTCTAAGTGGTATATTATGTAACGCCCCGCAACCGCACGGTGCGTTACGCTGAGTCGGATTGAATGAAACAAATGCTGGTTATATTTGATTTGTTAGATTTTGGAAAGAAGTATTGATTGAGTTGGTTTCATGTGCAGATGGCTAGCGGAGTCTGATGGGAAACAGGTGTTCGTTCAGAACAGTACTGAGATAGCTGGATGGGAGCAATAATGCCGTCTTCCTTAGTCCGATCGGTCGGATGATTTGGAGAGCACGGCCTGCTCGCACGGTCATACCAGTCGAATAGATCACGCTTTGAATCGGACTACGGGTTCAAGGGATCGGTCGTATCTGCAGGACAGGATGCTTAACGGGTTCAAATATTGTGAGTAGGCTCTTTCCCTTCTCCTCTACTCCTTCATGCCTAATAATATGGAAAACACGTAAAGGCTTGAACACTTGGGCTGAAACTTGGGAATCACTACACTGAGGCGTGTATAAAGTGTACGTCGTTTGTTTGGATAGGATTATGGCTTGAATTAGTTTGCGCGTTAGATAGTTGGAGCTAGAGTTGGAATATTGTATTTGAGGCAGTTGGTTGAATGATTGGGATTATGCTTGGATAGTTGGAATGATACATTGAGGCATTGGGAATATCGAGAATTTGGGCGAGCGAGCGTGCATCCGTGCACGAGTATCACTTGGTCGCTTTGTCTTGCAAAGGGAGCAGTTGTGGTTCGAAACCGAACAACTGCATCGGCGAGGACATTGTGCCACTCTTGGGGCATTGTGCCACAGGATTGTTCTGAGCGTGGGGTATTGCACCATTTGGAAACACTATGTTGAGAAGAGGCATAGTGCCTATTGAGATAACTTGAGATTTAGTGCCTTGGGCTATATGTTGGAAGAATGGTTATGGATTTTTTGGTTGAATATTTCGGTTGGATATTTGGTTGAACGAGTCTAGGATCGCGAGAATGTTCGATCCTCTCGTCATACCTACTTGGTGTCTGCATGTCACGGACAACCTGTGTTGCACAGGATTTGGTTTCCTGGAACGGGATGAGGCACCGGGGCACCGGGACCGTTCTGCTGAGGAGACAATGGGTATCACGTCTTGAGCGCGGTGCTAGTAGTCCGATACCACCAGGAGGGAGTAGCCCAGCCCTGGATCGGGTAGGACTGCCCTATTGATTTGGTCCGATCAATATCCTTTATGGCTTGGCCAGTGACTTCATATAGATAGGTGTTGGCTTGCTTTACTTTGGTTGGTTTGTGCTTCGTGTAGGCGCGGCCACCTTGCCTCGGCAAGAGTGTGCACTTTGAGATTTGATTGTACAAGTTGGTTGAGGAAGGATATTGAGGCTTGGTTGATGGTTCGATATGTTATCGTGCAAGCGATGGCTTGAGTAGGACGGGTTGCATGCTAGAATCCTTCGAGTTGGTTATGTGTTGCTTGTCGTTTGGATTGAGTTGAATGCTTGCATGCTTAAACTGCTTTACAGCTTTCCTTAATATGTCGTCCCTATGCCATGAAACGAATCTAGGATTCAACTCGAAAGATCACCATATAACTGTTTACATTCACTTTTTACTTAGTGTCGGCTTAGACAAGTGGGTTACCCCGCTCACCAGTACGGCTGTGTACTGACCCACGTTTGTGGGCAATATTTCAGGTACGCAGGCGTAGTGGCGCTGCTTGGATATACGGGACATGATGTATGAACTGTAAGTACCTTTGTGGGCTAGAGAAAAAGAGCAAGAGTATTACATCGCCTTCGTGGCATTTCATTTGGACCCTATCGAGAGCTTCGTTGCATATTACTCTGATGTGTACTTGGTACACAATACTTGACTTTCGTTGCAACTTGGTTGTTTCAATGATAACTTTGGTGTTTAACAACATCGCCTTGTATGAGCGCAACTCCAGGCTAGTACGGCATCACGTCCCGATGAGAATGATTGTCCTGCGGGAGAGCTGTAACGTGGTGATTCACGTTCAGTGGAGACTATTGAGCTTGCGGAGATTGGGGCGTGACAGGGTTGTCCACTCATTTGATAGTTAATAAACTACCATCCCACTCCTCCTATACCCCTAAAATTTATCCCACAACTTCCTCTTCCCCTTATCTACAGCCATACATCTCTTCCCCTCACATTTCTCCTTCATTTCTTTACCATTTCACTCCTCAAACACTGCATTTCTGACCAAAATCCAGACTGGAAAGCTGTTGAATGTTGTTGTGAAATAAGGTTGTGTACACATCAATTTACTAAGTAAAACCCTTCTAAACTCACCCCCCCCCCCCTTGTACCAACACCTCTTTCCCTCAATTCCTTAAATATTATTCTCTATTTTTCCATCATTTTTTCTTCCGTAGATGTTATCAAACTCCGTGCAATGCTACTAAATTCCGTGGTGTCCATGGCTGAACAATGCACCTAAAACGGGTATATACCCTTCATTTTTATGTCTCATAACTTAAGGACCAACTAGCCACTTCGATACTCTAAGTAGAAACTCTAATTAAAATATAAAAAACTAAGTTAAACCATGCTAAACACCGTCACGAACATGAAATTCTAGAACTGGACTTTCACGTTCACATGCACGAATTTATGTATTAAACCTTCTCTTTATGCATGAAATTCATTTGAATATGTACCTAGGTTTACCCCCCTTAAATATCTTATGTTTGTACCTTGTTAGAATCACGATTATCTAGGTCAAAATTACGTTTTTATCACGTACAATTCTAAATTCTAGAACTGACTCTTCATGTTCGTGCACTTAATTTCATATCTAAAACTTCCATTTTATGTTAGAATTTACATAAACATGTACCTAACTCTACCCCCTACCATGTCATATATAGAAACCATGTTAGATTCATGATAAATTCGGTTTAAACCATGTTTTCACCCCGTCCAATTTTAAATTCCATAATTGAATTTGAATACTGTTTCATAATTAAAGCTATCAGTTTATGTACGAATTTTCATGAATGTATATCAAACTTTTTCCACGTTATTAAACCTCAAATATATACTAGACCTTTTTATAACATGATTTATCATACCCTACATTAGTTGTTTGTGACATTAATTTTAACACATATTTTGTGCTAGTACATTTTCAAATATCGTTGTTAGAATGTGTTATACCATATGATAGATTTAAATTCTGATTTGGACATATAGGTTACATATTGTAACATGTTAGCATGATGTTCAAATGGTTAGAAGACTATAGGATTTATACATAAGGTTGGTATTGCCAAAATTGACAAGTTGTAGATGTTGTCATTCACTGGTTACGTTGTAGCCAATATTGACAAGTTGTAGGAATAGACATAGATAACCCCGCCTTATTGAGACATATTTTTATGTGTTAGAATGATTTCGAAATAGTGCAAATAGGTATATAGGTTTAGTTGTTTAATTGGTAACTTGAGTATTAACCATAGAAGTGTTACAAATAGGTTGGCAATAGTTTGTGATATTGTGGTATAATTATTAAGTCACTTTATTCATGACAAATCCTAGTAGGAAGAACCCAAGTGTCACATGTAGAGTAGTTTAGGAATTATGTTATATGTTAAAATCTAGGTTAACCAGTTGTTAGATGACCAGAAGACCAAACCTATTTCCTAAAAGTAGTTTTCCTTTACTTCGGACAAAACCTTAATTTCATAACCTACCTTATGTTTATATAGTTAATTATATTATGTATGTGTAGCAAAACTCTAGAATAGTTACTGATATTATATTATATTATATATATATGCTCTCAAGACGGTTCGATTCTGGTTGCGGGGACATGATCGTCGTTTTCTCACCTCAGAGTTCCACGCATGTACTACGCCAAAAAGACATTTTTCGACAGACCAAAACCGTCGTAAATTTTGTTAAACGACAGTTTTGAACCGTCAGAACATCCGTCGTTAATAGAGCGTCCCAAAATATAAATGACAGTTTTGTACCATCATTTTTTAGCTGAATAAAACGGCAATTATTATCTATCAAATAAAAACAGCGGACTAAAACTGTCAAATAACTGGAATATAAACATCAACAATCATCAACAATGAACGAAACGCAATCAAAATTGTATTAACTAATAAATGTATTGAGTTTTACATAACAATATTACAAATAATAGTAATAATAATAATAATAATAATAATAATAATAATAACCCCAATGTTGCTATCTTACAATGGCTTATTTCTCGTGATGAACAAAAAGAAAGAAAGTTATTACTAGCTTACAAGAATATTTGGGACAATTAATCATTTTTCCAACAGTAATATCATCAATTTTTTTTGTCTATGTCGAACAATATCTCATTGCCATCAAAAATTTCATCGATAATGATATTATAAGCTTCATCATTCAACGATGCATCTGTATTCACACGCCCAATAGCAACAACTTCTTTCTAAAATTCTTCAAAAGAGAAGTCCCTATATACAAAAATAAGGAAAAAAAATATAAGTACAAAAGAGTTCTTGATTCTCCATAAGTATTTCAAAAAAAAAACATAAATATAAAGCACAGGGGACCTCTATATACAAACATAAAGAAAAAATATAAGTACAGAACAGTTCTTGATTCTCCATAAGTTTCCAAAAAAACATAAATATAAAGTACATGGGAGGTCCGTATAATTATTTTTAAATAAAGAAGGTCCGTGTAATAAATATAAAACATATGAGAGTTAGTGTAAATAACACATTTAACTTTTTAACTAGTGGTCAGGAGTGTGCGTCTTCGGTTATGTAACCCAATCCAAATAAGCTTACATTGTCTTCACAATTTTGGATCAAATAGCTGACCAAAGATTTGAACCATCTTTAATTTTGTTTCAGAGTGGAGCTACAACCAGACAAAAGATGGAAAACTCATAATTTAAATACCACACGTCACAAAATCTAATATATATCACAAACATGATACAATGGAAAGTATCATACATACAACTTCCCAAATATATACACAGTTTGCAATTGCAGTACCTGGTTGGGGACATTATACAGATAAGAGCAGACAACACCATCTGGCGATGCGGACAATGCAAAACTTTTTCTCGGCTTTACATTCTCACCAACCATTGCAGCGACTTCTGTAATATCATTTTCAACAGTTGTTTCTCCAGATAGTTTAGGATGATCTAGGTTAATCTTCATGTTCTACAAAAGTGAAATAACATGTATGGATCACAATAATGGAACAAGTAATACAAAATGTTGGCACACAGTAAAAATATGATTAAAAGTAATAATCTGTTGAATTTAATGATTCTTAAATTCCTATGACAATCTTTTTTTTCTTACACAGTATTTCACTTCACTTAACATGTTTACTTTTAAACTAGATTTAAATTGTACAGAACTACAGATATAAACAGATACTGTAGTGCTTCATATGCAAAGGAAAGAAATTTTACAATTCAAATCAGTATTCATGTATTGTAGATAGTCTCTCTATTCCATCACCATCTAAAACTATGTTCCAAGGTCCTTTTTCAAAGAGCATATTGGAGAAGACATTGACATCCTAGAATGATGAAATTCTATGTCAGTCACTTAAGTTCATCCAAAGAAGAAGGGACAGTATGAATGACAAATAGATAAAGAAGGTAAAGTTTGACATAGCTAATAAGAGAGTACATGTGGATGAATTCCTTTACCAATTCATTGTAGGTCAATGGAAATGTGACCTAGTTTAATGGCCAGACTCTTCTAATTTGGGGAAACCAGCTTAAAGCAGTGGGCTCTCTTCCTTCTGTACCATCTTAAGAAAACCCATTTTTATTCTCTTGATGCCTTCTCAAACACCCAAAACTTGAGTTCTGTGCATATCCTATTGCGTATGTTGCATAGACATGGATACACCACGACAAGGTAAGGAGATGGCAACATAGACACGACACATATTTTTGTGTCCTAGTATAGTTTGTAGTGTCTGTGGTGTGTCACATACACGTCTGATATGACAGGACCCAGATTTTTGGAGTGTTCGTGCTTCCTAGCCTATCGCTAATAGGCAATCTTAACAAGTAGATATTGTGTGCCAGAACTTAAGACAAAAGTTGCAATTTTGAATGAAGCCCTATATATGATAGGGAAAGATGATTGTGCACATATTCCATCATAAGATGTCATTTTTTTTACTCCTTTAGGATGATTTTCTTATATCACGCTAAACACAACCTCTGTCACCAGCAGCAGCAGCAGAAGGAACTACTGGAGCCTACACTGACCACCTTTTTGGAGTTGTAAGTGGCACAAATATGCTAATAAAAGTTTCCTCTTCTCCAGGTAGGCTTTGATGTCATCTCATAATCACTTATATTATTATTATCTTGGAATCCAGATCAATTAACCATCAAAATGAAACCTTCAACTGACCATGAGCAATTTAAAGCTATATCTTTGGTTTTGATTCAATGAGCATCAATTAATATAATTATTGTTATTCCCAAAGTCAGATCAAAGAGGTAGCCACAAAGTAGAGACTTACACAAGAGTTCATCTCTACAAACTTCAGAAGAGAAGTTGGTGCACTGAAATTCACACAAGAGTTCTTCTACAGTGACACAACCCCACAGAAGCACTAAAGCAGGAACATGTTACAAACTGACAACCAAAGGAAAATACAAATACAACAAGAACCAGAAAACCGTTCTTCTCTTTACGTTCGCAGACGCTACACCGAGAAGAACGGGAACAAGAACAGAAATACAAAGAAGAGAACTCCTGCTGGGGTGATCAAAACCACCAGAGCTCAAGGCAAAATTTGCACTATACTATATGTCTCCAAAATCCAACAAGTCCACATGAGAACTTCTGAAACGCTCTTGGTCACCTTCGGATCACTCGAAAGACTCTTTTGGAAGGATGTTAACTGCTGCCGCAGGTCCTGCTGGTTCTCTCGGTTTTCCTCTCTCTCAAATTTTCCAACGACTCAAATGAAAGATGAGAGCCGCTATTTAAAGAGAATTTCAGCTCCCATGCGGCCTAAGAAAAAAAACAGGTTGCATGCACCGCTGTACTGCACAGAGCAGACAGTGCCGTTAGGCACCGAAAGTTGCAGCCGCGTGGCACAGAGAGCCACGAGCCGCCTGCGCGTTCTACTGCACAGAGCAGACAGCCCCGCTAGGCGCCGAAAGCTGTAGTCGTGTGGCACAGAGAACCACGCACCGCATGTGCCGCACCAAGCCGCCAACAACAGTCCATGTCTCCTCCACACTCGACTCGCTCAAGCTAATTTGCTGGCCGCATAGCGCCTGGTCGCATAGCTCCAGGCCGCAAGGCCCCTGGCCGCATGGGCTCCTGGCCGCATGTGCACCAGACCGCATACGCATCTGCCCGCATGCACACCTGGTCGCATAGCACCACGAAGCATGCGCCCGAGCAAGCAACCGTGCTTGGAACTCGCGCATAAAAGGAGCGCACGAGCGCCATGCAATGATGCTGACGTGCTAAGTACAAAGTGCGCCAACAAAGCGCCACTTTGCGCTCTTGAGCCCGAGTCCGAGTCCGACCCCGAGTTGTTAAGTCCCTTTGGGACTTAGCTCCTTAGGGAAACTTTCCAAAGGTGGTAACAAAATAAAGATTGTCATAATGGGGTTCACACTTAATCCCTCTAGGAAAGTCAACCCATATGAACCACCACCCCATTTGCATATACCAATACTATGCAAAGCTATATATTGAGATATACGCATTGGTGGTTTTCCAACGTGGGACTAAAACTCCCAAAGCAAAGTGAGAAACACCATCAATCCCCCACATATATCACAATATAAAACGGTCCTCAAAGTAACTGCCCAGCATGCATTAGGATAGATGTCGCCCACAACTTGAATCTTCCCGCATAGACAAACAACAGTACGATACAAGAATGTACTATGCCTTAAATTCTGAACCATAGTTGTTGTTCTTCCCACTCGCACAATGACATCAGCTGTGCCTCTGGTCGCACATTAAAGGCCATGTGCTGACCTAGTATCAGTGTATGTTTCTTGAGTGTCTACAAGTTAAGTCTCAAGAGACGGCTTATATCTCTGTCCATACACTTAGGTGAGTTCTTTTAAGAGAGTTTAACTTTTCCCAGTATGAAGCCTTGCGCTTCTGTGAAGTGCTACGCCACTGTGACATGGCTCGCAACCGAGGTTAACTACCTCTTGTGGTATCACCAACTGTAGTATGAGGTCACTAGCCTCTTAATAGTGTTTTACTACATCCCAGCATGAAGCCTTGCGCTCCCGTATGGTGCTACGCCGCTGTGACATGGCTCGCAGCTGAAGTTGACTACCTCATGTGGTGTCACCCACTATAGCAAGAGGTCACCGACCTCTTAATAGTGTTGTGCTACAACTCTCTATCTTTTCAGTATTAGACTACCTGCCTATTTGCGGTGCTACTGCCGCTGTGACATGGCTTTACATCTTTTACCTCATCGTGGTGTCATACCACTGTAGCATGGGATATATGTCCCTTGTAGTACTGAACTACACGTGCTTCCTACAGCGCACGCCAAACATTCACTCTGCCCGAGAACTCATTAAGGCATCGAAGCCAACCTTACACAGGAATTGTTCTATAGAATAAAATAGTAGACTACAGTGGTTCCGGGTACGTATCCCATATTGTCCACAATGACTACCCACTGTACCTGATATTTTTCAGGTCAGTGGTCCTCCCTTGAACCAAAAGCTAGATGCCTAGTAGATTTCTCTTTGAACTAATATCATAAAACTTAATGGTAGAATTATAAAGACACAATATCAAAGGTCCTTCAAGCCTATTTTATGTGCTGTGTCTTCGACTAGCTGGCGCCTGAGATCTTTAGTGAACGGATCGGTACAGCTGCTACTGCTGCTGCAGCTGCCTGGTTGTCACAGTATATCGGTACAGCCGGAATCTGTGCACCAACCAATGAAAGATCGTACATGAGCTCCCAAAGCCATTCTACTTCATCTACTACAGCTGCAAGTGCATATAACTCAGACTCCATTGATGAGCATGAAGCATAGTCTGCTTCTTCGACTTCCACGATATAGCAACTCCACCTATTGAGAAAACATATCCTCCTATGGATCTCTCGCTCTCTTCTTCTGAGCACCAGCTAGCATTACTGAAGCCTTCTATCACTGCTGGATCTCCGCGGTAGTAAAGTACAAACTTCTGAGTCTTCTTGAGGTATCTCATCACCCTCTTCACAGCTTTCCAGTGTTCAACATCTGGGTTACTCGTGAATCTACTCAGCATTCCCACGACAAAAGCAATGTCAAGCCTAGTGGCATTTATAGCATACATCAAGCTCCCGATGACGCTAGAATACTCCAATTGTCTGACGCTTTTTCCTGGGTTAGGCTTCAGTTTTTTGTCACACCTATATGGAGTATCGATCCCTAGAAGATCCTGATATCCATAGCGTGTGAGCATCTTCTCCACATAGTGAGCTTGTGATAGAGCAAGCCCAGCTTCCGTCCGGATTATCTTAATCCCAAGGATGACATCTGCATCTTCCATGTCCTTCATACTGAATTCAGACGAGAGGAACATCTTTGTTCTAGTGACACATTCTTCATCCGTGCCTAGGATTAGCATATCGTCCACATAGAGATAAACGATGACACCTCTATCGTCAGCGAACTTCGTGTACACACACTTATCAGTTTCGCTGACCTTGTAGCCATTTGATCTGATAACTTTGTCAAACTTCTCGTACCACAATTTGGGAGATTGCTTTAGACCATACAGAGATTTCATCAGTTTGCATACTTTGTCTTCAAGACCTTTGACGACAAACCCTTCTGGCTGCTGCATGTAAATCTTCTCAGTCAGTTCACCAGTCAAAAATTCTGTCTTGACGTCCATATGATGAATCAACATTCTGTGAATAGCACCTAGAACAATCAGCATCCTGATAGTAGTCATACGTGCAACGGGAGCATAGGTGTCGAAGTAGTCAACTCCCTGTATCTGAGAAAACCCCTTGACCACTAGCCTGGCCTTGAACTTGTCAATAGTTCCGTCTACTTTCTTCTTCTTAATGATCCACTTGCATCCGATGGGTTTAGCTCCTTCAGGCAAATCAACTAACTTCCAAGTATTATTAGAAGTTATCGAGTCAAACTCATCATGGATAGCCTCTTTCCAGAAAATAGCATATCTGGTCTTCATTGCCTCATCATAGGTAAGCGGATCAACTTTCACATAATAGGGAACAAAGTATTCTCCGAAGTCCTTCGGTCTCCTCACTCGCTTTGCTCCCGGCTCAGCGGATTCTGGTTCAAATGTTGTCTCATCAACGACAACTTCTTGGACTAGTTCTCTCTGAGTTCCCTCGTCTGTGCTAGCAGCATTCTCCGGGACATCCGCGAGAACAACATTCTTGTGCCTAGCAAACATGTCTTCAAAGAATTCTGCATCGCGAGATTCTATGATATTATTAGAATCGATATCAAGGAACCTCCGAGCATCACTCTTATCAGTATAGCCCAGAAATATGGTCTTCGTAGTTCTCGTCCCCAGCTTCTGAATCTTGAGGTCTAGAAGCTTCACATAAGCCTGACATCCCCACACTCGAATGACATTCAAGTTGGGTCTGATCTTGAACCAGAGTTCATGAGGAGTAATGTCAGATGTCGCGAACGGTACTCTATTTAGAATAAACATAACCGTAAGCGCTGCTTCTCCCTAGAAGCACTTTGAAAGTCCTGCTGTCAGCAACATGTAGTTCATCATGTAGTTCATCATCTCTGTCAGTGTCATGTTCTTCCTTCCTGCTACACCATTAGATTGGGGAGAATACGGAACAGTTGTTTCGTTGACAATTCTATGTTCTTTGCAGAACGATACGAATTCCAAGGAACGATATTCTCCGTCTCGATCGCTTCTGAGTCTTTTGAGTTGCTGACCGGTTTGACGTTCTGCTTCAGCCGAACACGTACTTCGAAAAATCGTCAATAAAAGAGATAAAATACTTCATTCAGCCCTTTGTAGAGAATTGCTTGAAGTCACAGATATCTGAGTGTACAAACTCCAGAAGATTTGTGCTTCGGTTTACTCTTCTGAACGGCTTCCTGACGATCTTCGTCTGCGTACAGACTTCATATTTTTCCACCTCCTTACCCCTACAATTAGAGATAAGGCCTAGACTTGACATCTTGTTAATGCGTTTACAATGCACATGTCCTAGTCTATTATGCCACAACTCAAAAGAATAACCAGAAGTAGAGACTGCATTGATACAAACAGAAGGAGTTACAAGTTGCAGTTTAAATATCCCTTCGATACAGAAAGCTTTTCCGAAGTAAGTTTCCTTGTAGGACATCACCATCTGATCGACATTGATATCCATCCTTAGGCCCGCCTTGCACAGCAGACTCCCAGAAACCAGATTTTTGGCGATCATTGGTACGTGCTTCACATTCTCCAGTGTAAGTGACTTTCCAGAAGTCAGCTTCAGCACTACCGTCCCGATCTCCAGTACTGCAACTTGAGACTTATCTGCCATCGAGACTTTCTCAGAGCTAGGCTCATACTTGACGAACAGTTCCTTCTTAGAGCACACGTGGCAAGATGCACCAGTGTCCACCCACCAGTCAGTGTCCACACCATGTGACTCAACATGCGCAATCATAGCTACTAGCTTAAGCTCACCTTGGTCTTTCAGTTTAGGCTTCGACCTGCAGTCGCTCTTGCAATGACCATTCTTGCCACAGTTGTAGTACGTCACATCAGTCTTCGGCTTTGGCTTGAACTGAGCCGACTTCACCTTCAACTGGTTGAAGTCCTTTTTGTAGGAAATTTTTTGTTTTCCTTTAGAATCACTAGCATGTACCATGTTGGCCTTAGCCAACTGCTTGGACAAGAAGTCCAACTTCAGTTGCCTCCTGGCTTCATCTTTAATGTGAATCCAGTAAAGAAGATCTTCGAGCTGGATCTTCATATTTTTACGGTACATGTCAGTCTTGAACTTGATCCAGCCTGGAGGAAGTTTGATGACGATAGCCCCCACCATAAATTTGTCTTTCTGCTTCATGCCTTCTTCCTCCAGTTTCTGCTGCATCTTCAGAATTTTCTTAACTTGTGGTAACATCACCTTCTCGTCCTCAAATTGTAAAGTGAAGAACTTCTCGACGAGATAGATTTGACATTTTCTCGTCAGTTTTGTAGTGCTTCCCATACATCTCTTGTCTTCTCCTTCTTGCTGTAGGACTCTGTCATCGACTCGTCCATAGCATTGAGAATCAACAACCTGCAGAGGTCGTTGTCTTCCTTCCATTTGGAGTGCACATCCTGCGCAACACCAACTGCAAGCTCTCCTACATCTTCGGGAATGGTAGGTTCAGGATCAACCAACACACAAGAAACTTTGGCAAGACGAAGATTCAAGGAGATCTTTCTCTTCCAAATGTTTTAGTGCTCCCATCAAACATCTCAAGCTTGTGAAAGCTAGTATCGAAAATGTTTGAGCGGTTGTCCATTCTAACTCGGATCTTGCCTTGAGGTTGTTATTCCCGAGGTCAGATTAAAGAAGAAGAGGTAGCCACAAAGTAGAGACCCACACAAGAGTTCGTCTCTACAAACTTCAGAAGAGAAGTTGGTGCACTGAGATTCACACAAGAGTTCCTCTACAGTGACACACAACCCCACAGAAGCACTAAACCAGGAACATGTTACAAACTGACAACCCAAAGAGAATACAAATACAACAAGAATCAGAAAACCGTTCTTCTCTTTACGTTCGCAGACGCTACACCAAGAAGAACGGGAACGGGAACAAGAACAGAAATACAAAGAAGGGAACTCCTGCTGGGGTGATTAAAACCACCAGAGCTCAACGCAAGATTCGCGCTATACAACGATCTGCCCCCAGGATCCAGCAAGTCCACACGAGAACTTCTGGAACGCTCTTGGTCACCTTCGGATCACTCAGAAGACTCTGCTGGAAGGATGCTAACTGCTGCCGCAGGTTCTGCTGGTGCTCTCGGTTTTCCTCTCTCAATTTTTCAAACGAATCAAATGAAAGAGGAGAGCCTCTATTTAAAGAAGATTTCAGCTCCCATGCGGCCTGAGAAAAAATCCAGGTCCCATGCGCCGCCTGCGCCGCTGTACTGCACAGAGCAGACAGCGCCGTCAGGCGCCAAAAGCTGCAGCCACATGGCACATAGAGTCACGAGTCGCCTGCACAGCCTGCGCGCTGTACTGCACAGAGCAGACAGCGCCGCCAGGCGCCGAAAGCTGTAGCCGCGTGGCACAGAGAACCACGCGCAGCCTGTGCCACACCGAGCCGCCAACAGCAGTCCCTATCCCCTCCACACTCGACTCGCTCAAGCTAATTTGTTGGCCGCATAGCGCCTGGCCGCATAGCTCCAGGCCGCAAGGCACCTGGCTGCATAGGCACCTGGCCGCATGGGCACCGGGCCGAATGGGCTCCGGGCTGCATGCGCACCGGGCCGCATGGGCACCTGGCTACATGAGCACCTACACATTTTATCAACCAATTCTTTGCATGTGACATTTATCTAATCTATATGCAAAACGTATTTGATACGTAATCCTCTATCCCGAGCCATCGTTCAATCACGCTAGAAATCTTGCACTATCTTCCAAGTTTACCACTTGACGCCTACACGTTTTATCTTTCAAAAACTTATTCATCGAACAAGACCTAGCTAATCCCTTATTCATACCTCATGCATATCACAATCATACTCTTCCAAACACGATATACATTCCGATGATATCGTCTGCATCCTAACCAAGTCAAAATTTATGTTTGTTCAATCTTCAAGAACGATCTTCAACTTACTTCCATCCTGACATATGTTTATCAATACTTCCTTTTTGTTTCCAATCAATCCTTTCTATTACATGATTCATCATCAAGTATCTCTCGCCTTATGAAATCATCATGATACCTCGAGCAGATTCGATCAAAATCCAAGTCAATTCTAATTCGATTTCAAATCCATAGTATTGCACTACCATCGAGAACATCTTCCAAGCGCACAATTTTCATTCATATTCAATGCATCATCCGAGTTTTCCACGATTCATTTCATATGTTTAACACTAAGTAGTCAAAAACGGTTATATATCGGTTATATAACCGATATATAATGGTATCGGTCCTGGACCGATATTTTTTTGCAGAAATATCAGTAAAATATCGTAACCGATATTATCGGCCGATATGGCCGATATTGTTCGAAATATCGGTTTACAAAAAAACCGATTTCTCACGGTTTTGGTTTTGCTACAGAAAAATCGATATTGAATGATATGACATTCACATCAATGGAGAATGGAGATTACATCTTCTGCCATTAAAATCTTCATGCATAAAACTTATTCAGAGATATAGTTCCTCAAGTGATCTCATTTATCTTATTCAGAGATGTAGTTCCTCAAGTGATCTCATTGATCTTGGATTTTTTGACGATATGTATACTTTCTGCATATTTTATAATAGAAAACTATTAAGTGTATTGTTCATATATAAAAATTATGTTAAAAATGCAAACCGATATTTACCGTTATAAAACCGATATATCGGTGATATATCTATAACTCTACTGGACCGTTATCATAAAAAAACCGTTATTAACTGCATAGGTTTAACACTAACATGAATTCGACAAGTCCTCGATATTAACGTATAATTTCACTTGCACGATCCATTCAATTTCAAGTAATTACACCGACAAATCCCCAATTCCTTCGTCTGTTCTGATCATGTTAACCCAACTCTACTAAGACACATATCTCAAAAATTACGTCATAACTCTAACTATTGCTACCCCATCTCTGAAGTCTTACCCAGGCAAATTCTAAGGTTGATCACACCAACTTAATTCTCGTCAAGGGGTCGTCTACCTAACCACTATGTCAGCTCACTAGGTCATAGTTACAATCCAGATCACCATCCATAATATGCAAATCCAGAGTACCATGCTCACCCAAAACTAAGGTCAAACCATTGTTCGTGTTCATACGGGGTATTCTACCCAAGCTTGCATCACTCAGATTTCTAACATCAATCGTAGATCATCCTACTGAAACAAAATATCTCAAGCTAGGGATACGAGTCCGTTCAGCAAAGCCATCCTAAAGTAAAATCTATTGCAACACAATCCTCGATGCATCATGTGATATCGCATGTCCAACCTATCAATTAACATAGTTTGTCTCCTCAGAACTATCCGCAAAAGTCTACTTATCCATCTATCAAAGTCAAGTTCACCAAGTCATAATTCGAATCTCTAAACCATAATTCTCATATCATATTATCTAAATCGTTCGACATAATTCACGTATTCGCTCACAAAACCACCATGCACTACTTGCATCAATTTCCAAGCTAACTTATCCTCGACTTTGATTCATTCTCCAACTACATACTAAAGCAATCCTCAAAACTCACCGAGCTATCCCTTGTTATGCGTTCATTTCATCCGAGTTGCAATTTATGTCAAATTTCTTCCTAAACATCAATCCCGTTGCATCGATCTAAGATCTGTCTTCAAGCATTCATTTCTTCAAGTTCGTGTTGATCACAAATCTATCATTCATCAACTAGAGAATCCTCGAGCCCATATCTACCAATCTTCATTGCGTTCTATTTCATCGAGTTTGTCCATATAACCATCAAAAATTTCTTTGCACTATATCACATCGTTCAACCGATTATTAACGTCTAAGTTATACACAAGATCAATTCCTTATCGCCATTTGCATATCATCAAACCAACTTGATTCCCATCTCTAACATCAAATTCGATTCATTAATTCTTCCGAATCATGGCATATCGTCCAATTCGAATTCTCTTGCGCGCTAACTCTTTCTCGTGCTATCGCTAATTCTTCCGAATCATGGCATATCGTCCAATTCGAATTCTCTTGCGCGCTAACTCATTTCATCCGAGTTGTAATTTATGTCAAATTTTTTCCTAAACATCAATCCCGTTGCATCGATCTAAGCTCTGTCTTCAAGCATTCATTTCTTCAAGTTCGTGTTGATCACAAATCTATCATTCATCAACTAGAGAATCCTCGAGCCCATATCTACCAATCTTCATTGCGTTCTATTTCATCGAGTTTGTCCATATAACCATCGAAAATTTCTTTGCACTATATCACATCGTTCAACCGATTATTAACGTCGAAGTTATACACAAGATCAATTCTTTATAGTCATTTGCGTATCATCAAACCAACTTGATTCCCATCTCTAACATCAAATTCGATTAATTAATTCTTCCGAATCATGGCATATAGTCCAATTCGAATTCTCTTGCGCGCTAACTCTTTCTCGTGCTATCGCTTGATTAAGCTATCTTTCAATCGCACTAGTTCCATTCAAATCTAATCATATTCATCTGTAGCAGCATTCGAGTTTCGTATACCGCTGAGTCTGGATCATACACATATTTAAGGCGCCCCCGAAATATATGTATTTTAACCAGCTTAGCGATAGCGAAGTCGGTCAAGCTACGGTGAAGGCACCATAAATTCCATGAAACTTTCAATCCTCGATACGTAGTTCATCTGTTTGATTCAATCCTCACGTATCACATAATCTCTTCTGATTTTCTTATTTTTTTCTCGACCAAGTCATTCGTTTCAAATCCTTATCCGACATCATCCCAACTTCTACACAATTTCTACAGAACCGTTCGAGTAATTCTTGCACGAGACACATGATATCATTATTTCTAGGCTACACATGTTCTAAGGCTTTGCACTGATCGCTTGCACAACTTTGCATTGCTGACCGACTCGTGGTTATCCCGAAATCCATAATCTAAATAACGTTTCTTAAAGTTATCCAATACACCACTCAGGTTTAAACCACACAAAAATCTTTGAAACCATGTTCGCATCGCTAAACATCCAACTGATGCGCTCCTTAAAATCCAAGCACGATCCACTATTTCGTATCAACGATATCATCTTTCCCAAAATCAGCTTCATTGATAGATCTCTCAATTTCGTGATTCGAATCCAACTTTTATCTCATCTGAACGACATTCTAATCTCGCACACAAACATGCTAGCACCAAAGAAGTCTAATATATAATAACCATTGCTCATCCCACAATGTCTTCTGTATAGCTGTCCTGTCACTACCATATTTATAGATGAGGGTATTTTGGTCATTTAGCATATTTATTATTTAGTGATTAAATTTTATATTACGTGCTACTAATTAATTATACTGAGTTGTGCTATTTAATTATTCGTTAGTGGGATAGCCTATGTTTATTTGGACTTGGCATTTGTGGACTATTAGTTATCATAACACATTGAGCACAACATTAGACTAGTCCCATTAGACCCATTCCCTTAATTAATTAAGGAGATTAGATTAGATCATAAAGAATTAGAAGCTTCCTAATATAGTCCTCCTTAATTAAACCTCATGACTAGCTAGTACATAGAGATTGTACATTGCTTGAAAAGGGGGAAAGAGAGGGGCCGGCCATTTGTAGAGTGTTTCACTCTCTCTCCTCTCATTAATTCATTCACTTAGATCCCCAATTGTATTCTTCTCAAAATAGACTCATCTCTCCATCAAATTTAAATCAATTCACTCTCATTCCCTCTCAATTTTATCATCTAAGAAGCATTGGAGCTTGGATTGCAAGGAGCACTTAAAGGAAGAGGAATTGACAAGGAGATTGTGTTTTAATTGTGTCAATTGAGCATTTCATTGGGAATCCATCTCCCAATAGGTAAACTCTGAATCCACCCTTAATTTAGACTCTAATTCATGCATTTAACCATTAGGAATCATCCATTGGTTTAGGGCTACCCATAGGATCAAGAACTAGGTTCATATGACTTGTATTATGAATTCTACATGGTAATTTGTGCCTAATTAAGGAGAATTCCGAGATTGACACATCAAGTGTGTGTCATGAGACCAATTAGATCTAATTAGACTTAGATCGGGGTTGTGGGACTAGGTATGTGCCCACAATTGGACACGAGTCTGTATAGGGAAGCATATGCACTGAGTGAACTCTTCCTATACCAGTTACTGTGTTGCACAATACATTCACGACTATGGCTACAAACACAATACCAGTAAGGGATACTGGCATGCTCAAATAGGTACGTATGTGATTACTTATGTTGCATGAATATGGATACGAACATGGATACAGACATAATATGGATACAGACACCATTTTGTCGTGCCCATGCAATATAGTGTAAATTGATTCAAGATTAGAATGGATTGCATTATAATTATTCCCCCATAGAACAATATTTGGAAATTCTCAGTAGCACATTTAAAAGTTTAGACCGGCAGAAGATTCAGAATAAACCATCTAAAAGGTACTATGTAACTAAGAGTGCCAGATAGTTTGACATTGCATTTACTTTGCTTACTACTAGTCACTACAAGGCCAAAATATGATATTTGTGTCAAGAGTGAGAAGTCTTGGTCCAGGAGGGATTTTCACAACTCTAAGAGCACTACAGCAGATAATTAAACAACAGACATAAATCTCAGAGACAACAGCTACTTGAGGTTTTTATTTCTAAAGTTCATGAAATATTATAAAATTTCGATTAGCTAACTTCGAAAATATATAATGAAGTATAGGGAGGTGAAATGTGAGGATACAAACTAGCCTGTCTGTGAGAAGCGGCAGAGTGCTGTCTGTGAGAAGGCCCTTCTTAAAGTTCCTCTCATAGTTCTGAAGACCCAAGTTTGTAAGCATACTTCTCGTTCTCATGTAGAACACATCGTCGACTGGTGGCTAAGAGGATTCCTGACCCAACTGCAAGTTCAAGTAAAACCAAAAAAATGTTGTCGTCTTTAAGAGGATATATTTACGCTTGCAAGTCAAACTTTATGTGGCAGCTAGTGTAGTGCAGTTGCGAAGTTATCCTGCTTTGAATCTGTATGGTGCCACCACGCAAAGAGACTTGGGTTTGGCACATGTCCTTGTGAATTCAGTGATAAAAGGAAATAACAAAATATCTTTTCGAATAAAATCACATATAGTGAAAGTGCATCCTTAAAAAAAGTCATAGAACTGATAATCCTTATTAAAAACCATGCATGCTAATAACTTAGGTTGCCTAATAATTAATAGCATAGAATACATCCTGAACTCGCCACTCATTTCAAATAGACTGAACCAAATTTGAGAAATAGGGAGGGTTTGCAAATAATTAAACTACATAATTAGCTCCTTTTGTAAGTTAACATCAAATCAAGAAACTAATAATCCAAACAAAATCTATCAGAAGCCAGTAACAAATAGATGGCAAAACTAAAAAAGTAATGTTCCTGTGAAAGCAACAATTTACAAACATTTCTGTAATATGATTAATTTTAATATGAAATATGTTGAAATCCATTTCTAATTCACACAGCTAAAACTGAAACCCACTTGATGGAGATACTATACTGTATAAAGTTGACAACAAAAGACTTTAAAATCAGAATAAGGGCCATCATATAAGTGTTAAAACTCCAAAGTTTACTATTAAAGCTATGGTATATATGCTGTGGAAGCAAAACTCAAGCTCTCAAAATCACCAGAATAATGAGGAAACCACACTTCTCTCGAGCATTTCTTCTCTCGAGCATTTTGTCGAACACTTAGGCAGTATCGGTATCCTCGGTGCTTTCAACGAGAACCAGTATGACGTAGAAACCACATTCATCTTTATGGTGTTGTGTGGTTCCCAATCCACACAGATGCTAGCATCAAATACAAAAAGTCCATACGGAAGAAATAATTGACAAGTTGCTGGCATCAAATACAAAAAATCATAAAAATAATCAACGTAGTGACTGTATCCGCACCAGGGGAAAATTAAGAAAATCAAGAGAAGCCCTAACCGAATGAGGAGAAGCCCTAACTAAAAGAAGAATAATACCAGCTGGAAGACGTTCCCCTCATATTCGAATGAGGTGTAGTGCTTCTTCCCCCACCTCCCCTTCCCGGAAACCCTAATCGGCTCCCCGATTGGCATCGCCACCGGTTCCTCCTGCTCTTCTTCTTCTCCTGGTTCGGCTGGGCTTCTCTAGGTCGGATTCAAATCTAGAAGGAAAAGAATAGGAGAGGGGCGTGGTGATTCTCAGGTAGGAAAATGATAGGGAGGTGTGGAGAAGAGAGGGAGGAGAGGAAGGTTTGGAGAAATAGAGAGGGCTCGGAGGATAAAAGAAAAAAATTGTAAAAAACAACAACAAAATTTACCACAATGGCACGCTGAATGAATTTTGCCGCATCATAATAGATGACGGTTACGAAACAACAGTCAATAAAAATAGAGATTTTATTGACAATTTTTTTTAAAACCGTCAAGAATAAACTAGTTTCTTTGACGGTCATTATAAAACCGTCAACATAACAATCCTTGACGGTTTAGTATGTCCATCAATAAATAAACCATCAAGATTTTTTATTTTTTATTATTTTTATTTTTTGTAGTGTAGAAATTCCTAACAATATCACCCAAAGTACTAAGACAATTAGTCCCTAACACAATATGGCAACCAGTAATAGGCAATTGCGGAAGGTCAACAACAATGATTTCCTTGACAATCAATGACCACATCCTTTTACATAATCCTTTACTCTGTAATTTCTCATCATTAGTTGCCATAAGTTCAAATGACTTGCTTCCAGTTGGTTTAAGCCCCAACATTATCACTGAATTTAGTATAAGTAAGACTGTGGGTTGATCCAGAGTCAACAAATACCATAACTAGTTTTTCTGCACAGTCTCTTCTCAACTTCACGGTGGAGGGATTTGTAGTTCCTGATATAGCCTGCAGGGATATGGCAAAGGAGCTCTGCTATAGCACATCTCAGTTGGCTCATCAATGGTTTCACTTGAATTTGGATCCCCACTCCACCCATTCTCCTCATATGCAATTAACACGTATAGCTTTTTTCTTTACATTTGTGCCCTCTAGAACATTTGTTATAACACATGAAGCACAATCCTAGGTTCTTCCTTCTGATGAGTTCATTCGGTGATATGGTAGGGTGCTTATTTTCATTATTAAGTTTTTGAAATTGTTGTCCATACTCATGGGCGGTTTTTTCTTGTTTCAGCAAATTGAGCTGAACCGTTAGTAAACTGAGAAGGACCAAAATCTAGTCTTATAGCTTGACAGAATTCTTTCCTAACTCATGAGGAGTCCTCCTCTTATCTTCATGATACAGTCAAACCAATAGACAATTGTCCCTTTCAATTGGATTGAGCAAAACTTGACCCTATCCCATTCTTATATATTATAGTAATTAAAATATCCCATTCTTGTATATTATAGTAAATAAAATAATGGTTGACTCGAAGCAACCATTCTTCCACATCCGCATCTCTATCATAATCTGGAATTTTTAGCCACAAGGTAGATTGTTGTCGTGCCAAACTGTCCGGGCATGTGAGATGGTAATGGAAAATTAGGTGTATGATACTGGTGGGGGTGAGGGTTTGGTGTGTGTTGTGCAGACATATAGGACTGATAGACACAAGATTCAAAATCTTAAAAGTTTGATTTTCCACAAAGATCTGGATCTGCAGTTGAATTGTGACAGCAATTTACTGTGGTTTCTGTACCATCATCATCATCATTTTGAATGATAAAAATACTCAAACCAAGCTAAAACCAGCTGCAGGAAAGAAGAGAGAAATAAATCACATGTTGATAAATTTATTATCCTCCAATTGAAACTTGCAAGCATCAATTAATTATGCTAAAATCACATTTAAGCTCATCTCTCCTCGGCTCCATATGTATGTCCCTATTAACACCCGCAAAAGTTAACATCCTCCACCGGCAACCTATCATCTGGAAACGCACAAGCATGCCCTTTATCCGGCAATGCCTCACATGGCGTCGGACTCACTGAGCCCGTCACCCCCTCCACATATGTACAGTTCCATATCGGCTTCTTCGACTGCACCACATGCGCCGTCACATTCGATATGCATATGTTCTTGAAGGGAGCGCCTTCTATGCCCTCCAACTTCGCTACCATGGTCACATTCTCAGCCACAACGTCGCTGTAGTGAATCTCTTTAACCTCCGGGATCGCTTTCGGGTCCCACCCGCCGTCAGGGTGTGACCCGTAGTTGCCTGTCATCCAGAAGACCCACTTCATGGTATAAAGGTTCATGCGGCGCACGTAGACGTCCTTCACGTAGTTGCCACGCCCGATGGCCGTCTTGATGCGGACTCCGGACTCGGAGTTGATCGCGGTGATGTCTTCGGCGCGGACGTTGCGGATTCCGCCGGACATCTCAGAGCCGAGGGCGATGACGGCACTGGTGGGGGAGATGCAGGTGAGACGGCGGATGACGATGTGTTCGCTCGGGATTCCTACTTTGATGCCGTACTCGTCCCAGCCACTCTTTATGGCGATGCAGTCGTCGCCAGAGACTATGTAACAGTCCTCGATTCTGACACCGGAACATGAGTCTGGGAACAAGTAACCAAGACAATTACAGAAGTAACAAGATGTTTCTTCCAATATATACCAGAATTTTACAATAATTTACAAAAAAGAATAATGAGAATTTTATTATTATTATATCATGTTCCAATATTTTTAGTACAATTACCTTCATTGACACTCTTATAAAACAGTAACAACCTTGTCCAGTTTAGGAGAGAAATTCTCCATATCATTAATATTTGTTTATATATATTAGCTTAAGCTTCATCATTTTTTTTTCTACATGCACTAGAATATAATAGTAGTCTAATGTTTCTCTTCTTTGGTATAGATATTTTTTCTTCTCTTTTATTAGAGAAGTATTCTTTGGTTGATTGACAGCAGTAGTTTACATAAGTGACTTCTTGAATGCTTCCGCATAGTAAGAAATGCAAGCTTGTTCTTAAGTTCCAAGGTTTCAATCACAAAATTTCTTCTTCTTTTAAACCAAATTTTTTTATCTTAACCGACATGGTTAGGCACAAGATATAGCTTTCAGGTATTGACAATTATGAGAACAATGGACGCAAATAACTGGACCTTTTAACTATAATAAAAGAAACACAACATGAAATTATGGTTCATATTGACTCTAAAATGACTGGGAACACAGAGAGTTGTTATTTAGAGAAGCAGAAATAAGTACCCGGATTAATCCCATCAGTATTTGGTGAGTTAGTTGGAGCAAGGATTGTAATGCCAGAGACTATTACATTGCTGCAAAATCCACAAAATTATGCTATCATCAGTGAAAAAAAATAGGTCTCCCTGTGAGCTTGAAAAGTAGTATAAGGACACCCACCTGCAATAAACTGGGTGAATGTTCCAAGCCATAGAATTGACGAACGTAAGGTTGGATATAAGCAGATGATCTGAGTACATCAGCTCAAGCAAGTATCCACGAGTAAAATTAAGCTCTTTGCTATGGAACTTGCCCCACCAAACCTTCCCCTGTCCATCGATCGTCCCATTATTCCCTGATACAAGTTATAATTGTTATACTACTCATCAATGGGCATATATGTAATAAGAAATATGTTAATCTTGGTTTCATGTCTGTTAGACATCTGGTATATTTGTAGTGAACTGTAAAGCAATTGAACTCTTAGGTGCCCTAAACCAGGAATTTGTAGAAGAACTGTGTAGTTAGTAGATGTTAACTAGTTATAAAATAACTCATATATAATATGATCTCCCACGGGGCTCCCGTTAATACAAAAAGACTCGGAAATATCAAGACATACAGTATTACTCCTAATATCTGGAGAGGTAGTCTGCATGATTAGTACCCCATTAGGACGCAAGCAACAATTCATACGGTGATGTCATGTATCGCCATCAGGTATTAATACTTCATCATAGGAAAAAATTGAAAGAATAGAAATGTTGGAAATCATACACCAGAGTCAGATGCTCTGATACCAGACGTTGGGATCGGACACATCCTACAAGTAATCCGACACCGTGTATGAAAGTGGCCGCAGCGGAAACTTAGGCCAACTCACTTGACCAACCTCCGTCTAACGAACAACAAGCACAGGTAAAGACAACATATATGGTCGGTGACTACGTCACGTGGACAATCTCAATCTATATAACTCAGGTAAAATTACAAGATTGACAGAAACCAATGTTGAACCCTTTGTCCTAATAGGTTCAACCCCCTCACCACACTTAAGAAAAAAAGCCATAGATTACAACGAAATTACTCACCCTATCCATAGCGATCTCCTTGAACGAATGCGACAACTCCTCGATCAGATCTCTTATTCCTTCTATATTAGATGTCGAGTTCTACGAGCAACGTATGAACTTTCTCTTAGATCTCATGTGGACAAGCACCATGAATCTCCACCTTGTGCTCTTCTTTGTGCCTCCACTCTCAGTCCATATAAATAAGATGAGAAACCTAGTTTTAGGGTTTAGAAAACTCTAAAAGTAGCTCACCAACAGATTTTGTCGTCAGCATCCACCGGTATAGATTATAACCCAAAATCCGTCAGCCCCGTCGACACCAAACTCGAGCCAAATAGTTCTGGAACAAAGGCACCGAACTCTGGCCAAGTTATGTCCCTTTCTTACAGACTTAATCCAGCATTCTCTTCCTCCAGTCTGATGAGAGGTACTGACTCCCATGGCTCCTCAACTGGACTCCATGTTTGTCGTCCCGCGACAAAGTTCCTGCTCCCCCATGCCACTGATCTCCAATCCCCCAGCTGTTTTGCATCTTCCTTCGTCACCAGCTCCTCGACAGTAACGTCGACGCTAGCTGCCATGCGTAACACCTCCTGCGCCACTGGGATCCTGCTGATATCTATAACACGGCTAAGACCGAAGCCCCTGATGATCAGCCTTACCAGAAGTCTTAGCTTTCCGTCCCCGACTTTCGTCTTCCACCGAAACGTACTACCATTTCGACGAGTTTCTTCACCCTTGGCTAACCCAACCAAGCAGACGGTGCGGTTCTCCCGAGATTTAGACTCATGAAACTTCCATCTTTGTGTCCGACACTAAAGCTCTCCCGTACACATATATCCCCATGAAACTTTCCATCTTTGTGCATGCCGTCGAAAACCCACAACTCCCCAGGAACTGTGCAAATGGAGATGCACCCTCCTTAGATTAAGTTTGCTGCACACCTTGATCTCCTCTCTAGCTTCGAACTACTGAAATCAATATTGCTCTATGAAGTTTTGGCAAACAACCCGTCACCAAAATCGGATCCGTGGAACAATCCCCACCTAGAGATCGACCAACTATCATGGGACCGACAGACTAACCCTCAATATTTGGCTCATCACCATTCGTCGCTTTGTATCGACGAGCCGAATCCTCTGTATCCCTCAAAGCATCTCGAAGACTCTCATCAGGAAGTTCTCGATGATCCACTAACTCCTGTCAAACATCTCTCGAGCCTCCATTCGATGTTTGTTGCCTGCCTGTACAACTTAGCGGCTTGTGCCTATACATGCCACAATATAAATCTCCTCGATCCAGCTGTTGGGAACCATTAGTAAGCATTCAATTTTTGTCCCCAAATATGTTGCGACAACCATTATCCGCCAGCCTCTACAAATACGTTGCGACAACCATCATCGCCAACCTCCCTACCGAAACCAAGTTGTAGAGCAAACTCGGTACATGTCGCATACTCTTCAGAACGAGCATCTCACCAAGTTCCGTTCTCAAATGCACATCACCGATGCCTACAACTGAAGCCGTCTCATTGTTGCCCATCTTCACACGTCCAAACCTACCGCCTCGATATGATATGAAGATCCTCTTATGTGGAGTGGTGTAACACGAACCATGACCCAATTGCCATCATGACACATGCCACAAGGTTCCTCTTTGTCGGTTACTACGACGATATCTCCCATAGCCATGCGATTCTCTTGATCATCCTTGCCTTTGGCCTTCTCGGTTTTGAGCTTCACGCAGTTCCTCTTGATATGACCCCTTTCGCCACAGTGATAGCAGTCCTCCTTGTGGTCAACAGTGCAAGATCTTGAGAACTCCTCTGTCCTCGCCTGTGACTTGAATCTTCTCTTCCCGTAGGAAGCCACCAGAGCTGACACCTGCTACGATTCCATCTTCTTACGCCGGACCTCCTCATTCAACAAACTACTTTTGACCACCTATATCGTGACAACTTCATCCGGTGAAGAGTTGCTCACCGACACCACCAACATTTTTTAACTTTCTGACAGAGAACTCAAAAGCAGAAGGACTTGAAGCTCATCATCAATCACCATCTTCATCGCAAACAGCTGATTGTTGATACTATGAATCTCATTCATATGTTATGCCACCGGGGCACCCTCCATGTACTTCGAGTTGACGAGTTGACGAATAAGAAATACATTGTTGTCAGTTGTTTTTCATTCGTACAACGAATATAGCTTTTTCCACAATGCTTTTGCCAAACTCTCCATGGACACGTGGTGAAACACCGAATCGTTCAGCCATTGGTGGATGAATCCAACGGTCTTATGATCCAATAATTTTCAGTCTTCAATAGCTTTGTCCGATGGCTTTGCGCTGCCGTGTTCCAATGGACCATGCAAGTCATTGCACTAGAATAGATCCTCCATTCTTGGCTTCCAAATCGCCCAGTTTCTCCTGTGAGGTTGATTATACGTGTTCATCTGCTCCGTAGATATAGTAGTATCTTTCCGCTTGCGAACTTACCTGAGAGCTCTAACAACAGTTGTTGTAAATCAGACACCTGAGCCGGATGCTCTGATACCAGACGTTGGGATCAGACACGTCCTACAAGCGCCCCGATACTATGTCTGAAACTGATCGCAGCGGAAACTTAGGCCAAGCCACCTGAGATAACCAATCTACGTCTAACAAACACCAAGCACAGATAAATACAACATAAATGGTCGGTGACTACGTCACCTGGACAAATTACAATCTATATAACTTAGGTAAAATTACAAAATGGATAGAATTGCCCTAATAGGTTCAACCCCTTTACCACACTCAAGAAGAAAAGATGAAGATTACAATGAAATCTCTCACCCTACCTATAGCAATATCCCTGAACAAATGCGACAACTCCTCGATCATATCTCTTCTTTCTGTCTTCGATGACGAATCCTAAGAGCAAAGTATGGACTTTCTCTTAGATCTCCTGTGGACAAGCATCTTGAATATCTACCTTATGCTCTTTTTGTGTCTCCACCCTCAACCCATATAAATAGGATGAGAAACCTAGTTTTATGGTTTAGAAAACCCTAAAAATATCCTACCAACAGATCTGGCCGTCCACTAGTATACAACGGTGTAGATTATAACCCAATACTCGTCAGCCCCGTCGATACCGAACTCGGACAGAGTTCGGACTAATAGTTCTAGAACAAAGGCACCGAACTCGGACAGAGTTCGGTCATGGACCAAACTCTGGCCGAGTTCTGTCTCTTTCTCACATACTTGATCCAGTTTTAGAGATGCATATATCCAGCTAAATTCATAACATCCACCACCACCATCATCATCATCCAAGCATTCTCCTATCAGATTGATGGGGCCTACTATGGAGCGCAAGAAAGTTTATAAAGTTTTGAGGCATTTGACAACGTTTTTATGATTTCCTGTTGACTTGACAACAATCATCTATGTTGGTGGTAAATTCCTAACAAATATATCTATGCACGTAGGAGGATCATGCCATAATTCTTAGGAGCTAGTTGGCAGATAAAGAGTGTAGACTCGAGACGATGTTGTAGATATAATTTAATATGTGGGAATTGCATTTATCTCTAACACATTAAACAAAAGAGTGAATATCATCCCAATATAAATACAATTACATCACAAAATTCCTCTTTTCTATTTCAATTTCCATTACATTGCATTAAAAATATACAACTGAAAGACATATATGATGTTGAAATAAATCAATTTGGTAAAAATATTTCAAATTTAGAAGATGTACGATTCACTTATTTAACACTGAATGGATCCTAAATGATGGAGGACCAAGATTTAAAAGATATAAACTATCGTTTAGGAGTACAATTTAATTTGGGATTAGACAATTGGATAAAAGATGTTTGGCGTGACAGACAAAATACTACACTAGGAGCTGCCTCTTAGTTGCATCGACATCTTAGGGATGATCATAGCTCATTTTTTTCCCCGAGAGAAACAATTACCATTTATCCATGAGTCGTATTGTTCCATCCTCCACCATGACTATGGATACTATTGTGATGTCCTTCCGAGATTCCATGATTTCAATCTCCATCATCTCCTCTAGTACCGCCTCTGTACCCTTGGCCATCTTAGTTACAAAATTTTTGTTCCCATACTTAGCAGTACAGGATTTACCATGAGGTAAATCTTTTGAAGAGGAGGAGAATGGTGGAGGACCAAGATTTGGATTTTAGACAAACTATTTGGAAATTGTGTGTAGTCATGAGTTGAGGAACAGATGAATAAAGATAAAATTTTTTGAGTTATGCACATCGGTGTGAACATACACTTCAAATTCAATCTATCATCTCCAATACACTACTACTCTTCAACACTTCCTCTTTCTTTGTTTGTGCTGAGATGTGCAACCATTATTCTTCTTGTTTGTTTGTTTGTTTGTTTGTTCTTTCTGTACTCATGAAGAATAGTGAGTTCAATCATATTTCGCCAAAAGACGAACACTAGCACTTCAAACTCTATCCATTGTTCTTGATTAGTGGTTCTTGGGTAAATTATTCTAAAACTCATCTTTAAGTTGGTTGACAAATTTTTGCATCTTGTTAAAAAAATTGTGACTTATAATATTCTGTCCACAATTAATCTCTTATTCCAATATTTAGCCTAATCGATTGCTACTCAAACCAAATAGGTCCAACTGAACCATATGGGTCTTCGTCCCGCATCACTAACAAAGCCAAAATCCAATACAAGTATAGAAGAATATGACAAACAGAATTAGATTCCTCATTTCAGATCTAGGCCGTACATCATCACAGCCTGATTCAGACCCAATGACAGATGAGATCAACTACAAGCTGAAAATGTGAGTCATTCTAACATGAAAAAAAAATGCCATACAGGAAAATCAAGATACCTGTGATAATCACATCAGTGAGATTGGACCCCATGATAAGGTTGCTGTATCTTCCACCAGGCAAGTCCCTTCCTCTCCCATAAGAAGGCAAGGGATCAATTATGGGCCATTCATCAAAATCCTACAAGATCATTCATGCGTAAGCAGTACTTAAAACCCTTATGAAAGATAGAACACAACTCAGAGAATTAAGAGATCCAAAGAGAATCCCTATTTAAGTGTTAGTCATTCTAAATTTCACTTTTATAATTAAACCGAAGAAAGCGATATATTCTAATTGCTTCTCGGAGCTTTGGATTTGGTCGCTTGAAAAGTAAACCATTAATGAAATCTATGATTGCATTTCTCTCTGTATTATTCCCATAGCCATCCTTAAGGAAACAGACAGGTCGGAACATTATTATGGACTAGCATCCCAATCTATAAAGTTTTATTCCATCATGCCAATCTTCACCTGTGAATCTCCTGCCACGGAACTATTGCCACAAGTGATTGTGCTTATGTTTCAAGAATTGATCACAATCTACTGAATTCTGCATCACTAAGTCTGAATCTTTTTATTCCAGCAACAATTGGTTACAACCGAAGTCACTTGCTGCCAAATCCAGTTCCATGTCATTTCTCTTTTTGGTTGCATAATAGTTATCTTAATCCAAGTCTAGGCAGAAAGACGCAAGAGATCATATGTTTCATTGTGTTGTTTGAATTTATTTCATTCAAGAATAGTAGTAGCACTAGATATACAGGACTTGGTTTTCGCCAGACATTACTATCGTGCAGTTGGAGTGAGAGACTATTGATCTATTATATCTTCTCTAGAATAGATATTCTGCCAAATTGTCTCTACTCCTCTGGTATTTTCCATCCAATGACCTAAATCACCTTCTACTTCTGGAGTTCATCACAAACAGAAAAGTGAAAGAAATTCCTTTGTTCGTAACGGTAATAATAAATTGGCTTATTTGCAACTAAATACCGTGAATTTTACGTTTTTGCAACTAAATACTCCGAACTATCGGACCATGAGCAACTTTCTACCTCCGAATACTTTGACCATCACTTTGCAATCATACTAATGAAAAATACTCTTTAAGACTATTTTACCCATAAAAGTATATATAAATGCTCAAAAATCAGTCGGGTGGCTTCATATTATAGAACTAACCTATGTTATAACCGTTGGATTTGAATTGCATGGCTGAGATTACACTTGTATCTTTCAAGCAGATACTCTCACATTTTAATCTCAGCTTTGCAATCGAATTCCAACAATTGTAACATAGGTTGGTTCTGTATCCGGCTGGTTTTATAGCATTCATCAAAATGATCTCTAACTCAAGTGGTTAGTGTGGAGGCATAAGACCCTAGTGGGTGTTGTTCGAATCCCATTGAGAGCGATTATGGATAATTACCTTCTTCAATATATATATATATATATATATATATATATATATATATATATATATATATATATATATATATATAATACAAAGTTTTTGGTTTTATTAAAAGAACCAAAGATAGGGTAGGGTAGGGTGGGAGATAGTCTGAAGCCCACACAAAATATTGTGCACCCTTACTAAAGAGATACACTAGGATGGAGATGACACGTGCCTCCACCAATAACAATTACTAAAGAGAGCCAACTTTGGCTTAAAGTGAGCTCGGAAAGTTGCTTGATATATTCATGGACTTCTTGGCATTCTTTGCTTTTTCCTGCAACTTACAAATTAGCCAAGATTATAAACTACAGGGCTAATGTTGTAATTGCAATGTGCCAACAACATTTAACAGGTATTTGGAAGAAAAATGACCCAAATAGATGCAGAATAGTAAACTTACATGAAAAGTGTATCAATGCCAATACATTCAAATTTTGGTTATTCAAATTTTGCTCAAGTCAAATATCAAGTCAACAACTTTATAAGATTAAAATGGAGCAGAAATTGTTGAACATTTAGAAAGCACATCACTTTCAAAGTTTCAGTACCTATTATGTGATACCTACCGGCACCTACTCGTGCTGAAAACTCTGCCAAAATTTCTAAGAGGATGCATGCATATACTTTTTGAAATATTCTTCATATATTTGAAACTATAAAAGCCAAGTACTTAAGCTAGTAACCTATTCAAACATGTCACGTGTGTAAATGATTTGTACATAGTCACATAATTATATGGATAATAAAGACTTAAAATTACAGTTTGTCAAGACAATTTTTGTAAATCCGTTGAACTCAAACACTCTCTCCTACTCAAACCTGAGAGTGGCGGCATTTGATATCTTTGGTTGTAAATACCTATATCAAAGGCTTCCACTCTAAAATTTAAACAGTTTTGCTAATCATTTGGAAACAATGAAATCCCTTATAAACAAAGGAAATTAACATATGCTTTTAAAGCATGTAAATGTAACATTTAACACAGATAAGCCAAGAGGGTTATACTAATTCTACTCGCCCACAATAGAACCACAAATGTAGAAATAAAGCATGGCATGCATGAAAAGAGGAAAAGCAAAAAGGGTTACAAAGGCAGAGCTTCCCTCCACTAGTAGTTGGTGATAATCATTAGCCTAAATGTAGAAATAAAGCATGATATGCATGAAAAGAGGAAAAGCAAACTTAGCAAAGGGCTATAAAAGCAGAGCTTCCCTCCACTTACTGCATGCGTAGAAAAAGTGGGGGTGTACCCACTGATTCTCTATGAACCGCAAGAAATACCACATTCTGTTACACCTACTACATCAAGCCTCTTTCCTTACTTTTGGGTTATCCATCATCGTAGTAAGCACATAGCCCACAGGCCCCACACAAAGAGAAGGATACAGTCACGCTTCTTGTTTAGAGTCTATGATTACGATATGGTAATGAATTTGCACGCAACATAATGCCAAGATAATGTAGGGTCAAATCAAGAGAGAAACCAAAAATTCGATGTAGTGTGGGCTGTTATAGACTGGGGTGGGGGGCTGGACTGGGATATGGACTCATATTAAAAAAAAGAAATATTTCATCAAATGTCTTTATTTTTTTTTTACTGAATATTTAAAAATTTAAGATATATTTTCAATTTTTAACAAAAAATTTGACTATTTTACAAAGAATAGGATATTTGTTAGTTTTTAAAAAAAGTGGAGTTAAATACTAGTTTTTATATTTTGAAAGGAAACATTTGCTAAAATATCTGATAAAAATAAAAACACACACAAGGCAAAAAAAAAAGGGTAATTGTTTGTTGGGTGGACTGGAGCACACCACAGCCTAAGTGGTTCCAACCTCGAGTCAAATGTTCTATTCTCCGCCGCACACTGCAATGTAAAACACTAAACAAATAAGGGAACTACAAGATAACTAACACGCATATTCATTATTATGTTGTCCACATTATCGTGAGGTCCCTCCTGCGATTAAGTGTTCGATGCACTTGAGTAATCTTTCCCTGTGGAAAGATAAATGAACACTAATTTATCCAAGAAGATCCACATATATAAATATATTTGTTTTTCTTGGACCAAATTAATGTTACAAAGTTGATATACTGAAAGTCCAATAACCAAATTGGGCAAAAGGCACAACATTCGATAACGGATTAGAAAGAACATAACAAAAATCTCGAACCACTTTATATTTTGTTCACAAGCTATGCACGTACCAATAAAAAAGAAAGAAAAAACTCTGATATTATTAAAAAATTACATAAAAATTTAAATTACATTGAAATAATTTGCATATACTTTTAATATATTTTAATTAAAATTTGGTATAAATACATTTTTAGAACTTCGAATATTTGGATATATGTTTAAATAATATCATATAGTTAGTTTAAATATGATTTGAATATTGAATATATTTTAATTTGGATTTGTTATAGATATGTTTATAGGATTTTGCATATATATATATATATATATATATATATATATATATATATATATACTCAGGTAGTTATAAGAATTTTAGAATTTTTTTTACATGGCTCAGTAATAGTAAAGAGGGTTTTAAATTGGAAATTATCATAATACCTAAATATTTGGGTTAGTGCTTTCGGCTTCCGAACCTTTATTGAGCACGACACATCTAGATTAATTCCGAATATTTTACTAAAAACCTATGTAAAAATTATATTAAAACCCTATGTAAAAATTATACTAAAACCCTATGCATCCTATTTTCTTCTCTATTTTTTTTATCATTGTGAGAGCATCTCCAAGGGTCTACCTTGGAGATTATCCCACTAAGGTCAACTTAATTTTTTTTTATAGATTTAGTGAATCATTTAGGTACGTAGATGGACTACAATGGTCTACCTTAACAGGGGTGCAGTTGCAGCCTGATTTCATTCTGATTTTACTTCCATTATGAAATCACTTATAATCAATCGTAGTCTTAGTTCTCTATAAGACATAAAGAGGGTTATATTCTAGTTGTTCATACAATCGATATAGCTCAAGTCCTTTTTTTCCTCTCGAATTTTGTATTTGATACAAACAAAGGTGGAGATAGGATTTATGTGGATCATATCCCCATTCATCTTGAGGGGCAAATATACTTTTGAGTACCAAAGCTTAGCCGGATTCGAATAAAACCAGATCGGGGCCGGCACGGGCTAAAGCCAACACCCCTAGTCACATGCCAAACAACATGCGTAGATGCAGAAAAGTATAGCAACCAACCAAAAAAAAACTCCACCACCCCCCAACCCTACGCTCCCACGAGAAATAACTACTAACCAACACGCACAAAAAGCAACAACAAGAAGAAGAATATTTTGTCCATGTCCCACATCCCATCCCATCCCATCCCAATGAACATACATACATACATACATACATACATACATACATACATACATACCGTGGTTGCGAGGATAACGGCATCCTTGTCGAGGAAGAGCGTGAAGTGGCTGGTGAGATTGAAGGGTCCCGTCACCCACCTCCCCGCGGGCACGTACAGAAGCCCTCCTCCGCTGGCTCCTTCAAGATGACCCACGGCCGCCCTGAACGCGCCCGTGTTGGAGGTGACCCCATCCCCGACGCCGCCAAACTCCGTCAGGCACACCCGCCGGGCCCGGCACCCCGGCTCCAGCGCATCTATGCTCTCTGCTGCAGTTGATGATAATAAGAACGTTGATGCCAGCGATGCGACCACAATTGTTTCAAGAACCTGCACAAGTAATGTTACACCAATAATAATAATAGGGTATACGAACAGGAGAGCGAGAGAGAGTGGAAGTCTACTTTGAGATTGATTTTTCCAAAAGGCTCCATTGATTGATTGATAGGGAGAGATGGAGAGGACAGGAGAGGAGAGGAGGGGAGGGAGGGTATTTATAGCAGGAGGTGGTTGATTGAGGTGATTTACGGTTGCCTCCACTTTCTCTAAATAGGGAGGAAATAAATATTCTTTTGTGCAGAATTGGAATGTAATAACTTTTGGGTTTCAAGATTTAGTAAGTTACCAACTTGATTGAATACTTAGAACGGACAAACAAAAATAAAAACAAAAACAAAAACAAAACAAAAAAAAAAAAAAAAGAAGAAAAAGAAGAAGAAGATATATCATTTTTTATTATGGTGTGACAGTCATTTATTAAATGATGTTTTCTTCCATAATGTGGTAGCTGACATAACTATTTCAATGTTAAAGAAAGATGATATTATGATGAATCCTATAGTCCAGATTTTTAAAAAATTAACTTTAATTTTTTTGATGAAATTCTATTTTCTAATTTTTTTTTAATATTAGCTTTGGTTGTTTTTGATGCAATCTTATTTCTATTCAATTTTAAAAAAAATATTGGCTTTTGATTTCTTTTGGATGAGAAAAACTTCTCTCCATATCCTTCATTCAATCCAAGCCAAGATTCTTTGGATGACAATCTTGATGGTAGGAGAAGGAGAGAAATTTTTTTGCATCCAAAAAATGAAAGTCAATATTTTAAACAAAATGGATAGGTAATAAGATTACATCAAAGAAAAATCAAAGACAAGATTTTTATAAAATGGATAGAAAAAAAGATTTAATCAAAAAAATGAAAGCCTAGATTTTTGGATACAATCTTGACCGTTGGAGAAATATATATTTTTTTTCATCGAAAAAATCAAAGCCAATTTTGTAAAAAAAAAATATATAAAATGAGATTGTATCCAAAAAAAATCAAAGTCAACTTTAAAAAAATAGATAGAAAATAAGATTTCATCCCAAAAAAAATCAAAGGCAAGATTTTTTTAAACAATTTGGAATACAAAATAGGATTGCATCTAACAAAAAATTAAAGCTAAGATTGCATCCAAAAAATTAAAGCAAAGATTTTTAAATTTTGGGATGAAAAATAAGATTGGATTCAACAAATGAAAACCAAGATTTTAAAATCAAAGCCAAGATTGTTATCTATTTGTTTATTTTAAAATCTCATAATATTAAAGGCATCATAAGGAACCTAATACCACTGAAAAAGTTTTTTTTTTTATCCGTCCAAGTCACTCTCCCTCTCTATTTGGTTAATTTTAACCCTGTAATTTAGATATAAATCTGAACCATAGATTTTATTCTATGATCATCTTTCCTTAACATCAAAATATTTGCCATGTCTAGATACCATATCATGGGAGGGCATCTCCTAAACTTTTGGGGTGATAATTTCTAATATGGAGAATATTCTAATGTTAAAGAAAGCAAAAATGTTATTCGTCGTCAAAATAATTTGGATGATGCCATCTCCCATGATGTGGCAACTGACTTGGCAAATTTTAATGTTAAAGAAAAATGACCGATGAATCCTATGGTCTAGATTTTTTTTAAAAATTGACTAGTTTTTTGTGAAATCTTTTTTAATCCATTTTTAAAAAATCCTGGCTTTGATTTTTTGGATGCAATCTTATTTTCTTTCCTTTTCTAAAAATATCTTGGGATGCAAAAAAATTCTATCCTTCTCCTGTGGTCAACCAAAGCGAGGATTTTTTTTGTATGCAATCTTGAGAATACGAGAAGGAGAGAATTTTTTTTGCATCGAAAAAAAGAAAGTTGTCACGCCCATTACCGGAATACGAAGAATGGGGATGTGACTTGGCCAGCTACGTACTTTGACATAGAAAGGGTCAAGGGATAACAGAAAAAGAAATCCATTGATTTGTCTTTTCATAATGGATGACCCTAGAAACCATGATTTGTTGATATACGACGTAAATCCGGATGATTGATGGAAGAAACACTATATGTGAGGTCCCGATCTAGAGAAAGCGTTTGCTCTTGCTATTAGGTCACACCAGTATCTTATATAGTCACGGTTGTCTCTAGACGCAGGAGGTATGTATTACAATACAAGTCTCCTATGGCCTTACAGAAAGTGTTATACCTCAATTAGTCAAATAAGAAACATGAATATAGAATATGTAAGGTAAAGTAGTAAGGTATCCTCAATATTCTATCAAAATGATCATGAAGCTAGCTATACAAAATAGATTTCTAGCACAGTATCCAATAGTATATAATCACATCATCAACTATAGTCCGAATATATACAATCATGATATTAGGAACAACCTCCTAGAATATATTCGCTAAATAGGTGCCTGGCTGCTAAATGCCTCAAATGGGAGGGGGTGGGGGGAGGGGTGTCCTGGGTAGAGGATATTGGAGTCAAGGAATTAAAGTCCTTTCTGGCCTCAAATAACCTTCTTAATCTGGGTTTCAATGGTACTAGATTTACCTAGTACAACAATCAGTCTCGATTAAGTAGGACTTAGGAAAGACTGGACCGTGTTCTCCGCACTCCAGGTTGGCTAAGCCTCTTTCCAAGTACCGTGATCTATTACTTGGCCAAAACTGCATCGGATCACTGTCCTTTGGTCCTGAACACTAAAGTGGTTTCCTTTGATGGCCGATGTGCTCCTTTCAGATTAGAGAACATTTTGCTAAGCCACCCGAACTTGGAGGAGGTCATCTCGAATGCAAATAAAATCACGAGTGGTAGAGAACCCACTCAGGATTAATGGCGGCCATCCTCCAAATGAGCTCCATCGGGCTGGAAGTACGGTGGTTCCTCCGGCTGTGTTACTAGATCTCGTCAAACAAAACTAGATGGGTCAATCCCCGAATAACAAGTACCACAAGAAAGTACGAATAGATAAAATAAAAATCTATCAGTAGCAATACATAATAACATGTACCATAGCATGGACCTGTATTCTATCGTTGAGGTAGTAATCTACTCCTACACCAAACAAGGACAAGAGATATATAGTACGACATTATCATATTCGACCCCTAGAATACGGCGAGTCGAGTACATAACTAATATCTCAGGCTACGCGACAAACAAATATATATGTATCTGCATCGCGATTGTTACTTGTAAGTTCTAGGATAAAAGTATATGCAAACTAAAACAAAAAATAAACTGAGAATAATATATATCTATAAATATAAACCATAAATATTTATATCTCATAACTCTAGTTCTTTGATTCAAAAGATAATACACATAAAGGACTATACATTTATTCAAAATAGAATTGCTACTCTACCCTCTACCTACACTACTCTTCAAACTCATCCACGCTAAATTGAGATAACGTTTCCTCCTTTGGCATGCCTTTATCTAGTGAAAAAATCTTATTCATTAAAGACATAAAATTTCTCGATTCAAGAACGCTGAAATAAAATAAACTAAAACAGTTACATGATATGATATTCAGATGGGAAGATAATATGAATAATCATATAGAAATATTTTAGTGTCAATTTGGAATACGACTCTACCGTGATCCTAGTTCTAGTTATTCAAAAGTGTCCAAACTATTCCTATAGCCTAACAGTCACTACTATGATAACAACACATTTTATAAATACAATAATACAATTTAGAGAATAATTTATGGATCCCACACTTGACTTTTTTTTTTATACAATAATCCTATTTACTCAGGTCAGGTAGTGGCAGTATTAGCACGACGCTTAGGATCCGTCCCATCACGAAGTGAGGCAGTAATGAAACATATCATTTAATACCTAATTGATATTTTTTTATCGAGATATGAGGTATTCGAAGATACATATATCAAATAATTAGGTTAGGTCAGGTTAGTGAGTTAAGCACTCACGTCCTCTTTTCATAAGGCCTTGTGAATAAGGCAACAGTTACTAATAAGCTTTTTGTGTTATTTATATTGCAAATATTTTATATGGTATAATCCATTTTGTTCTGTCCCGTCAAATGCTCTATTCTATAATTACAAATAAATTATTATGTTTTCAAATTTTACTACAAGAAAATGCATGTTCAGCGACATAAGCAATGTATAACGCAAAGTTAGGCTTGTGTTGCCAAAGCTTTTCTGTGACATATCTCGCTATGTCGTACACATGTCACTATAGCCTTATTTGAAAAAGTATTTGGTGACACGAAGTCAACAAATCACAAAATTTATCCACTTTTGGACATATCATAATTTTTTATTTAAAATAACTTTTGGTGACAGGAAGTAAACATGTCGCAAAATCTATCCACTTTTTGTGACATATCAATTTTTTAAATAGCCTTTGGTGACAGGTTTCTTGTGTGTCACAGAAAGGTGGTATATTGGCAACATAATACATGTCGAAAAGAATTGTGGCTCTATTGAGCTCGAGCTTCAGATCTCAATTATATTTTCAACCAGTACTTGTAACAACATCAACTTCGCAGCACAGAGAAAAAATTAAGCAATCGATAGACCGATTTATCCAATCAAAATTTCTTATAAATTGATGCAAGGGTCATTGTCTCCCCATACCACTAGGAGTCAATAAGCCCGAAGATGCTGAAAACCAAGATGAATTTTATGATCTCCATTTTCTATTCTTTTGTTGAGAAATTTTTGTTGATTCCATAGGCCTTGAAAGTCCCATAAATTATAAGAGACCATATCGGTACAACTAACATCAATAGAAGACAAAGTTGTTGTCATATAGGCCATCAAATACTTATTTCTCAACAAAAAAACTTAAAATTGTCATCAAGCCTCTCAAAAATGAAACCAAAACTCAATTAACCAAAGAAAACTTTGTAGCAGAAGAAGAATCTACTTCTTGGTGTGCATGCGATGGATAAGGTCAACGATCCAAGAGCTGCAATATGCTAATTATAAACTAAAACCAAACCATTCCAATAGTTACACATTTGTGATGAGCCTTATGCATGCATTTCTTATAAAAAGAAGCTATTTTGAATTTTAATCTCCCTGAATATAGCAACTTTGACACTTTGATGTGGGTTTTGACACACACACACGCACGCACACACACACACACACACACACACACACAACTCCATTGCAAGCCAGAGAGCAAAGCTTAAATGTTGTGTTAATATGAGCTTGAAGCCTCTGGATCTTCGTTACTTTAGTGGCTAAATGCCATGGAGGGTTAGACCTATTTTGAAGAATCTGAATGAGGGATTTGGAATCAGTTTTAACTATAATATTGTTCAAATCCTGCTTGTATGCTTCTTGGAGACTGAAGTAAACACTATTGATGAGGGTTTCAAGGATAGTGATTTGCCCAAGATGAGCCGCCAACCCCATTTTAAATTGACCGTAAGGACATCTAATAATGAAACCTCCTCAAAATATACCAGATGTTTCGATCCACCATCTACTATAATTTTCTTTATACGTGTCCTCAGGTGGCTTAGTTCAACGACCTACTAATACACATCATCTGGGGATCAAATGCAATATTAGATATGAGGAAAGAGAAGCATATTTCCCTGCATCAGAGTTTAGTTGCCGAAATACTTCCTAAATTAGAACATTACAGGAAAACCTTTTCCCTTCATATCTTGTTTTGTTGCGATTCTTCTATAGTATCATGTCCAGTCCTAAATTATATGGGACCAGCCACGTAGCAATAGCTAGCTAATATAGTCTAGAATAAGTTTTCAATTTAATGGATTTATCCAGATGTACTATGCTGTAAAAATATACCAACCATCTCCAACTATACATATAATAAGGTAAGAATCTAATCTCATCCACAGTACAAAGTAAGAGAAACTAGAATATATACAACATAGATACATGAAGAGTCTAAATCCATAATACAACTGAAATACAATGTCTGGTGGAACTAAATCCACAAATACAACACTGAATAGTATTGAAGGTAAACAACTAAGAAACATGAAACAACTAGACTCCAGTATCTGCTACCTAGATAAATATACTCCAGTTCAAGGCGGAAGGCCTAACACGGATCAAGAAAACTCTGATGGAAGAACCTCAAGGTCCTCAACTGCAACAAATCCTGTCTTTAGTTCTGACCCGTACACCGTCGGGTAGAGATGCTCGTCAGGATCTTGAAGGAAACCAGGTCCTCAGAGGGACATAACAAGATACAAAAGGCACATGCCATAATATAAGTACTGAGTAAACATAAGGGTGTACTAACCATCTATGTGAATGCACTTTGAAGACAACTTTGGAGCGTATGGTTAGGTCAAACCTAAATAGAAAAACTGGCAAAACATAGAACTAGAGGCCAAATATATATACTAGCCTATATCATCGATCAACATAGCACACAGCTAGTAACCACTGCCAGATATACCAACAAGCATATATGCCCATAACCGGGTAACAATAGCCCATAACTGGGTAATACTGAGGCTCATAATCCCGTAGCTCATTCGGAGACTATGGTAACTAATTTGTCTGTCCCATATGCCCACTAGTTGTCTTCTCCGCCCAATGCCAATGTATAAGTCGTGACTACGACGTTGACATCTCATATCTATAATGCCAGGTCACAAATAAATAAGATAATTCAAAACTATATGATGTATCGTCACACGTGCTACTCGCACCGATAGCCAGTCGAGTAAGTAAGCTCGTGCCCTAACATGAACTCACACAGTGTCATGAATAGTATGTGTCCAGGTTTTGGAATATATGATAATAACTCCACAACTTCAGGTATGTCCCCTAGTAACTAAGTTAATACACAAGACTAAGTATCGACGTCTTCGTCGACTGCACCCGAGGCATTCTTATACACGTTTAAATATATTATATTCAGAACAAAAGCATATGAACAATATTAATTAAAGTTTAAACAATAAAACAAAGCAAGGTATACCTTTTTGGATGTCCAAGATTAGAATACTGCAATCCTAATCCCGTACTCACGTTCGAATTATCCTAAGAGCATATATATATATATATATATATATATATATATATATATATATATATATATATATATATATATATATTCCTAAGCTCTCCCCCCGCAAGAGCACAACCGCTCCCCCCCGTGATTCAAAAGTGTCCAAACAAGTAGATTTAATATTATATTCAACCTGTGCCCGCCCCCCATGTACCCATAGTCTTACCACTAGGCCATATATATATATATATATATATATATATATATATATATATATATATATATAATATTAAATCAGTCGTTATTCTAGAGTTTGCTATGTAAGCACAATAACACTAACTACATACCCATATGGTTGGTTATGAAACTAGGGTTTTGTCACAATTAAGGGAAAACTAGTTTTAGAGAATAGTTTTGTCCCTCCTGTCATATAATAACTCGTTAACCTAAATAATTATATATAATCCTAGGTTGTCATGGTTCCTTATTTACTACTCGACATATGATACTTGGTATTCTTACTACTAGGATTAATCATAAACAATGTGACTTAGTAATCATACCAAAATCTCATATACAAGGGTCAACATATTTGTAACACTTACTAGGGTTCAATCTTAAATTACAACTAAGAAACTAACCTATAAAATCATATCTTCACTAATCCTAAACTATTCTAACACATGAAAACTGTAAACCCCCTAATTTTTAGATTTTAGATTTTATTATTTTTATTAATGGTATTATGAATTTATTGAGATTAAGGGAGAATTTTTTATTATTTTTAGCTAATTAGAATAAATATAAAATTCATATATAGATATTTTCGTATATGTAATTAATTACTAATATTACACAAAAAATATATTTTTGGGTATACAACTATTATTAAAGTATTGTAGATTTTTTCTAAAAATTATTTGGGGTTCAAAATTATTTATCGAAAGCTATATATATATATATATATATATATATATATATATATATATATATATATATATGTGGTTATAATAATTATATTAAACCCGAATCCAAACCCAAACCCAAACCCAAACCCTAAACCCTAAACCCAAAATCTGTAACCCAGACCCGCACCCCTCTGTTCCTATTCTGAAACCGTAACCCCGACCCTTAGCTACAGTAACTGCCGACCGCTCTTTCCCCTTCCAAAACCCCCATTCACTCTCTATTTATACGACCATCAAAGCATACCACCAGCCTTTTCCTACCTCCAGGCGGCCACCTCCATCGTCGATCGACGCAGACGAATGCCACCGCGAATAGCTGCCAGTCTTCACACGAGCAACAGACCAAAACGAGGTACCCTTCTTCCCATCTCTGTTTCTCCCTACTCAGTTAGCTAAACAACGAACTGTTGACTCCTATGTGAAGATCACATAACCCTCATAAACCCTGTTTAAATAGTTTAGCTTATCGTGTCCTGTGTCGATCGCAAATCGTGATACAAAATAGGAAAAAAATGACTTAGTTTTAGATCAGAAACTGTTTCAAGTACGCGTGTTTGAGTCCCGTTATCTCCATAACGGCACACGATGTTAAAATTCTACTTAAACATACTTCTGGATAGCATAACCTAGTTTTAATCTCTTTAAACACTTTCTTTTAATTCGAATTATGCTGTAATTATTTTAGTGCTAAAATCTGTTAAAAACTTATTTTTGTAAAACTAAAATTTCTCGATACGGGATGCGTCCTGCCAAATGAGGCAACTTTGTGTTGTGAGAATTTTACCAAAAGGTGCGTATCATCAATAGGACGTGTAAGATTTTGTGAAACTTGATTTGGATGTGCGTGCATACCAAAATCAACGTGTATCCATAAAAAAATACCGTATTGGCCTGTTCTAACACTTGTCATAATTTCGTGTGTGCTTGTTGTTTCACAACAAAACTTTTGCCATCGGATTCTGTAAACTCCCTCAACCAAAATTAGGCCTACTTGGCTTAGATAGAGAAATTAGGGGTAATTAGAATCCAATTAGAAAGAGAACACGGTATTTTATTTAATTATACAATGTTTATATCACATAGTGCACCTTACCGTTGCTTCGATCATTAGAGCACTACTCTAGCTGTTGCCTTCCAACAAATTTTACAACCTTGTCCTAGACGTGACCGCCTTCTATTCTGACCTTGGTGTAACTTATAATTATACTCTCTTGTGCTACATTTTAGTCGCACAAAAATCGTCGCAAAAGTTATTATTTAATTCTAGATAATTCTAACTTTGTATCCTTGTGCGTACCAATCAAAATTGGAGACACAATCTTGATCCATTTCGTACAACACAATTTATGATAATATTCTACTATGAGTCTTCTATGTCCATGATACTTCTGTCCCACCTAATTTTATCCCCATGTACTCCTAATTAATTCAAGAACACCTTGCGCATTAATTTTTATTTAATTTAAACCCAATTTCCATCTTTGTGCAATTTTCCTATTGTTGGACACTTTAATGCAAAAGTGCATTGAGGTGTCCATACCATAGGACATGACACATGAAGAAATCTATTTTTTTCCCTTCATAGGAATTTTTCCATAATTTTCGGAATGTGCAACGCGCAACATCACCCCATTTATTTTAAACCTATCATTGCATTTAAATAATACAAATTATAGCCCTCCCAAACATCCCCATGTGAGCCCAAGGCCCAACTCAAGAGGACGTTGACCGAGTCAAACTATTCCTAAGTCAACCCAAACCCCATATGCATATAGATATTTCTTTACTTTGCTTTTTCCCTTTTCACAAAATCCAAAACCAACCTATACCTAGCCGACTCAACCACCCTCTCCTGTGCATCTTCTTCTTCTCGAAGCCTGAGGCTCCACCGACCAGAGTTGAACCCCAGCCTGGCCTGGCCGACCACCCCACCGGAACCTTTTCTCTCTCCTCTCCTCCATCACCCACCAGCACCGCTGCACGACCACCAGCACGACCACTATTACCACCAATGCCGCTCACCACCACCCTTCCTTCCTCCTTTTTCTCCTCCGGTCCCCGTCCATCGCTGAGCCGACCAACCACGCCGGAGAAGCTCGCTTGGCCGCCCAGTCTCCACTACACAGCAGCAACCCGCCTTCATCTCGCCACATCTCCCCTCAACCCGACCGGAAAGACCACCCCGAGCCTTCTTTCTCCCCTCCCGAGCCACCGGAGCTCGACCCCGCTGTCATCGACCGAACCTCGAGCCTCCGCCATTGACGATCGAACCACCACCATTACACCACCGCCACCCGACCTCGTCCCTCGTCCCTGTCCTCTCCTTCCTCCTCCCTGAGTAACACTACCACCACCTTTCCTCATCCCTGACCTCGACCCAGCTCCTCCCTGTCATCGACCCCTTCCTCCCTGCTCGTCTCCACCTTGGCCGGACCCCCTGGCCGGAGAGCATCAGCCCATCCTCACCATTAACCTATGAAAATCATCACCATCAACCTATGATCATCATCATCATAAACCTATGATCATTATCATCATCACCCTATCATCATCATCAATCACCATTCATCATTATCAACCTCGTCATCACTATCATGATCATCACCATCATCTTCACCATGAGCATCACCATCATCATCATCGCCGTAGTCGTAATCATCATCATCATCATCGTCATCATCGTCATCATCGTCGTCGTCATCGTCGTTAACTTCATTGTCGTCAATGTTATTCCCATGCGCGTACCCCAAGGTTTGAACCTGTCCCTCTCCTCGTTTTATGTGTGCTTGTGTATATGCTATTAGGACATGAGTATTGCTTTATGACTGTTAGTTGATATCGGACCCTGAGTCGGTGAACCCAATGACTTGTACGCATACACATACGCGTATTAGAATTTAAGTGATATATATATATATATATATATATATATATATATATATATATATATATATATATACATATATAGATGAATGTATTATATAAGTAATTATATGCTATTGAATATATATATATTTATATTATACGACCCTAGGGCACCGTGGATTATCCCGTGTTTACCTTGACCATGTTGACCCTAAGAACATGTTAGATGACTGCCTTGTGTACTTTTACGTACTGGCCTAGATACATGTTATTTTGATTGTCTGATTTTGATGCAACATTTAATATAGGATACCCGCATAATTAGTCGCACAATTGACCGGGTTAGTTGACCGGTGTTACCCCTAGCGTACCCTCTGAGTCCAGTGTATATATGGTTGTGTATGTGCTAGTGTAATGACTGATGTTGTATTGTATTATATCACATGTATATAGGATATTGGATTTATCTGTGCAACTTCAGGAGCAGGTTATTGGTACTACGCAGCTTTCTTGCCAGGCAAGTATACCTTGCCTTGTTGTACTGTTTAAATTATGTATTATTAGTTGCATGTTTATTATTTTAATATTATATAACTGTGCATGTCCGAGAAGACTCGGGTGCAGTCAACGAAGGCTTTGACGTTAGGACTTGTGTCTGACCTAGTGTATAGTGGACCCACCTAAAGTTGTGGAGTTATCGGTATGACTCCCCAGGCCGTAATACATTTCTTACACGTGTTGTGAGTCACATATAGGGCACGGACTTGCGTATCCGACTGGCCACCTGTACGTGTAGGTCATACGATGGATAGGGTATAACTGCTAGTAGTGATGCATGTTAGAAGACTTAGCAGTTATTAGTAGTCGGAGCATAGACTATTGTAGTACGGTGGTCTAATCCTTGTCCTTATTTGGTTATAAGGTTGGGCTGTTGTGCTAACGATAGACTATGAGCCAAGTTACGACGTCGATACTTGTACTTCGTCTCGGTGTAGTAGCTAGAGCGTGTTACGGATACAACATGCATAGATCATTGGGCGGGGAGGACGACTAGTAGGCGTATGGGACACCCACCTCCTTTATACAGATACCGTATTCTTCGGAGCGATACGGGCATTTTTTTTTTACAGATACCACGTTCCTTAGAGTGTTGGACGTTACTTGGTAATTTTACAGATACCTCATTATTCGGAATAATGGACGTTACAGATACCACACTCTAGAGAATGTTGGACGTTATGCCTACTGCCTACCCATACGTACCAAAGTTGTCCTCAAATAGCATTCACTTAGATGGTTAGCGCACCCCTTTTATTTATTCAGTATTTACTTTATGGCATGCTTCTATGTATCTTGTTATATCCCTCTGAGGACCTGGTCCCTTTTCAGGTGTAGATGTTCATGAGCATTCGCAGGAGCGCAGATCCGGACTGGTTACTTATGTTTTCGAGGAGTCATCTCTTCGAGTTTCAGTGGTTGATAGTTGTTGTACTTATATTATATTTTCTTGTTTATTCTATATTCTAAGTCGGCAGTGGATTTATTTCTATCCGACTGTCATCTTTAGATACTTTATATTGAGATTTAGTACATAGATATTGGTATTCATTTATTTATCGATTGTTGTGGATGAGATTAGATTATACACTGTAACTTGTGATAGTTTTTACCACTTATGAATTATTGTTCATATTACAGTGTACGTGTGTATCATGGTATCCAATTATTAGAGTTGCCATGTACATGCGACTGGCATGCTTACGTGTCCTAGTCCTACGTATTTTGGGACTGGGGCGTGACAGATTCACAACATTACGCTAGTCCTATGACCCAAGTTTGGTTCAATTCTGAGAACGTTGACGAAATACCGTTTTGTGGGTCCCACGGTTCTACTTAACGTGTGATTTCGTGACCGGCTCATCGGAATCCAATTTTGGACGTTTCGTTGGGTTTGTATCATTGTTCTGGACTCGTAGACACTAAGTTTGCTAAATTTAGAGAACTTTATCTCTGGCACATTTTTCGGTAAAAGTAGGCCACATGTGGACCCCGCTTTGATCCAAAACTGTCAATTCTGCTCCTGTATCCAAATTGGACTTATGGGTAGTCAATCCTAGATATTTCATGTATTATGAAAATAATGGTGATATTTATTTCAGCATCCGGAGGCGTACTTGCATATTCTACTTTTACAGGAGCAGTTGACGGAGTTCAGAGCCCAGGCAAGTGTACCTTGCCAAACCTGCAGAGATCCTATTATATTATTTGCTTGTGTTCTTTCTATACTTTTGTGTTGTACCTGTTCAACCTAGGACCGTGAGATTTTGCTTAGCGTTCGAACAAGATTCAGGTGTCGATGCCGTACGCGGAGTCGTATAACGTCATTTAGAGAGTTGATTCAACGATCCTATACTTTTGCGTGCTTGCTTTACCAAGTACGCCATACCGTAGGACACTTGACACTATTTTATGTGACAAAATCTTTCTTAAGCTATTCTTAGTAATTCTGTATAGGCTTACATGATTCATTATATGAGACTTGAATATATAGATATATCATTATGACTCATTGTACTAGCTAGAGGTCATCTTGCGTGTTATGGACATGAGACATTATGGACATGAGACATGAGGTTATATTGGCTGGGGAGAGATACACAGGCTATAGGCTGATTATATATATATACTATACTAATGGAGACTACTTGCTGCTACAGGCTCCCTGACACAGAGCTTATAGTGGTCTCAGCCTGAGTACTAGTGATGCTCTCATTTGCATTTTACATAGCTGGTTATATAGCTTGCCCTGAGGATCTATTTTTATGTACTGCATTTTATTTGGATTGAGTGTTTCTTGTATCTTGCTATGTCCCCTGAGGACCTGGATCCGGATTATGTCCCCAGGTACAACATAGGAGGATTATCCCAAGGTTTACGGGACAAGAGCTGACGCTGGAGCAGTATTGGCACCAGAGGACGAGTTTGTGCCAGAGGATTTCTCCTGAGTACTCAGTTGCATACTTAGTTTTTATGCTTAGTGTTATTTCATATTTGGACTTGGGCTTATGGACATATGTATTGGTGTTATTCTTTTTTCTTATTTGTGTCGGGTTGTTCCCCGTGACACTACTTCTGTGGATTTGATGATAGACTATTTCTTTTTATCTATTATCTTGATTGGTCTATCATATAGAACTATATTTACTTTCTGTGGATGAGACTAAAATTATACTGTGATAGATGATATAAACTTGTATTTATATTTGTTACAGCTTAAGTGCACACTAACGGGTCCACTAAATTGGGTTTGCCTATTAGAGTTGTGCTGCTGGCCATTGCCACGTGGCTAGTCCCTTAGAATTTTGGGACTGGGGCGTGACATAGTTTTTGTGGTAGCCCATGCAGGTCAGACAATATATTACTTCGATTTCAAATAAGGGACCAAACAAGCCTGCAAATTAGGATAGAATAAATTATAGGATCTCATCCACTTGTTGACCTGTTCTTGACCTCTATATCGAATTCAAAATAATTTCTTGACTTGTATCCTGCCTTGATTCCTCTGTGTGACTCTCATAGTTTACTTTATATGCAGAGTAATGGATCCACGAGCCAGCGATGAGACTCCCACGAGTACATCATAAGGTACAGTTGTCACCTACGACGATGGGGTGATGCCACTAAGTGGAGATCCCTCAACGCAATAATGCAATCAAGCAGATCAGCATGCCTCGAGGTTTCGGCGAGACGATATTCTACTACCATCGCAGTTTACTCCACCAATGCCCTTTTTTTACTAGGACAACCTATGGATGGACATCAGATGTTTCAAATGTTCTACACAATAATGCAAGCACAATAACAGGTTCATCAAGAGGCTCAGTGTCATCAAGCAGAGAATCTGAGGAACAATAAAGTGACCATACTAGAGCAGACGAACCCACTAGTTCGACGGCCATCGACGGGATCTATCACTAATTTCTGCCAGCTGAAGCCCTATATATTTTCTGGCAAGGGGGAGCCCATTGAAGTCATGTATGGCTCATAAACACTCAATACCACTTGGAAGCAGCTGAGCTTCCAAGGGAGCGTTGGATGACTGCCGTCAGGATGCAGTTGACGGGCAATGCATATCACTAGTGGCTATCTGAGGAGTGACGGCTCAGACCATACCGAGTCACTTGGAAGAAATTCTCTAGACTCTTTCAGAAGATGTACATTCCAGCCATTGCCAAAGCGGAACTTGTCACGACCCGCACCCGGGGTAAGGGTACTAGTCGGAAACAACGCCCAGCCTACGCCGCAGAATCGGCGGTAGAACGCTGTCTAGAAAGTCTATCTAATATAATGAACCACCAAAAGATAGTGTACTCAATCACAGAACTAAGATAGAATGAACACGAATCAGATAAGAATAGAATAGTCACAATATAACTCATGAGTCTAAAATAATACATCAATGAGTCTGAAGAAAAATACAGAAATATGCTGGAGACAAATCCAGTAAAAAAGAATACTACAAAACTATAAAGCTACAACTCCAGGGTCAACTGTCTCAGTTGGGATAAGTCCCTCTTGAGCCAGGGTCTCAGAATCTAAACCCACAACATCCTGGGGTCCATAATAGGTAGGGTACTCCTCAGTGTCATCTGGAAAAATATATCCAGTCAGGAAAGGAGCAGAGTACAACCCTAACAGCAGTTCTCAAATAATGATAAAAACTATGTAACAGTAAATAGCTGTGGATAAACAAGATGCATAAATAGAGATAAGATTGTAGAGACAATAAGGAAATACTGGAAAGAAATACAATAATGAACAATATGCTGATGGAACAAGAATACTAATGACTAAGTGTGTGAGTACTAGCTTTAACATGTGATCGGCTTGGGAACTTGCACAAGAGTATAATGGCCTGGCTGATTATACGTGCGGTGTATGATCAACACTCACAAGGAACAAGACATGCACAAGGAGGGTATGATCACATATCTACACTAAAATACTCCCCACCCCGACTGGTATAATAGATCCAACCACGGTACGTTATGGCACTAGATTCCCCAAGAAGATAGCTAGTCTCCCCGAGAATCGGTGTCTGTACATGTACAAGATAACCAATGAAACAATACTTGCACCATATACACCATATACCAAGGAATAACATCTCATGACGAGATCCGGATATACCAATCCGTGTAACCATAGTGTCAAGAGAACATGTATATCTACACTAGATACCACGAACATAGAGGATATCATAAATGAGAAACTATCAGAGAATGTACTTGCCTGAAGTCCAATGAACAGTCTCACAAATGTCTGACTCGGTGCCTCGAAGACCTAGATATGGAATACCACATTAATACAAGGTCCCGGAAAGAGAACAAGTCAAACTAGGCAATTTTTAGGTCAATAAGTCAATTCTAAGTCAAAAGTCAACTATGGTCAACTCTAAAGTCCACTAAAGTCAAACATGGTCAAACCCAAAGTCAACCTCATAAGACATCTATAAAATAATATAGAGATAAACTACAATAATTTAGGAATCAAATTAGATTCAAAAAGAACACACACAAAGTATACTAATAATATAATTAATATATACCCTAAAATAATATATATACAACCCAACATTTATATAAATAACATAATATATTATTACAATTATTATTCCTCACAAAACACATATATATATACATATATATATATACAATTATAATATATAATATATACATTAAATCTGTCAAAGCGTCATTGAAAAACAGTGAATAAAATAGGATTAAATCAAAACAGTTTAAATAGTGACAGTCGGGACTGTCACCGAAGGACTGTCACCGAAACCCAAATAATAAACTGCCACTGCGTTGGTTTTCGCTGACAGTTAAACTGTCGCGGAAAAGCGTCGCAGAAAAGCTGCTGTTTCCCGCTGCTGCAATTAATGACAGGTTTGTCATTAATTGCCCGAAGGCTACAGCGGCTGCTATTAGTCGGCTAATTAATGACAGTTTTTTACTGTCATTAATTTACTGTCACTAAAACAAGTTGTATATATATAATTATATATATAAAAACAGAATATATAAACAATATATATATATATATATATATATAAACAGAATATATAAAACAGTATATATATATATATATAAACCATTAATACAAAAATGTACATATATATATTAATATACACATAAACTTATACCTTCAAATATTTAACAAAGAACATATAATTTACATGGCTAGAAGCACACCTAAAATATTTACATTAATATCCAAATAATTACATAATAATTATAAATAATATAATTACACAATTAAACATACAAATATATTTTATAAAACATTTTATGTATAAATTATATTATTTAACAAGTAGTAACATATATATTTGCATGCAAGAAAGCTACATATTATATTGTACATTATATTAGCACACCCAAAATATAGATCTATGCTACAATAATTACTATAATAAATACACAAAATAAATATTTAATATCCATATATATATACTAATTATAAATGAAGAATTGAACCACAATTAATTAGATCTATGCAAAAATACACACAATTGGAGAGTATCTCACCGTATCCCACTAGATCTAGGATACGCATGCGACACGAGTCCAACACACAACCAAATGCACCCCGAAGGACACAAATAAATCACAAATAATATTTATGAACAAATCAAAGCGTCAAAAGTAGATCTATGTGTCCGTGTCAAAATACGACATGTTCAAAGCCCCGTGTCGGAGGAAAACCCCCAAATGACACGTATCACCAAATAGTTGGGATACGAACCACAAGTATCCCAATATGGACACGACACTAGCCTCAAACACAAATCTCATGTTCAATTGATCTATAGGATCAATTGACACACACAACAAAATATAAATTCGGAATTCCAACAAAATTGACACAAAAAGCACCATAACTTTCTCCATGGGTCTCCTATGAACACAAAACAAAGTCCTATGGGTACTACATACATATAGGTTGATTTTACATGATTAAATCTCAGATTTAGAAGCTATTTAAATGGGAAAAATCTGAATTATACCTATTGGGAGATGGATTCCCAATGAAACCTCCAATTGAGATGAACTTGCTTCCAAATTGTAGATCCTTGCTCCTCTTTGTAGATCCTTGCTTCCTTCTTCTAGATCCTTGCTTCCTCCTTCTCTAATGGTGAATTGGAAAGAATTTGGAATGAATTTGGTAGGGAATTGGATTAGGAATGGAGGGAATTTGGTAGTGGGAGAATTCTAGATCTAGATTTGGAATGAGATGAGAGGAGAGAGAAATTTCCCCCCCTCTTTAATAGGCCGGCCATAGCCCCTCCCCCAAGCAATTGTAAAATGTCCAATGTACCCCTTGGGGCCTCTCATGAAGAAATAATTAAGGAAGGAAGCTTCTAGTCTAATCATTTAATTAATTTAATCCATCTCCTTAACTATGGGCTTTCTAAATGGGCCAAGTCTAACTAATTAATTCATGTTGGTCCATGGGTCCAAACTAAACTAGTTGGGTCCACTAAAATAAGTCTAAAATAATTAAATAATAACTAACAACAATTAAATAATACAACAAATAATTATTTATCATGCACAATATTTATTTAAATAGGAAATTACCAAAATACCCTTTCCTAGAAAATATGGTAGTGACAAGTCTACCCTCCTTAAAATAATTTCGTCCTCGAAATTCAAAGACGAAAACTACCCCCAGAAAATCACAGAACAGAACTAAAGAATCACAACTAACTAATGAACAGAACATAACAATGAACAGAACATAACTAGAAATAACATACCTCAAGGTACAAACAAATATGGATAACGCTCTCGCATGTCATCCTCTCTCTCCCAGGTAGACTCCCCCGGAGAGTGATGCCTCCATGCGACGCGCACCAAAGGAATAGTCTGGTTCCTCAGCACCTTCTCTCTCCGATCCAGAATTCCAACTGGCTGCTCTGGATAGCTAAGAGTAGGGCCCACCTCTATCTCTGAGTGATCCAATACATGACTAGGATCTGCCACGTATCGTCTCAACTGCGACACATGAAACACGTTGTGCATTCCCTCCAATGCAGGTGGTAAGTCTAGTCTATAAGCAACTGCACCGACCCTCTCTAGAATAGTGAAAGGTCCAATGAATCGTGGACTAAGCTTTCCGCCTCCACCAAAGCCAATCGTGCCTCGTGTCGGAGAAATCCTCAGAAATACCAAACCACCCACCTAGAACAAAACACCACCTTAAGAACTTATCTATAACAAACAACCAAGAACAAGCACACAAAATAAAATCTAAACTATACCTCAAACTCCAAGGGTCTCCGATGGCTATCGGCCCAATGCCGTTGTCTGTCCTGTGCCACTCGAAGTCTGTCTTTGATCAACTGAACCTTCTCTGCTGCATCCACAACCATCTCTGGCCCAAGCAAAACTCTCTCTCCAACATCGTCCCAAGACAAAGGAGTACGACACCTCCGACCATATAGAGCTTCAAAAGGTGACATCTCTATACTGGCCTGGTAACTGTTGTTGTAAGCAAACTCTACCAAATGGAGATGGTCCTCCCAAGAACCCCCGAAATCTAGTACACAAGTGCGCAACATATCCTCGAGAGTCTGAATAGTCCTCTCTGACTGCCCATCTGTCTGGGGATGATATGCAGTACTGAACTTGAGCTGAGTGCCCAAACTCTCCTGCAAACTCCTCCAGAAATGAGAAGTGAAACGACTATCCCGATCTGAGACTATGCTGACGGGAACTTCATGTATCCTAACGATCTGCCTCACATACATCTCTGCCAGCTTCTCCGTAGACAAACCCACCTTGAAAGGCAAAAAGTGGGCCGACTTGGTCAATCTATCAACAATGACCCAAATCGCGTCTTTCCCTCCTGGAGATCGTGGTAGTCCAGACACAAAATCCATAGTAATGTGTTCCCACTTCCACTCTGGAATGGGTAATGGCTGAAGTAAACCTCCTGGCCTCTGCCTCTCGGCTTTCACCTGCTGGCACACTAAGCATCTGGATACAAACTGTGTCACTTCCCTCTTCATGCCATACCACCACACACTCTCTCGCATATCCCGATACATCTTGTTAGCACCTGGATGTATGGAATACTGAGAGCGATGCGCTTCCTGTAATATCTTCTCTCGCAACTCCCCACTAGGCACACACAATCTAACTCCATGCCTCAAAGATCCATCTTCTGCAATAGTAAAATCATCCTCCAATCCTGCTCTCACCTGAGCTCTGATACTCCTCAAAGATACGTCATCATACTGTGCTGCCTTGATCCTATCCATCAAATTTGAATGTATCTGCAATCCCCACATCTGCATAGTACCACCCGGAACAATCACCTCAATGCCCAAGCTCTCCAAGTCCTCCAACAAATATCGATCCTGCGTCAAGAACATAGCTACCGGATACCTGCTCAAAGCATCGGCAACTACATTGGCCTTCCCAGGATGATATTGTAAAGAGATATCAAAATCCTTTATCAGTTCCAACCACCGACGTTGTCTCATGTTCAACTCCTTCTGCGTGAAAACGTACTTCAAGCTTTTGTGGTCTGTGAAGATCTCCACACGCTCTCCGTACAAATAATGTTTCCACAACTTCAGGGCAAATATGACAGCTGCCAACTCCAAATTATGGGTAGGATAGTTCTTTTCATGAGGACGCAATTGCCTGGATGCATAGGCAATCACTTTCCCATGCTGCTGAAGAACACAACCTAAACCCTTTCCCGATGCATCACTATAAATAGTGAAACCTCCGGACCCTGATGGCAATGTCAAAATAGGAGCAGACGTCAACCTCTTCTTCAACTCCTCAAAAGCGGCCTGGCAATCTTCCGTCCAAATAAACTCCACATCCTTCCTTGTGAGTCTGGTCATCGGCTCGGCAATCCTCGAAAAATCTTGCACAAACTTTCTGTAGTAGCCTGCCAATCCCAAGAAACTCCTGATCTCTGCTACCGAACTCGGAGTCTTCCAAGATTCCACTGCTGAAATCTTCTTCGGATCCACTGAAATACCATCACCAGTCACAACATGCCCCAAGAATTCCACCTTGTCTAAGAAAAACTCACATTTGGACAACTTTCCATACAGCTTCTCCTTCCTCAGCACATCCAACACAATCCTCAAATGCTCCTCATGCTCCTCCGGTGTCCTCGAGTATATGAGTATGTCGTTGATGAACACCACCACGAACTTGTCAAGGTACTGGTGGAACACCTTGTTCATCAAGTTCATAAATACCGCCGGTACATTAGTCAAACCAAACGGCATCACCATAAACTCGAACTGACCATACCGAGTTCTAAAAGCAGTCTTCGGTATGTCCTCCGGCTTCACCTTCACCTGATGGTAGCCTGATCTCAAAATCTATCTTAGAAAATACCTTCGCACCACTCAACTGATCAAACAGATCATCAATCCGTGGCAAAGGATACTTATTCTTGATAGTGAGATTATTCAAAGCCCTGTAATCAATGCACATACGCACCGATCCATCCTTCTTTGGTACAAACAATACCGGGGCTCCCCATAGTGAAGAACTCGATCTGATAAACCCCTTATCCTGCAATTCGTCCACCTACTTCTTCAACTCGACCAGCTCGCTGTTGTTTACTCTATAGACATGCTGCGAAATCGGTTCTGCACCTGGCACCAAGTCTATAGAAAATTCAACATCTTGATCTGGCGGCAATCCTGGCAATTCTTCAGGAAACACATCCAAAAATTCTGCTATCAACGGATGTGGCAACTCCTTGTCTTCCACCATAGCTCCACAAATAATGCCTTCTTCCTGCTCCGCAGCTTCTCTAGCAAACTCGAACTCTGGCTCTCCTGGCGGACCAAACAAAACTCTACCTCCTCTACAATCTATGCTAGCACGGTGCCTACTCAACCAATCCATCCAGAGTACAATATCGTAGCTCGGAAGTGGCATTACAAGTAGACACGCACTCAACTCCCGGCCTCCCAGAGTAACTCTCCGATCTTTGCAAATATCATTAACCAGGATAATGCCTCCCCCGGTCATGATCTTGCAAGTCCTAAGCAAAGACTCAGCTACCAAACCATGCTTTAGAGCAAAAGAAACAGATACAAAACTATGGGAAGCACCACTATCAAACAAAGCTAAAGCTGGAATGGAATCAAGAAGAATAGAACCTGCGATGACATCTCCGGTGGGTTACTCCTCTTCGACTGTCATAGCAAATGCTCGTCCCTGCCGAGCACCTCCCTGTTGCTGATGCTGGACAAAACGCTGCTGCTGTGTCGGAAGCGGTCCCCTCGGTTGTGCTGCAGGTGGTCTCATCTGTGCCCTCGGAGCTGGAGCTGCTCCCTGAACTGCACGACGAGGACACTCCCTCAATTGATGCCCTTCAGTACCACAATACAAACAAACTCCTAGCCTCTTTCTGCAAACTTCCCAGATGTGGCCGGGCTTCTTGCAGAAGTTACATAGAGCTTGCTGTAACTGCCTCTGCTGCTGAGGTGCCTGGTGAAAAGGCGCTCTAGCTGGAGTCTAGTTCTGCTGTGGCTGCTGGAAAGGTCTGGACTGGAAATGAGGACGTTTGGCAGATACTGCACTGCCGTTGGCCCCCAGAAAAGAATCACGGTCTCTCTTGGTCTTCAAACCCAGATCCCGCTCAACCTTGCGTGCCTCCGCAAGTATCTCCGAGTATGTCTCATAAAAAGACGGAATGAGAATCTTCACCTCCCAGTTTAGACCCTCTCAGAAACGAATAGCTCGAACCTCCGGCTCCCTCACCAGATACTCTGCAAATCGGCTCAGCCTACCGAACTCTGCAGCGTATTCCTCCACAGACATGCTTTCCTGAATGAGACTCTCAAATTGTCTCCCCAAGTCAAGCCTGTCTATCCGAGCGAAAAATTTCTTCTTGAAAAGGTCCCTGAATACCTCCCAAGATTGTCCTGCGTCAACTAGAACCGGCTTATTCCTGAACCAGGTACGAGCGACGTCGAACAGTTAAAGTCCTACCGCCTCAACCTTCAGATCTTCAGAAAGACGGGACACCCTCATAAGATGCTCAATGTCCTCGAGCCAATCATCAGCATAGACGATGCCCTCCGTCCCTTTGAAAACCCTAGGCTCCAGTTTCTTGAAGTCCTGAATGTTGCCTGGCCGAAGCTGAGCAACCTGAGGAACAACCTGCTGCTGGACCGGAACTCCTCTCTCAACTACAGCACGAGCAAGCTGATGAGCACTCTCGATGCCCTGCCGTAGAACGTCGGTCTGCCTCTGATGTGCCTCCGACTGAGCCCTCTGTGCCTCGAGCATCTCACGAAACAGAGTAAACATCTGTGACGCCTCTGCTGGCACAGGAGGTGGAGGTGGAAGCCCCTCAGATACAGCTGGCATAGTCCTCTGAGTGGGTGGTGGACCTCAGAAAGCAGCTGACACTCCAATCACCGAAGAAGTGACTGGTGCAGGCCCTCGGGATGTCGCAGACCTCTCAGAAACTGCTCTCCCTTGCTGTGATCTAGTCTTAGGCGGCATCCTGAGACAAAGCGAAAGAAAGAATCAATATGGCACAAGATGTAAGATATTCAAGGAAAGGACAGTTTAAGAGATCAAGTATCAACGTCAAAGGAGAATAGTTGAATCAAAAGAATTTTCCTAGATGTGATTGAGTATCTCAGTAGTACAACTAAGTTGTCGCACTACCACGACATCACATACTTGTGAAGCTAGACCTGCATGGGCCACCACCAAAAATGTGTCACGACCCGCACCCGGGGTAAGGGTACTAGTCGGAAACAACGTCCAGCCTACGCCGCAGAATCGGCGGTAGAACGCTGTCTAGAAAGTCTATCTAATATAATGAACCACCAAAAGATAGTGTACTCAATCACAGAACTAAGATAGAATGAACACGAATCAGATAAGAATAGAATAGTCACAATACAACTCATGAGTCTAAAATAATACATCAATGAGTCTGAAGAAAAATACAGAAATATGCTGGAGACAAATCCAGTAAAAAAGAATACTACAAAACTATAAAGCTACAACTCCAGGGTCAACTGTCTCAGTTGGGATAAGTCCCTCTTGAGCCAGGGTCTCAGAATCTAAACCCACAACATCCTGGGGTCCATAATAGGTAGGGTACTCCTCAGTGTCATCTGGAAAAATATATCCAGTCAGGAAAGGAGCAGAATACAACCCTAACAGCAGTTCTCAAATAATGATAAAAACTATGTAACAGTAAATAGCTGTGGATAAACAAGATGCATAAATAGAGACAAGATTGTAGAGACAATAAGGAAATACTGGAAAGAAATACAATAATGAACAATATGCTGATGGAACAAGAATACTAATGACTAAGTGTGTGAGTACTAGCTTTAACATGTGATCGGCTTGGGAACTTGCACAAGAGTATAATGGCCTGGCTGATTATACGTGCGGTGTATGATCAATACTCACAAGGAACAAGACATGCACAAGGAGAGTATGATCACATATCTACACTAAAATACTCCCCACCCCGACTGGTATAATAGATCCAACCACGGTACGTTATGGCACTAGATTCCCCAAGAAGATAGCTAGTCTCCCCGAGAATCGGTGTCTGTACATGTACAAGATAACCAATGAAACAATACTTGCACCATATACACCATATACCAAGGAATAACATCTCATGACGAGATACGGATATACCAATCCGTGTAACCATAGTGTCAAGAGAACATGTATATCTACACTAGATACAACGAACATAGAGGATATCATAAATGAGAAACTATCAGAGAATGTACTCGCCTGAAGTCCAATGAACAGTCTCACAAATGTCTGACTCGGTGCCTCGAAGACCTAGATATGGAATACCACATTAATACAAGGTCCCGGAAAGAGAACAAGTCAAACTAGGCAATTTCTAGGTCAATAAGTCAATTCTAAGTCAAAAGTCAACTATGGTCAACTCTAAAGTCCACTAAAGTCAAACATGGTCAAACCCAAAGTCAACCTCACAAGACATCTATAAAATAATATAGAGATAAACTACAATAATTTAGGAATCAAATTAGATTCAAAAAGAACTCACACAAAGTATACTAATAATATAATTAATATATACCCTAAAATAATATATATACAACCCAACATTTATATAAATAACATAATATATTATTACAATTATTATTCCTCACAAAACACATATATATATACATATATATATATACAATTATAATATATAATATATACATTAAATCTGTCAAAGCGTCATTGAAAAACAGTGAATAAAATAGGATTAAATCAAAACAGTTTAAATAGTGACAGTCGGGACTGTCACCGAAGGACTGTCACCGAAACCCAAATAATAAACTGCCACTGCTTTGGTTTTCGCTGACAGTTAAACTGTCGCTGAAAAGCGTCGCAGAAAAGCTGCTATTTCCCGCTGCTGCAATTAATGACAGGTTTGTCATTAATTGCCCGAAGGCTACAGCGGCTGCTATTAGTCGGCTAATTAATGACAGTTTTTTACTGTCATTAATTTACTGTCACTAAAACAAGTTGTATATATATAATTATATATATAAAAACAGAATATATAAACAATATATATATATATATATATATATAAACAGAATATATAAAACAGTATATATATATATATATATATATATATATATAAACCATTAATACAAAAATGTACATATATATATTAATATACACATAAACTTATACCTTCAAATATTTAACAAAGAACATATAATTTACATGGCTAGAAGCACACCTAAAATATTTACATTAATATCCAAATAATTACATAATAATTATAAATAATATAATTACACAATTAAATATACAAATATATTTTATAAAACATTTTATGTATAAATTATATTATTTCACAAGTAGTAACATATATATTTGCATGCAAGAAAGCTACATATTATATTGTACATTATATTAGCACACCCAAAATATAGATCTATGCTACAATAATTACTATAATAAATACACAAAATAAATATTTAATATCCATATATATATACTAATTATAAATGAAGAATTGAACCACAATTAATTAGATCTATGCAAAAATACACACAATTGGAGAGTATCTCACCGTATCCCACTAGATCTAGGATACGCATGCGACACGAGTCCAACACACAACTAAATGCACCCCGAAGGACACAAACAAATCACAAATAATATTTATGAATAAATCAAAGCGTCAAAAGTAGATCTATGTGTCCGTGTCAAAATACGACATGTTCAAAGCCCCGTGTCGGAGGAAAACTCCCAAATGACATGTATCACCAAATAGTTGGGATACGAACCACAAGTATCCCAATATGGACACGACACTAGCCTCAAACACAAATCTCATGTTCAATTGATCTATAGGATCAATTGACACACACAACAAAATATAAATTCGGAATTCCAACAAAATTGACACAAAAAGCACCATAACTTTCTCCATGGGTCTCCTATGAACACAAAACAAAGTCCTATGGGTACTACATACATATAGGTTGATTTTACATGATTAAATCTCAGATTTAGAAGCTATTTAAATGGGAAACATCTGAATTATACCTATTGGGAGATGGATTCCCAATGAAACCTCCAATTGAGATGAACTTGCTTCCAAATTGTAGATCCTTGCTCCTCTTTGTAGATCCTTGCTTCCTTCTTCTAGATCCTTGCTTCCTCCTTCTCTAATGGTGAATTGGGAAGAATTTGGAATGAATTTGGTAGGGAATTGGATTGGGAATGGAGGAAATTTGGTAGTGGGAGAATTCTAGATCTAGATTTGGAATGAGATGAGAGGAGAGAGAAATTTCCCCCCCTCTTTAATAGGCCGGCCATAGCCCCTCCCCCAAGCAATTGTAAAATGTCCAATGTACCCCTTGGGGCCTCTCATGAAGAAATAATTAAGGAAGGAAGCTTCTAGTCTAATCATTTAATTAATTTAATCCATCTCCTTAACTATGGGCTTTCTAAATGGGCCAAGTCTAACTAATTAATTCATGTTGGTCCATGGGTCCAAACTAAACTAGTTGGGTCCACTAAAATAAGTCTAAAATAATTAAATAATAACTAACAACAATTAAATAATACAACAAATAATTATTTACCATGCACAATATTTATTTAAATAGGAAATTACCAAAATACCCTTTCCTAGAAAATGTGGTAGTGACAGAACTTAGGGATAAGTTTAACCGCCTCACTCAAGAAAACATGATGGTAGAAGAGTACATTACAGAGTTCATCCGTTTGAGTCATTTCACCCCTACTCTGATTCTGACAGTAGTGGAGAAGGCAGAGAAGTTCTTTGACAGACTTAGCTTTGAATTACAGAGATTAATCGGCTCTGTTGTACCTACTTCATTCACAGATGTCCTTGCTGCAGCCCAACGCATGGAGCACGTCACCAGGAGAGAGTCCAGCTAGAAACGGTCATTCACATCAGCACCAGCCAGAGCACCACAGAAAAAAGCTGCAAAGAGACCTCACATGCACCAGCCACCTAGGGCAACTCCACAGACACTACCTACATGTTAATATTGTGGCAAACGAGGTCATTACGAGAGTGAGTGTAGACGCAAGTTGGGACTTCTTAGTTTACGGATCCAGCCAACATTCAGCCAAGGATTGTCGTGAGCGTCGAGAGGGAGCACCGATGGTAAATCGACAAACTTTACCAGCACCGAGACCAGTCCAGTAGCCACATTGACCAGCTTATCCAGCACCAGGAGCATCACAGGCGGAAGTTGGAGGATTTCGACTACCATCACCGGGAGAATATCAACCGAGGCCACCCTTGGCATCACAGACAACACTATTCCAGCAGGCCCAGCAACAGCAGAGAGCACCACTACTGGGACGTGGACAAGCTTTTGCGATGACAGTGGAGGAGGCACAGACTCGAGGAGTAGTGAATATGGGTAAGATTTAGTTTTATCATAGCTAGTTATAGTAACGAATATTCCTAGTAATACTTTAGCATGTGCCTGTTAGTTCCATTCCCTAGCCTATACCTAATATTATGTTAGCATAAACTTATTGGTCTAGAGTAGTAATATGTAAGTGGTACCCAAGTTTTCAGAAGCTGTAGTTGATCCTCGCTCTAATCAGACTCCTTTACTCTTGGGTTACTTATCTCTCATTGCCTAGGAAAAAGTTTTTATTGCTTTCCTACGTGTTCTGCTTGAACAAAACCCTCACCCTACCTCTCAATTTTTTTCTTGTTTATGGTCCCTTATCCTTTGTGTTGAGCTTCAACAAATGTCATACAAGCGCGTTATCTCTTCTGGAGCAAACCTTTCCTGACCGGTCATGTTTCATTTTCATAATTGCGAGAATACAATTCTTTTAAGTTGGGTAGACTGTAAATCCCCTGATTTTTAGATTTTAGATTTTATTCTTTTTATTAATGGTATTATGAATTTATTGAGATTAAAGGAGAATATTTATTATTTTTAGCTAATTAGAATAAATATAAAATTCATGTATAGATATTTTTGTATATGTAATTAATTACTAATATTACACAAAAAATATATTTTTGGGTGTACAACTATTATTAAAGTGTTATAGATTTTTTCTGGAAATTATTTGGATTCAAATTATTGTTAGATAGCTATATATATATATATATATATATATATATATATATATATATATATATATATATATATATATATATATGTAGTTATAATAATTATATTTAACCCGAACCCAAACCCAAACCCAAACCTAAACCCTAAATCCTAAACCCTAAACCCAAAATCTGTAACCCAGACCTGCACCCTTCTGTTCCTATTCTGAAACCGTAACCCCGATCCCTAGCTACAGTAACTGCCGACCATTCTTTTCGCTTTCTAAAACCCCTATTCACTCTATATTTATATGACCATTAGAGCAGACCTGTAAAACCCCTAATTCAAAAAACCGTATTAATCATTTTTTTATTAATTAATAATTGAATTATAGTAATTATGAGCTAAATAGAGGAAATAGAATTTATTTAAATTTTATTTTAGGTGTTAGTGCATTTAGGGGATTTATGGAACCATTAAATTTTTTTCCTAATTTATTTCATGTAGGAGACCCTTTGGACAGTTGCTATCTTAATGGTATGCACTAAAATAAATTCTAGAATTTTCTGTATATACACACACACACACACACACACACACACACACACACACACACACACACACACATATATATATATATATATATATATATATATATATATATATATATATATATATATATATATATATATATATATATATATAACTATATAGTTTAAATAGAATGAGAATTAGAAATAGAAAGAAAAGAAAGAAAAGAAAAAGAAATAGAAAGAAAATGAGAAATTTCTTAATGGATTTTTTGATAAACCTAAAACCCACTATAGAAATCCTAAACCCATTACCTTAAATAATCCTAACCGCTAATATAAATACAGCAGCAGCAGATGCTGCCGAATCCCCCCACCCCCGTGCGGGCTAATCCCCCCTCTCGCGATCTCCCTTTCTCTTTCCCCCTATATATATTATCCTCTCTATTTCCCAAATCCAAACCCTACTCTACCCTACCTCGACCACGCCGCCGCCACGCCGCAGAGACGAGTTGCCCCAGACCGTCGGAGAACCCCGGCCGACCGCACACCGCGATGCCGCACGCGCGAGACAGAATTTGATCAAACAGCGTACCTGTGTTCACGTCTCGATTCCCGCGCCCTCGCTAGACCAAACTAGATCCCGTCTTCACCGCTATGATCCTCACCTATCCCCATTCCAATATTGTATATTAGTTTATATCGAACAGTGCGCAAACCTAGGTAAAACTCGACGCCAAGTCAAGGAAAAACTACGATATTTAAATCTCAGAAAAATCTGTTACAACCACCCCTGTTCTCGGATTCGTTTCTCCTACCACAGAGACCCGAATTTGATTTTTTTTGTTGGTATGTGAAGACCACCTAACCTAGTTTAATTTTTGTCATTTACATTTTCCTATTAACTACTGTATGTAGAATTAAATTAGTTAGAAAATCCCAAAAACCCACTTTTTCCAGATTTCCAAAAATTATAATACGGAGCGCGCTCCGCCAAACGGGACCGCCCTGTCGTGTACCAAGTGTACCAAAAGGTGCGCGCGGTATACCCGGACGTGTGGGATTTCGCAAAAACTGATTTGGACGCGTGTGCGCGTCGGTATCAGCCCGTATCCGCAGCAAATTCTCGTATCGCGGCTTTTGCAAAAGTCCTGCACATTAGTGCTCGCACATCAGAATGTGACAAAACTTGCACCTCTGGACTCGTAGTAACGCGCTGGTCCTGTGATCCAATTTTCACGTGATTCTGAGACAGTTGACCAAGTCGCCTATTGGCGGGCCCCACGGTTGACTTTTGGGGTAAAATTGTGTTCGGCTCACCGAAATCCACATTGGGAAGTACCGTTGAGTTTGTATTGACATTTAGAGTTGGTTTGATCTATAATTTATCCCATTTAGAGACCTTTATCTTTAGCACGCTTTTCGGTACAAAGTGGCCCATATGTGGAACCCACTTTGACCCAAAATTACCGTTTTGCCCCTATGTCCAAATTGGACGAAAGGGGAGTGCTTTCTAGCTATTTTACTTATTCTGGGAATGTTGGTGATGTTTATTTCAGCATCCGGAGACGTTCATTCTGAGGCCGTAGTTTCTGACTCTTGGTGTTTGACATCTGGATATTAAACTCTGCATCTCTCTTGCCAGGCAAGTATACCTTGCCTTGTTGTACTGTTTAAATTCTGTATTATTATTTGCATGTTTATATTATATAACTGTGCGCATCTGAGAGAGACTCGGGTGTAGTCAACGGAGGCGTTGACGTTAGGACAGTGTCTGACCTAGTGTCTAGTAGACCGACCTAAAGTTGTGGAGTTATTGGTATGACTCCCAGGCCTTGACATATTTCTTACACGTGTTGTGAGTCTCATGTAGGGTACGGACTTGCGTATGTGGTTGGCCACCTGTACGTGTAGGCGTACGATGGATAGGGTATAACTGCTAATAGTGATGCATATTAGAAGACTTAGCAGTTATTAGTAGGCAGAGTATAGACTATTGTGGTACGATGGTCCAATCCTTGTCCTTGTTTGGTTGTAAGGTTGGACTATTGTTCTAGCAATAGACTATGAGCCAGAGTTACGACACCGTGGCATAGTAGCTAAGGCGTGTTGTGGATACAACATGCATAGATCATTGGGCGGGGAGGATGACTAGTAGGCGTATGGGACACCCACCTCCTTTATACAGATACCACACTCGACGGAGTGATACAGACGTTATTATTTGTACAAATACCACGTTCCCTAGAGTGTTGGATAATTTTTACAGATACCTCATTCTTCGGAATGGTGGACGTTACAGACACCACACTCTAGAGAACGTTGGACGTTATTCTATTCCTGCGCCCGTGTTATAGGGGGCATATGTGGCATATACTAGCCAGTTGCCACGATTGGTGAATTACGTCAGCATATGTCTAGCCTACACTTTTCTATACACTCAAAGTTGTCCTCAAGTTGTATTTCACTTAGATGGTTAGGTCACCCTGGAGTTTTTACAGTATTTACTTTATGGCATGCTTTTATGTATCTTGTTATGTCCCTCTGAGGACCTGGTCCCTTTCCAGGTGTATTGTTCATGAGTATTTGTAGGAGCGCAGATCTGGACTGGCTACTTATTTTGCTAGAGGTCTTATCTTCGAGCCTCGTGATTATTAGAGGTTCTATTTATATTGTATTTGTCTTATTTATTATCTATTCTAGTTCGACAGTGGATTTGTTTCCATCCGACCGTCATCTTTAGATACTTCATTTTGGGATCTGGTTATAGATATTGGTTATATATTTATTCGTTGATTTTCTGTGGATGAGATTAGATATTACCCTGTGATTTATGATGGTTTATACAACTTGTGGATTTGATATTTATAATACAATATACGCATGTGTTATGGTTTCCATATATTGGAGTTGCCATATATATGCGGCTGGCATACTTATGTGTCCTAGTCCTATGTATTTTTGGGACTAGGACGTGACATGTTTTTAGTGGTGGCCCATGCAGGTCAAGAGCATATTGTCTCGGTTACGTTACTGTACCGAGCAAGCCTGTAATTAGGATTAGAGTATAGGATCTCATCCACATTTGATTATGACTCATCCTTCTTCTATATTCGTTCTATTTAAATAATTGCATCCTGCTTGATTCATGTGCTTCTCTAATAGTTCCTTGAGTATAGCCTCTGCTAGAATATAGGAATCCTTATTGTTAGAATGATAATTAGAGTAACACACCTACTAAGAATACAACTAGAACATTGACACCTTACTAAGTTTAGAATATTTAGTAAACCCTAGCATCCCATTATCTATAGACTGGTTTACCAGTATCCCTTGATATAATTATGAATGACTTGAGAGTAGCATGGACACTACTAGAGTTAGTTAGAAAGTTGACCATACTGTTTTACCCTAGCATTAAGAAACCAATAGAAATCCAAGATTTAATATTTGGACTAAACCTAACTTTCATAGTAAGATAGTATTAGAAATATAAATCTAGATTCTTGTCTTGGTATTAGCCGACAACAACTAAGGAAACCTAGAGGAATGGACCTAATATTTCCCTTGATCATACCTCGAACACAGAAATTAGCTACTACCTTCCCCTTAAGAAACCATGATGCTATCTAGAGCCCTCTATTTTGTATTTCATATATTATTCATCTGCGACCTTAACGTTCGCAAATTGCGCGACGACTAAATTACGTTCCTCTTTTCTTCATCTTTCAACTCGTGCCACCTGACCCTTCTGATGGTAGACCGAGTGATTTTATCCTATGTTGGATATATAGTTACTAAGGTTATAGTTGTAATCTTTAAATTTTGAATTTCTGTGCTTAGTAGTTAGAACTTGACAGTTTTAAGTTATTCTGGTAGATTGCGACTTGATGATTACCCTAAGTTTTAAATCGCGTAATTCGTGTCCATAACCTAATATAGATATATCCTCTTTTCACTTAAGAACCAGTAACTTTCCCATTCTTAATATTGATACTTGTTTTATAAGTACCATGATTAAGATGACCATTACCTATATAATGCAGTAAGAGACCTTAATGAGTACCAAGATCTTTTCTCATATACCCTAATAAGAGTTTTACTTTATTTGCAAGTGCAAGGTTATTTTGTGGAATTCCTTTTAAGATGGTTATAATATTAGTTTATTTTTATAAGTTGGGTAGTATGCCTCCCAACCTAGTATCACATAGTCCTCTTGACATATTATTATAGTATAATTGAATGATATTAACTATATACTAGCATAAGACAATAGTGTTTACTCTGATGATAGAACTTAAAGGCCATACCCCTATTTTTGTCGACTAGCAGCTTAGACAAGGTGTTAGTACTACAACTGTAGAGGTTGTAGAGTCTTATTTTGTTTTGTTTGTGAACTTGAATTATTTATACCTTATTTCATCATGATCTAGCGCATTTATATTTTATATACTACCTTGACTTATGCTACTATTTTATAGCCTAGTTTTGCAAGCTTATTCTTTTATCGAGCTTGTTCACAACATATGTATTAGTGGATGCATACACTAAAATATTTCAGAATCAATGTATTAAGGTCTAGCTAATTTTGGTGCGCTTGGTTTGCCCTTCGCATAACTACTTTATGTGGATTGAGATATATAGTGACCAGTAGTTGAATGTACTTGCTCTCTAGGCATGCCTGAGCATATCGTATCAGCTACATAACTGTACTGATATGAGCATATGAATACGAATTTACCAAAATAGGATTTCAATCCATAACTGCCTTGATAATTCCCATTGAATTCTTTAAACGCCTTAATCCCCATACTTCTATTCTATTACCTCTATTTTGAACTCTTTATTATTGATCTCCGTCTTCCCTTATTTCGGAAAGACGAAACTGTAACCTCCGATTTCCAATTTTCGAAATAATTAGATTTTTATTTTTATATCAAGTTTATAACATATTTTCTCCTTAAAAATTTGTAGTATTAGATTTTGAGCAGTGTTGATTTTAGAAAGTCATTTAAAATCTTTTATAAAAATTATTTTTCTAAATGTCAACTTATTATAAGATAACTAGATAAATAATGATGTAAATATAATACTATAGCTTCGAATATTTTTGGCTTGAAATCATAAAACTATTTGTTTAATAAATTATTGAAGGACTAGTTGTTCGTAATAAATTTTTCATATCCATTTTTGGAATAGTAAATAAATGAATTTTATATTTTTAGGGTTTTCAAATATGGGTTGATTAGTAGCTAATATCATCATCTTGCCTTGGAAGCCTTAAAAATATTTTCTTAAATTATAATATTTTCTATTAATTTACCCGTTCACCGTCTCCCATTCACACCCTCATTTTTTTCCCCACATGAAAAGCCCGTTTATTTATTATCTTGGGCCATTCGTTATTTGGGCCAACCCTCACCCTTTATCCCACACCTTTCTCCCTATTTAAGTATCTTCTCACCATTCCCAAGAAACCCTAGCTAGCCCTCACAATCCCCACAAGCCAACAAGCCACCACCATTTTGTGTGCTCGTGTCCGTGTGTCCAGCATCACCGTGTCAGCCGTGTTGGCCTCGGGTCCGACCCAGGGTGTCCCATGTATCCATTCATTTCCTGTGTCCAGATTTACAATATTACAATCTAATTTTTCGTGTCCGACACACCCGGACACATCCACATCCACATCAACCTCTGTACACAATATCATTTTCGTGTCCGACACACCCGGACACGTCCACCCCAATACCAGTACAGCAACCCATCGTGTCCAGACCCCGACACAGAAACCTGACCCTAACCCTAGATCGAACATCGTCGAGATCCGCCGGTGGCCGCCTCAAATCCGTCGAACCCAGATCCGCCGCCGCATCGTCGAACTCCGCCGACCGCCTCTTCGGGACGAGAACACCCGTCGCCGACCGTGCACCGCTGTCGTGCCCATCAAGATTCGACGCTCTCCAGCCGCTCCCGCCTCATCTGAGCCGCCGATGCTGTCCCCGAGCCGTCGTTCCAGTCGAGCGCCTACAGTCGTCCACCGCATCCCTCCAACCGCTCCTTCGCGTCGATCCGGCGGAGCAACTGCACACGGGAACCCCGATCCGGAGCCGCCGTTCCCTCAGCCGCTCGTAACCAGCGTCGACGAGTCAGAACTTTCAATCCGACGGAGCGATCTCCTCAAGACCACCGGAGCTCGGTTTTCGAGGAACCCAGATCCGACTCGACCGTCGCAGCAAGTTCGAGCCGGCAAGACCGCTGGTAATCCCTTTTTCCCTCTCGCGATCTTCTTTCCCTCTTCCTTCCTTTGTCTTTCTTTTCATTTGGTGGAGTCACTATATTAGTTAAGTATATATATTAGTTTATATATAATAGTTAGATTAATGGGAGTAAGGTTTTGTTATATAATATATTTTTGTGAGAAAAATAGTATATTTTCTAATAGAATAAATTATTGGATTTGAGCCAATTAGTTCTGGTTTAACTTCAAATATAAATAAAATGGACTTTGACTATATAATTTAGGGCTTTGGGGTTAAATAAGTTTATATATTTTTTTATGGAAATAAACTTAATTGGACTTTTATATTAAAGATTGTTATAATAAATATTTTGGAAAGGGCTTAGATACTTATAGGCTTTTATATATAAATACTTTTGAAATAAGTTCATAGTACCTTTGATTTAATGGATTTTATTTATAGTACATGAGTTTAGAATTACTAAAATAATTATCTTCTTAACTAAACTTGGTCATTAGCTAATTGTGCATTTTCTCTCCCTCTCTCTCTTCGAGTGCTATTGCGAACCTAGTAACTGCCTCAAATTTGTGCCGGTCCTCGATTATGGACTTCTTATGTCATTTTCGGCTATTTGGACCGCTATGGACCCATTGGAACTAACTACTACTTCATTTGGGATCACCTGGAGAAGTGTGGCGTTATGTACATTCTTCGATTTGCTAATATACATATATAAAAAAATATTTGATTAATATATATATATACAAATATGTATTTTGGTATAAAAATATATAATTATAAACATCTATTAGTGTATATACACAAATATGTATTTTGTATAAATACTAAGAGACACTTATATATATATATTATATACGTTCTATTGGTATATACTTTGAGTGTAAATGTGTATTATATACGTATCCCTACTAGATGACCCTAGTTGACTAGTGCCATACCTGGCAGAGCCCCTGAGTTCATGTATTTATGATGTGTTAGTGTAGCACCTGATGCAAATGTTGTATTGATATATTTTTAGGACTGTTGGTTCCTCCAGACGATACTTTGGGACAGGACATTGGTTTTACCAGCTAAGGACCCAAGGCAAGTACATTCTCTGATTAGTTTCTAATTTATGATATCTCCTATGTTCACTGTATCTAGTGTAAATATCCATGTTCTTGACACATTGGTTATACGGATTGGTATACACGGATCTCGTCATGAGATGTTATTCCTTATTCATGGTGTAGCTTGTACAAGACTTGTTTTCCTTGCTATCTTGTGCATGTACAGACGCTGATCCCGGGGAGATTTGCTACCTTCCTAGGGAATCTAGTGCCATAGCGTACCATGATTGGATCTACTATTCCAGTCGGGGGTGGGGAGTATTTTAGTGTAGATATATGATCATACCCAACTTTATATGCACCATAGCTCACCCCACATCTCACGTCGGGTGCGGCCTGACCATCTCCATGCTTCATAGCTGTTACGTGTGATTAGCCTGACCTCTCCATGCATCATAGCTAACCAACGGTTAGCCTGACCTTCGTGAATCATAGCTAATCACATGTAACCAGCCTGATTAAGTTCCCAAGCCGATCACATGTTAAAGCTAGTACTCACACACTTAGTCATAGGTTCTTGCTCATGGACATATTGTTTCTTTTTCTGCAGTTACTTACAGTATTTCCAGTATTTCTTTATTGTACATATCTTGTGCCTATACATGCATCTGGTATATTTCCATCTAGAACTGCTACATAGTTTATGTCATTTATATAGAACTGCTATTTAGAGATGTACTTTGCTCCTTCCTGACTGGAAATATTTTTTCAGACTGTGACCTTAGTAGACTGGGTTCTGACACACTTGGGGATTGGAAGTTAATGATTGCAGGTATGATTATTTTGTCATTAGACTTGTGTTGTATTCTTTTGTTTTTTCAAATTCCTATCGTGCTGTAGTTGTGATTGAGTATGTTGTTAATATTTTCATAGTGTTATCCGAGTCTCCTTATGGAGTTGGATACTAGCGTGAGATTTTATAGATAGTACTTGACCTAGACAACGTTCTACCGCCGATGCTGCGGCGTAGGCTGGACGTACCCACGCACTCGTGCCCCTAAACCGGGTGCTGGTCGTGACACGTTTTAGTGGTGGCCCATGCAGGTCAGACTTCGCTAGTTGTGCGATGTCGTAGTAGTGCGACATCATAGTTGTACTACTGCGTACCTGCTATAGAATATAGGACATAGGATACTAGGATGAGAGAGGATACTCAATCACAAATTATTGAGAGATTCCTGGGATGACCCTTGAGAATCTCATTATAAATTCCAATTTTAATTCCTTTCCCTTGTTTTCGTCTGTTCTCATTTGTTGATATTGAGCTTGATTTTTGTCGACTAGTTGTTAAATTTAAATTCTTGGTATCGTTGTTGAGTTGATTTCATATTAAGATGAATTTTACGGGCTAAAATTTACGGTATCATCTGATGACATATGTTGATGAGGACAGTGAGAAAGGTAAAACGTCTACTTTGGTTATGGACCCTAGAGTTTATCGCAGCCATATTAGCTGTGGTGACGAGAACGTAGGAACCTGACTTGGATGTACATACTGTAGTTATGAAATTTAGGGTCTCTCGCAGCCATACCGGTTGGCGTGGCGAGGATTCTAGATGACATGATTATAGAGTTGCATACCTTAGTTACGAAACCTATCGTTTATCGCATCTATGCTTACTGGCGTGGCGAGGATTCTGAGTGTCATGATTTCAGACAGACGTGTATGATTATCAGGTTGTATCTTAAATTGGTTCTTAAAGTATCATCTCAAGACTTATCTATTTCTGTTATTCCAGGACTTTGTTCCATCGCTTCTTTCTTTACTAGCAGTAAAGATACCTTCTGTCCTCAATTCAGTCTTTGAGCTCCTATTCCTTGAGGATTCCTTGTTAAGTATGATAATTAGTGACTTGTAATTTTGTTTGTGTTTTGTATTAGTATTGACTGTGTTGCTAGTGAGTTGTAAGTGTTTCTTAGTTGGACATGTGAGCAGTAGGCTTTAATCTAGAGTCAGCCCTTAGCATAGTACCTTGTACCAATGATTCTAGGAGTAGTGTCATTAGAGACTGAGAGTTAAGGAGAGTATAGAGTATCAGTGATAGTTCTCAGAGTTAGTGTCAGAGCCAATTACCCGTCCTGGATAATCATGATTATGTAATTGAGTGATCTATGTAAACGATTAAGTATCCAGGAATTGTGTTAAGGTTTTATGGAGCATGATGTCCAATTTGATGATTGATATCGGAAATGTTAAAGGTAAAGAAATGTATATGCATAAAGGGTTTAATGAGATGTCATAAGTAGAGAAATATCAGGATTAGTAATGGAAGTTGTGAAGTGTATCACAATTAGTTTAACAGGCTGTAAAAGGATTAAGAGATATGCTTATACATCAATCGAGATATAGAACCATATGCCTGCCCTAGAGATTGAAGTAAAGCATGGGCATTATAGAAAGTGCATATAATCATGAGTTATAACGAGCTTGATGAATAATGCATTAATGAAACTAGTGATATAATACCAAGAGTGCTAATGATTCTATATCGAGGATTAGTCGAGAATAACGTTAATAACAGTAAGCACTCTGTGTGATAATAATTAAATAATATACCAGTTGACATAAATTGAAAATCATGAAAGAAATTACAGATGATGATAACTTTGATCAATGGAGAAAATGGTGCAAGTGATTTAGGCAGTACAATTTTAGTACACAGTTATAGACACTAGATGCATTGAGTGCACCTTGAGTATCAGAGACCGTGAGCACTGATATGTACATTTGTGGAGTTATAAATTAAAAGGTGGAAATACAATTTTATTTTAGAATAATTGAGGAGTTGAGATTACGTCATTAAATTTTGAGGATTTCAAATATGAATTCAATAAACATGGTTAAGGCTACAAAGATTTTAGAAGTGATTAAAATTTTTATTCGATGTTGAGTATCTGACTTTGAGGAGGCATATGCATTTATTTTTAAGTTGATCGAGAAGTTAAACCTTGATGAGTATTTTGAGAATTAAATTTATGGTGGATGAGAAATATGAATATTAATATATGAGAAGATGACATACATGTGTAAGGATCTGATGACTTGAGCATGATTGAGGTGGCACCGCAGACTGACTTGGGTGTCCATCTATAGTTGCATTAGAAAGGGTTTAGCACTTAGTATGGTGTTACACTTGGTGTGCACTGGAATGATGAGAAAATAGTGTGGATAATTGTAGTAGGAACGGGAACTGACAGAGAGTATGGTACTAAGGAGATAGAGGTATCAACTTGAATGCATTATTGAATCATGGTTATATTAGAGATTCTTGGCATCAGATTTTGGCATTAATAGACAGGTGTGTGCAATACGGATATATTCATGGATCTTGTGGATTAATGATTAGTTGATATGGGTACCAGTGTACAGGAATAGGAATTTGTTAGTAAATGTGCTAGAGTTCAGTGTTTGTTAGAGATAGCAGATACCGCAAGAAATATGTTAGCAGGTTCTTTCTTTCCCTCCTAATGTTCCTTTTCCGTCTTTCGATTGATTGATTGATTTTCCTAGTACTGTGGTTCACATGCATGATTTTTCTTGTTAGAATATAACTAGTAGTACACCCTAACAGAGACTGAAATACCATGACAAAAGATACATGACCTATATATTTTCTTAAATTGCATGGCTGAAGGTGAAATTTTCTTAAACCATGATCATTAGGGTTTGACCATAGCAAAGATCTGTGACGAGGTTATGACTGACAAAAAGAGACAAGAGGATTAAATTGTGGATGAGCATTAAATTAAATAAAGAATTTAGGGGTTGTTATAACGGAGTTGATGGATCATTGATTTTATGAAAATCGAGGTATGATTGAAATTAGAGGACAAACATTAACTTAAATGGAGAATTAAGAAATTCACAGAGCCAAAAATTTGAGGATTTATTAATTTTAAGGAGGTCTTGATATGATTAAATTGATTATTAAAAATTTGAGAAATTTGAGAGATTATCATTTTATCTATTTGATTGCAAAATAGAAATTTGAAATTCTATATTATGAATGTTGCATTGAAGATTCTGAAATTGTCGCATCGTTGAGTATTTGAGGAAAAAGAAATCGGGAAATAAAATCGTTAATGGAATGGTGTCGAATTCAATTCTCGGGAGGAGGATTTATATTTGAATAAGCATCAATTGAATTTGGGTTAGAGGAGTAAGATGAATGATGGAATAGTATTTAAAATTTAAATTTGGGATACAGATTTTTCTAAATGTTATAAATAGACATTGATTGGAATTCAATTGGAGGATTGGATATTAAAATCCTTGAGTAATTAGATACGAACTTAAATTTGGAGGAGATTATGATAAAAATTTGAATTTGATTTTAAAACTTGAAGATTTTCCGGAATATGATGATGTAGAATTTTGAAAGGTTGTGAAATAACGATATGGAATTACTTCATGATTATTTGGTTGAAATTTAAATTTTGATAGAAATAATATGATGAGTAAAGTCAAGTATTGAGGATCCTAAATTTCGAGGACAAAATTTTTCTAAGGTGGGTAGACTTGTAACCTCCGATTTCCAATTTTTGAAATAATTAGATTTTTATTTTTATATCAAGTTTATAACATATTTTCTCCTTAAAAATTTGTAGTATTAGATTTTGAGCAGTGTTGATTTTAGAAAGTCATTTAAAATCTTTTATAAAAATTATTTTTCTAAATGTCAACTTATTATAAGATAACTAGATAAATAATGATGTAAATATAATACTATAGCTTCGAATATTTTTGGCTTGAAATCATAAAACTATTTGTTTAATAAATTATTGAAGGACTAGTTGTTCGTAATAAATTTTTCATATCCATTTTTGGAATAGTAAATAAATGAATTTCATATTTTTAGGGTTTTCAAATATGGGTTGATTAGTAGCTAATATCATCAGCTAGCCTTGGAAGCCTTAAAAATATTTTCTTAAATTATAATATTTTCTATTAATTTACCCGTTTACCGTCTCCCATTCACACCCTCATTTTTTTCCCCACATGAAAAGCCCGTTTATTTATTATCTTGGGCCATTCGTTATTTGGGCCAACCCTCACCCTTTATCCCACACCTTTCTCCCTATTTAAGTATCTCCTCACCATTCCCAAGAAACCCTAGCTAGCCCTCACAATTCCCACAAGCCAACAAGCCACCACCATTTTGTGTGCTCGTGTCCGTGTGTCCAGCATCACCGTGTCAGCCGTGTTGGCCTCGGGTCCGACCCCGGGTGTCCCACGTATCCATTCATTTCCTGTGTCCAGATTTACAACATTACAATCTGATTTTTCGTGTCCGACACATCCGGACACATCCACATCCACATCAACCACTGTACACAACATCATTTTCGTGTCCGACACACCCGGACACGTCCACCCCAATACCAGTACAGCAACCCATCGTGTCCAGACCCCGACACAGAAACCTGACCCTAACCCTAGATCGAACGTCGTCGAGATCCGTCGGTGGCCGCCTCAAATCCGTCGAACCCAGATCCGCCGCCGCGTCGTCGAACTCCGCCGACCGCCTCTTCGGGACGAGAACACCCGTCGCCGATCGTGCACCGCTGTCGTGCCCATCAAGATCCGACGCTCTCCAGCCGCTCCCGCCTCATCTGAGCCGCCGATGCTGTCCCCGAGCCGTCGTTCCAGTCGAGCGCCTACAGTCGTCCACCGCATCCCTCCAACCGCTCCTTCGCGTCGATCCGGCGGAGCAACTGCACACGGGAAACCCGATCCGGAGCCGCCGTTCCCTCAGCCGCTCGTAACCAGCGTCGACGAGCCAGAACTTTCAATACGACGGAGCGATCTCCTCAAGACCATCGGAGCTCGGTTTTCGAGGAACCCAGATCCGACTCGACCGTCGCAGCAAGTTCGAGCCGGCGAGACCGCTGGTAATCCCCTTTTCCCTCTCGCGATCTTCTTTCCCTCTTCCTTTCTTTGTCTTTCTTTTCATTTGGTGGAGTCACTATATTAGTTAAGTATATATATTAGTTTATATATAATAGTTAGATTAATGGGAGTAAGGTTTTGTTATATAATATATTTTTGTGAGAAAAATAGTATATTTTCTAATAGAATAAATTATTGGATTTGAGCCAATTAGTTCTGGTTTAACTTCAAATATAAATAAAATGGAATTTGACTATATAATTTAGGGCTTTGGGGTTAAATAAGTTTATATATTTTGTTATGGAAATAAACTTAATTGGACTTTTATATTAAAGATTGTTATAATAAATATTTTGGAAAGGGCTTAGATACTTATAGGCTTTTATATATAAATACTTTTGAAATAAGTTCATAGTACCTTTGATTTAATGGATTTTATTTATAGTACATGAGTTTAGAATTACTAAAATAATTATCTTCTTAACTAAACTTGGTCATTAGCTAATTGTGCATTTTCTCTCCCTCTCTCTCTTCGAGTGCTATTGCGAACCTGGTAACTGCCTCAAATTTGTGCCGGTCCTCGATTATGGACTTCTTATGTCATTTTCGGCTATTTGGACCGCTATGGACCCATTAGAACTAACTACTACTTCATTTGGGATCACCTGGAGAAGTGTGGCGTTATGTACATTCTTCGATTTGCTAATATACATATATAAAAAAATATTTGATTAATATATATATATACAAATATGTATTTTGGTATAAAAATATATAATTATAAACATCTATTAGTGTATATACACAAATATGTATTTTGTACAAATACTAAGAGACACTTATATATATATATTATATACGTTCTATTGGTATATACTTTGAGTGTAAATGTGTATTATATACGTATCCCTACTAGATGACCCTAGTTGACTAGTGCCATACCTGGCAGAGCCCCTGAGTTCATGTATTTGTGATGTGTTAGTGTAGCACCTGATGCAAATGTTGTATTGATATATTTTTAGGACTGTTGGTTCCTCCAGACGATACTCTGGGACAGGACATTGGTTTTACCAGCTAAGGACCCAAGGCAAGTACATTCTCTGATTAGTTTCTAATTTATGATATCTCCTATGTTCACTGTATCTAGTGTAAATATCCATGTTCTTGACACATTGGTTACACGGATTGGTATACACGGATCTCGTCATGAGATGTTATTCCTTATTCATGGTGTAGCTTGTACAAGACTTGTTTTCCTTGCTATCTTGTGCATGTACAGACGCTGATTCCCGGGGAGATTTGCTACCTTCCTAGGGAATCTAGTGCCATAGCGTACCATGATTGGATCTACTATACCAGTCGGGGGTGGGGAGTATTTTAGTGTAGATATGTGATCATACCCAACTTTATATGCACCATAGCTCACCCCACATCTCACGTCGGGTGCGGCCTGACCATCTCCATGCTTCATAGCTGTTACGTGTGATTAGCCTGACCTCTCCATGCATCATAGCTAACCAACGGTTAGCCTGACCTTCGTGAATCATAGCTAATCACATGTAACCAGCCTGATCAAGTTCCCAAGCCGATCACATGTTAAAGCTAGTACTCACACACTTAGTCATAGGTTCTTGCTCATGGACATATTGTTTCTTTTTCTGTAGTTACTTACAGTATTTCCAGTATTTCTTCATTGTACATATCTTGTACCTATACATGCATCTGGTATATTTCTATCTAGAACTGCTACATAGTTTATGTCATTTATATAGAACTGCTATTTAGAGATGTACTTTGCTCCTTCCTGACTGGAAATATTTTTCCAGACTGTGACCTTAGTAGACTGGGTTCTGACACACTTGGGGATTGGAAGTTAATGATTGCAGGTATGATTATTTTGTCATTAGACTTGTGTTGTATTCTTTTGTTTCTTCAAATTCCTATCGTGCTGTAGTTGTGATTGAGTATGTTGTTAATATTTTCATAGTGTTATCCGAGTCTCCTTATGGAGTTGGATACTAGCGTAAGATTTTATAGATAGTACTTGACCTAGACAGCGTTCTACCGCCGATACTGCGGCGTAGGCTGGACGTACCCACGCACTCGTGCCCCTAAACCGGGTGCGGGTCGTGACAGAAACCTCGTGCTTGGTATAAGTTTGATATACTGATAGTACTAGGTGTACCCATAGGCAAATTGCATTATTTGGTGACTATCTTTTATAAATGATTAATGGCATATCGTATGTGATATATTTGGTGTTAAAGTTTTGAGGATTTAGTAAAATGACTAAGTAAAATTAAGGAAATATCAAAAGTAAAATATTGGTGTTCAAACTTTTGAGGATCGAATAGCATGATTAAATAAGTTGAGAAATATTTTTCTTAAGTGTATAGCCTTATATGATAAATGGGTAAATTCTAAGTTGGGTAGAAGTTGCATTGTCAACTTGAGAGGAATTTCTTTTAGATTGTGATCAAGTAGGATTAGATTGAGAGATTAAGTCATTTTAAATGTAGGAAATTTTAGAAGGAGTTAGAGGATGAGTATTTAATAAAATTTAGAATCTTGATAGTAAGGACCAAATATTTATACTTTGAGCACATGATATAAAGTTTGAATGTTGAAGATTGAATCAACGATTTAAACCTTGAGGATAAATATAGAATGCTAGGCTTGAACAACTGGTGGAGTAGATATAAAATTTTAAAATTTGATGATTTGAATTAAAAGCTAAATTTTGATTGCTGGATTACCTATTGGGAATATTGAGGATGCGAATTGAATTAAAAAATTTGAAAGATACAAAACTCATAAGTGAAAATAGGAATACTATTGGATTATAATTGTCTTTCTTAAAGGAGATTATGATAGTTGGAGACCGTAATGTGAAAATTGAGGTGGGCTATTTAAAACTTGAAGATGTCATAGAAATTTAGCTTAAATTTGGATATTGATAATTTAAAAAAGTGAGAAGAGACTACAATAGATTGAATTTTGATTGGAACAGTGATTATCTTAACCTTGAAGTGATTGTGATGGATTAGAATATATTTTAAATCTTGGTAGAGATTGTGATTGACTTTCCTTATATGCGAATAGGAAGAATTAACAAATTATGCCTTATTCTAACTTCGAGGATGAAATTATTATTTTTAGATTGTAAATCCCCTCACCCAAGATTAGACCTACTTGGCTTAGATAGTGAGACTAAGGCTAGTCTGAACCCAATTAGAAATAGAACACGGTATTTTTTTTTATTTAATCCCAATATTGCATCACTTGGAATACCACTACCATTGCTTCGATAATTGGAGCACTACGCTAGTCATTGCCTTCCTACAAATTTCACAACTTTGTCCTAGACATGACCGTCTTCCATTCTGACCTCGATGTAACTTATAATCATGCTCTCTTGTGCTTTATTTTAGTCGCACAATATTCGTCGCGGACGTTTCTATTTAATTCTAAATCAATTCTAATTTGCATCCTTGTGCGTTCCAATCGAAATTGGAGACACAATCTTGACCCATTTCGTGCAACCCAAAATTTAATAATATTCTATCTTGAGCCCTCTATGTCCAAGACACTTGTGTCCCACCTAATTTTAGCCCATGTACTTCTAATTAATTAAATGACACCCTGCGCATTATTTTTTTAATTGAATTAATCTAATTTCCATCTTTGTGCGATTTTTCAATTGTTGGGCGTTTTTATGCAAAAGTGCATTGAGGTGTCCACACCATTGGATAACACATGAAGAAACCTATATTTCGTTCATATGAATTTTCCTCCTGATTTTCGGAATGTGCAAAGCGCAACATCGCCCCCTCATTTAAACCTAGCCTTGCATTTTAAACAATGCAAATCTTATACCATCCTTGATTTTCTACTGTAGCTTAGTTTTAATTTCGAGGACAAAATTTTTATAAGTTGGGTAGAATGTAAAACTCCTAATTCGAAAAATAATATTAATTAATAATTAAATTATAGTAATTATGAGCTAAATAGAGAAAATAGAATTTATTTAAATTTTATTTTAGGTGTTAGTGCATTTAGGGGATTTATGGAACCATTAGAAATTTTTTCTAATTTATTTCATGTAGGAGACCCTTTGGACAGTTGCTATCTTAATGATATACACTAAAATAAATTCTAAAAATTTCTGTGTATATACATATACATATACATATACATACATATATATATATATATATATATATATATATATATATATATATATATATATATATATATATAGTTTAAATAGAATGGGAATTAGAAATAGAAATAAAAGAAAGAAAAGAAAAAGAAACAAAAAGAAAATGAGAAATTTCTTAATGGATTTTTTGATAAACCCAAAACCCACTATAGAAATCCTAAACCCATTACCTTAAATAATCCTACCCGCTAATATAAATACAGCAGCAGCAGATGCTGCCGAATCCCCCCCCCCCCCGCGCGGGCTAATCCCCCCCTCTCGCGATCTTCCTTTCTCTTCCCCCTATATATATTATCCTCTCTATTTCCCAAACCCTAACCCTACTCTACCCTACCTCGACCACGCCGCCCCAGACCGCCGGAGAACCCCGGCCGACCGCACACCGCGACGCCGCGTGCGCGAGACAGAATTTGATCGAACAGCGTACCTGTGTTCATGTCTCGATTCCTGCGCCCTTGCTGGACCAAACTAGACCCCGTCTTCACCGATATGATCCTCACCTATCCCCCTTCCAATACTATACATTAGTTCATCTCGAACAGCGCACAAACCTCGGTAAAACTCGATGCCAAGTTAAGAAAAAATCACGACATTTAAATCTCAGAAAAATCTGTTGCAACCACCCCAGTTCCCGGATTCGTATCTCCTACCACAGAGATCCGAATTCGATTTTTCTTGTTGGTATGCGAAGATCACCTGACCTAGTTTAATTTATGTCATTTATATTATTCTATTAACTACTGTATGTAGAAATAAATTAGTTGGAAAACCCCAAAAACCCACTTTTTCTAGATTTCTAAAAATTATGATACGGAGCGCGCCCCACCAAACGGGACTGCCCCATCGTATACCAAGTGTACCAAAAGGTGCGCGCGGTATACTCGGACGTGTGGGATTTCACAAAAACTGATTTGGATGCGTGTGCACGTCGGTATCAGCCTGTATCCGCAGCAAATCCCCGTGTCGCGACTTTTGTAAAAGCCCTGTGCATTTACTGATCGCTCGTCAGAATGCAACAAAACTTGCGCCACTAGACTCGTGGTAACGCGCTGGTCCTGTGACCCAATTTTCACGCGATTCTGAGACAGTTGACCATGTCGCCTATTGGCGGGCCCTACGGTTGACTTTTTGGACGAAATTGTGTTCGGCTCACCGGAATCCATATTTGGAAGTACCGTTGAATTTGTATTGACATTTAGAGTTGGTTTGACCTATAATTTATCCCATTTAGAGACCTTTACCCTTGGCACGCTTTTCGGTACAAAGTGGCCCACATGTGGAACCCGCTTTGACCCAAAATTACCGTTTTGCCCCTGTGTCCAAATTGGACGAAAGGAGAGTGCTTTCTAGCTATTTTGCTTATTCTGTGAATGTTGGTGATATTTATTTCAGCATTTAGAGACGTTTATTCTGAGGACGTAGTTTCTAACTCTTGGTGTTTAACATCTGGATATTACACTCTGCAGCTCTCTTGCCAGGCAAGTATACCTTGCCTTGTTGTACTGTTTAAATTTTATATTATTATTTGCATGTTTATATTATATAACTGTGCGCGTCCGAGAGAGACTCGGGTGCAGTCAACAGAGGCGTTGACGTTTAGGACAGTGTTTGACCTAATGTCTAGTAGACCCACCTAAAGTTGTGGAGTTATTGGTATAACTCCCAGGCCTTGATATATTTCTTACACGTGTTGTGAGTCTCATGTAGGGCACGGACTTGCGTATGTGGTTGGCCACCTGTACGTGTAGGCGTGCGACGGATAGGGTATAACTGCTAATAGTGATGCATGTTAGAAGACTTAGCAGTTATTAGTAGGCAGAGTATAGACTATCATGGTACGATGGTCCAATCCTTGTCCTTGTTTGGTTGTAAGGTTGGACTATTGTTCTAGCGATAGACTATGAGCCAGAGTTACGACGCCGTGGCATAGTAGCTAAGGTGTGTTGTGGATACAACATGCATAGATCATTGGGCGGGAAGGATGACTAGTAGGCATATGGGATACCCACCTCCTTTATACAGATACCGCACTCGACGGAGTGATACAGACGTTATTATTTATATAGATACCACGTTCTCTAGAGTGTTGGACGATATTTACAGATACCTCATTCTTCGGAATGATGGATGTTACAGACACCACACTCTAGAGAACGTTGGACGTTATTATATTCATGCGCCCGTGTTATAGGGGGCATATGTGGCATATACTAGCCAGTTGCCACGATTGGTGAATTACGTCAGCATATGTCTAGCCTATACTTTCCCATACACTCAAAGTTGTCCTCAAGTTGCATTTCACTTAGATGGTTAGGTCACCCTGGAGTTTTTACAGTATTTACTTTATGGCATACTTTTATGTATCTTGTTATGTCCCTCTGACGACCTGGTCCCTTTCTAGGTGTATTGTTTATGAGTATTTGTAAGACCGCAGATCCGGACTGGCTACTTATATTATGATAGGTCTTCTCTTCGAGCCTCATGATTGTTAGAGGTTGTATTTATATTATATTTGTCTTATTTATTCTCTATTCTAGTTCGACAGTGAATTTGTTTCCATCCGACCGTCATCTTTAGATACTTTATTTTGGGATCTGATTATAGATATTGGTTATATATTTATTCGTTGATTTTCTATGGATGAGATTAGATATTACCCTATGATTTGTGATGGTTTATACCACTTGTGGATTTGATATTCATAATACAGCGTACGCATGTGTTATGGTTTCCATATATTGGAGTTGCCATATACATGCGGCTGGCATGCTTACGTGTCCTAGTCCTATATATTTTTGGGACTGGGGCATGACAAGACCACCACCACTAGCCTTTCCAACCTCCAGACGACTACCTCCACCGTCGACCGAGGCCGACGAACGCCGACGAACGCCACCACGAATAGCCGCCAGTCTTCACACGAGCAACAGACCAAAATAAGGTAACCTTCTTCCCATCTCTATTTTTTCTACTTAGTTAACTAAACAGTGAACCGTCGACTCCTATGTGAAGATCACATGACCCCCATGAACCTTGTTTAAATAGTTTTGCTTATCGTGTTCTGTGTCGATCACAAATTATGACACAAACAGAAAAAACTTAGTTTTAGATCAGAAACTGTTCCAAGTACGCGTGTTTGAGTCCCGTTATCTCCATAATGGCACGCAATGTTAAAATTCTACTTGAACATACTTCTGGACAGCATAACCTAGTTTTAATCCCTTTAAACACTTTCTTTTAATTCAAATTATGCTGTGATTATTTTAATACTGAAATCTGTCAAAAACTTATTTTTGTAAAACTAAAATTTCTCGATACGGGATGTCTCCCACCAAATAAGATGACTTTATCGTGTGAGGATTTTACCGAAAGGCGCGTATCGTCAACACGGACGTGTGGAATTTTACGAAACTTAATTTGGATGTGCGTGCACACCGAAATCAATGCGTATCCGTCGAAAAATACCATATCGGCCTGTTCCAACACTTATCATAATTTTGTATGTGCTTATCATTTCCTAATCAAACTTGTGCCATCGGATTCGCAGCATTACGCTGGTCCTGTGACCCTAGTTTGGTTCGATTCTGAGAACGTTGACGAAATACCGTTTCGCGGGCCCCATGGTTCCACTTGACGGGTGATTTCGGCTTATCAAAATCCAGTTCTGGATGTTCCGTTGGGTTGGTATCATTGTTATGGACTTGCGGACACTAATTTTGCTAAATTTTTAAAACTTTATCTTTGGCATATGTTTTGGTACGAAGTGGGCCACATGTGGACCCTGCTTTGATCCAAAACTGTCAATTTTGTCCCTGTGTCCAAATTGGACTTATGGGTAGTTAATCCTAGATATTTCATATATTCTGAAAATATTGGTGTATTTGTTTCAGCATCCGGAGGCGTACTTGTAGATTCTACTTTTACATGAGCAGTTGACTGAGTTCAGAGTCGAGGCAAGTGTACTTTGCCAAACCTGCAGAGATCCTGTTATGTTATTTGTTTATGTTCTTAATATACTTCTGTGTTATACCTGTTAAACCTAGGACCATGAGACGTTGCTTAGTCTCCGAACAAGATTCAGGTGTCGATGCCGTACGCGGAGTCGTGTAACGTTATTTAGAGAGTTGATTCCACGCTCCTATACTTTTGCATGCTTGCTTTACCAAGTATTCCATACCGTAGGATACTTGACACTATTTTATATGACAGAATCTTTCTTGAGTTATTCATGGTAATTCTGTATAGGCTTACAAGATTCGTGATATGAGACTTGCATATATAGAGATATCATTATGACTCGTTGTACTAGCTAGAGGTCATGATCTTGCGTGTTATGGACATGAGACATTGTGGACATGGGACGTGAGATTACATTAGATGGGGAGAGACACACAGGCTACATGCTGATTATATATTAGATGGGGAGGATGTCGGCGGGATTTAGGCAGGGTGCTCTCAGGCTTGGGGCAGGAGGTGGATGGGTTCGCGGGATGTGCAGCAGGTCATTGGTCGGCTCGGGGATGCAGGGAGGAGGGAGATGGCAGAGGATGGTTCAGTGTCGGTGAGACGGAGGGGAGTGGCCGGACCGATCGGGTAGAGCCGGGGGAGAAGCCGAGCTATTGTTATGGTGGTGGAGAGGAGGAGGCAGGAAAGAACGGCGAGGGGAAGGTCGTTCAGATAATGTGGTCGACCGCCGGGGTGTAGTCCGGCACAATGGCGAGGTGGGGAGCTCCGGGCGGAGGACGAGGCGGTGGGGGTCGTCGCAGCGGAAACGGGGTCGACTGGGAAGAGGGAGCTCGGTGGTGCTGGGCTGAAGGAAAGGAGGTTGAGCTAGATCGGGGAGAGCCGACTGAGGTGAGGTGACTGGGGGAGGCCGGGCTGGAGGTTGCCGAAGAAGAGGCAGAGGGATAAGGGAGCTCGGGAGGATGAAGTCAGCGCGGAGGCCGGTGGCTGATGGAGGGCCGCGGCTGACTGGAGCTTGGCCGGGGTTGCTGGATCGGGTGGAGATGGTTTGGCTTGCCAGGACCGGAGTTCAGGGAACGTCGACCGGAGTAGGGGACGCCGGGCTGGAGGAGTGAACAGTAGAGGGAGGTGCGAGGACGCTCGGCTCGAACGGAGGTATGGGAGAAGGATGGGCAACCGGAGGGTGCTCGGCCGGACTAACCGGGCGGGGAAGGATTTTCCCCCTTTCTTTCTTTTAAAAAGGGAGAAGAAAAAGAAAGGAAGAAGAAGAAAAAGAAGAAGAGAAAGGAAAAAAAATGGAAAAAACCTACGGTTGAGTGAGGAGGGAGGAGAGAGAGAGGTGGGGGCTTGTTCCTAGGTTTGGGGATTAGGGCATGTTGGGAAGGGTGAGGTGATGTGACCTTTTATAGGAAGGGTGATGGGAGGTGTGTGGTGATGATGAGCCCCATTTTGAATGGGTGGCCAGGATTTGATATGGAGAAAATCAATTATACATGGAGAGGGTTGAGTTGACTAGTCAAATTTTGGGCTTCTCCATTTGGTTGAACCAATAGGGTGTTGACACCTAATACAATATTTATAAATGACCCCCCTTAAATTTGGATATTTGCACAGACACATGAAATGATGAAAAATTGGTGGGCGATTTGATGTTTGGTGTTTTGTAGGGTGGGGGGCGTTGTGTGTTTGGTATGGGCTCAATTAATGGGGCACTTGGATTAAATAGGGTTAAAATAGAATTAGTCAAAGTTGGTATCCCCAATTTAATTAGAATAAATGTGCGGTGTTCTAAAATTAATTAGGAGTACATGGGGCCAAAATTAGGTTGGGTCATAAATATCATTAGTGAAGAAGACTCAGAACAGAATATTACCCTAATTTGGGTTGCACAAAAAATGGGTCGAGGTTGTCTTCAATTCCGATTGGAACGCACAACGATACAAAGTTGGAATTTATTTAAAAATTAAATAAACGTCCGTGACAAATATTGTGCGGCTAAAATAAAGCACAAGAGATCATAATTACGAGTTACAAAAAGATCAAAATGGAAGGCGGGCATGTCTAGGGCAAGGTTATGAAATTTGTTGGAAGGCAAAAGCTAGGGTAGCGCTCCAAATATTGAAGCAACGGTAAGGCACAACAATTATGATAATTAATCACAATCCCAATTAATTAAATTCTAATTAATACGAATTAATACACAACCCTATAATTCGATCAGGTTTTCATCTAGTGGGCTTCTAGGTCAAGTCTACCAGCTCAACATTAATGAACACTGTATATATATAAATACACATCTCATGAAATTATTTAAATTAAATACACGTAATATTAAATATATATATAAAGTCAAAATACCCCTGTTTTTGGAATATGGTAGTGACAGTATGACTCCCAAGCCTTGACACATTCTTACACGTGTTGTGAGTCTCATGTAGGGTACGGTCTAGCATATGTGGTTGGCCACCTGTACGTGTAGGCGTGCGACGGATAGGGTATAACTGCTAATAGTGATGCATGTTAGAAGACTTAGCAGTTATTAGTAGGCGGAGCATAGACTATCGTGGTACGACGGTCCAATCTTTGTCCTTGTTTGGTTGTAAGGATTGGGCTATTGTTCTAATGATAGACTATGAGCCAGAGTTATGACGCCTCGGCGTAGTAGCTGAAGCGTGTTGTGGATACAACATGATTAGATCGTTGGGCGGGGAGGACAACTAGTAGGCGTATGGGACACCCACTTCCTTTACACTGATGCCACACTCGACGGAGTGACATGGACGATATATACTACACTGATGTCTCGTTCTTCGGAGCGATACAGACGATATATTACACTGATGCCACGCTCTTCGGGGTGATATGGACGTTATTACTGAGCGCCCTCCTATGGGGGCATATGTGGCATATACTAGCCAGTTGTCACGATTGGTGAATTATGTCAGCATATATCTAGCCTACACTTTTCTATACACCCAAAGTTGTCCTCAAGTTGTATTTCACTTAGATGGTTAGGTCACCCTTGAGTTTTATAGTATTTACTTTATGGCATGCTTTTATGTATCTTGTTATGTCCCTCTGAGGACCTGGTCCCTTTCCAGGTGTATTGTTCATGAGTATTTGCAGGAGCGCATATCCGGACGGGATACTTATATTGCTAGAGGTCTTCTCTTCGAGCCTCGTGATTGTTAGAGGTTGTATTTATATTGTATTTATCTTGTTTACTCTCTATTCTATTTCGGCAGTGGATTTATTTCCATCCGACTGTCATCTTTAGATACTTTATATTGAGATCTAGTTATAGATATTGGTTATTCATTTATATATGATTTATGCGGATGAGATTTAGTTATGCCTTGTGACATATGCGTTTACCACTTGTGAATTGTTATTCATATTATAGCGTACGTGTGATATAGTTTCCATATATTGGAGTACCATATTTATACGGCTGGCATGCTTAAGTATCCTAGTCCTACGTATTTTGGGACTGGGGCATGACATATTTTTAGTGGTGGCCCATGCAGTTCAAGAGCATATTATCTCGGTTACGTTACCGTACCGAGCAAGCCTGCACCTAGGATTAGAGTATAGGATCTCATCCACAACTGACTATGACTCATCCTCCTTCCAATCTATTCCGTTGAATAATTGCATCCTGCTTGATTCATGTGCTTTCCCCTTAGTTCCTTGAGTGTAGCCTTCTCCTAGAATATAGAAGTCCCTGTTGATAGGATGATAAGTAGGGTAACCTTTCTATTAAGAGTACAACTAGGATATTGACACACCACTAAGTTAGAATGCTTAATGAACCCTAGCGTCCCTTACCTATAGAATAATTTACCATTATTCTTGGACATAATCATGAATGACTTAAGAGTGGTATAGGCACTACTAAGAGCTAGTTAAAGATTTGACCCTAATGTTTGACCCTAGTATTGAGGAACCAATAGAAATCCGTGATCGAATGTTAGGACTGAACCTAATTTGCATAGTGAGATAGTGTTAGGGAACTATAAATATAGATCCTTGTCTTGATATTAGCAGACAGTACCTCAGGAAGCCCAGAGCAACGAGTATGACATTCTCCTTGATCATACCTCAAACACGGAGATTTGCTCGCTACCTTCCCCTTAGGAAACCATGATAGTATCTAGAGTCCCTCTATGAAAATTTTATATCTTGTTCCCCTATAACCTTAACGTTCGCCAATTGTGCGACGATTTAAATTGTGTTCTTCCTTCTTCATCTTTCAATTCGTGCCACTTAACCTTTCTGATTTTAGGCCAAGTGATATTCCTTTATGTTAAGGATATATAGTTTGCTAGGATGATAACTGTAATCTTGAACCTTGAATTTTGTGCTTGGTAGTTAGCACTTGATAGTTTGAGTTGATCCTTTAGATTGTGATCTAATTATTCTTAGTTTTAAATCACATAACATGTACCCCACCTCAATATAGATTATATACTCTCTTCCCTTAAAGGCCAGTAAATTTTCCATTCTTACTAGTGACACCATAGGGGACCCTAATAAGTACCAAGATTTTTTCTGTATGTACCCCAATAAGAGTTTATACTTTATTTACAAGAATAATATTATTTTGTAGACTTCTCTTAAGACAGTTACAATATTAGTTTAATAGTTTTAAGTTGGATAGTATGCCTCATAACCTAGTAACACATAGTCCTCTCGACCCATTGATAAAGTATAATTGAATGACATTAACTATATGCTTGCATAAGACGATAGTGTTTATTCAGACGGTAGAACTTAAAGGCCCATACCCATATTTTGTCGACTAGCAGCTTAGACAAGGTGTTAGTATGACAACTGTAGAGATTGCGTAGTCTCGTTTTTATTTATTATTTTGCTTTTATGAACTCGAATTATTTTGTACCTCCTTTCATCATAATCCAGCGTATTTATATTTTTTAAACTACCATGACTTATGCTACTATTATAGCCTAGTTTTGCAAGCTTACTCTTCTATCGAGCTTGATCATGATATATGTATTAGTGGGTTAATACACTAATACATTTCAGAATCAGTGTACTACGGTCTGATCAACCATAGTGCGCTTGGTTCGCCCTTCGCATAACTACCTTACGTGGATTGAGATATATAGTGATTAGTAGACAAATATACTTGCCCTCTAGATATGTCTGAGCATATCGTATCTGTTATATAACTGTACTGATGCGAGCATGTGCATATGAATTACCAAAATAGGATTCAATCCACAACTGCCTTGATAATTCCCATTGAATTCTTTAAACGCCTTGATCCCCATACTCCGAATCTATTATCTCCCCCTTGAACTCTTTATTATTGTTTTCCGTCTTTCCTTATTTCGGAAAGACGAAACCTTGTTCCTAGCATAAGTTGATACACAGATAGTATTAGATATACCCTATGGGCCAATTATATTATTTGATGATTATTTTGTAACCAAGGGCATATCACATGTAATATATTTGGTGTTAAAATTTTTATGGATTGAGTAATAGGATTAAGTAAATTTGAGGAATAAGATTTCTTAAATGTAAGAGCCTTATGTGATAGATGGAAAAATTCTAAGTTGGGTAGCAGTTGCATTATCAGCTTGAAAGGAATTTCTTTAGATTGTGATCGAGCAAAAATTTGATTTTAAGGTTTAAGTCATTTTAATTTTTAGAATTTTGGACGAATAAGTAAGATGATGAGGATCAATGAAGTTTAATTTTTAGCACCTAATTTGAATTTTGAGAATTGGGGGTTGAATCAACGATTTAAACCTCGAGGAAATAAATAGAACTCTAAACATGGACATGGACGGATTAAATTTCAAATTTAAGGATTAAATTAAAATAAATTTTTTCTTGCAGGATTACCTATTTGAACTATTAAGGATATAAATTGAATTTAAATTTGAAGAGTACAAAAGTTCATAAGTTAAAAAATAGGAGGAAAAATTTGATTAGAATTATTTCTAAAAGAGATTTTGTTAGTTGGAGATCACGATATAAAATTTGATATGCGAAGATGTTATACGGATTAAAATTAAACTTGGATGTTTATGAGGAAGTACGATAGGTTGAAATTTGATTTGGACAGTGACCATCTTAATTTTGAAGTGATTACGAAGGATTGATTAGAATTTTAATTATCGCAAAGATATCGCGATTAACTTGCCTTATGTATGTAAGGGAATAACAGACTATGCCTTATTTTAATTTCGGGGATGAAATTGTTTTAAGTTGGGTAGATTGTAAACCCCCTCCCCCAAAATTAGGTCTAATTAGAATCAAACTAGAAAGAGAACACGGTATTTTATTTAACTGCACAATGTTTATACCACCTAGTACACTTTACCGTTGTTTCAATAATTAGAGCACTTCTCTAGCCATTGCCTATCTACAAATTTCACAACCTTATCCTAGACATGACCGCCTACTATTCTGACCCTTGTGTAACTTATAATATTGCTTTCTTGTGCTACATTTTAGTCGCACAATAAACGTCGCGGACGTTATTATTGTAATTCTAAATAATTCCAACTCTGTACCCTTGTGCGTTCCAATCAAAATTGGAGACACAATCTTGACCGTTTTATACAATCCAAATTTTATTAATATTCTACACTGTATCCTCTACGTCCCTGACACTTGTGTCCCACCTAATTTTATCTCCATGTACTCCTAATTAATTCCAGAATATCTTGCGCATTCAATTTAATAAATTAAATCCAATTTCTGTCTTTGTGTAATTTTTTCAATTGTTGGGGACTTTTATGCAAAAATGCATTGAGGTGTCCCCACCATTGGACAATACGTGAAGAAACCCAATTTTCCCCTTCACATGAATTTTTTCTATAATTTTCTGAATGTGCAACGCGCAACATCGTCCCGTTTATTTTAAACCCCATCCTTGCATTTTAAACCATGTAATTTATAGCCCAACATCCTCATGTGAGCCAAGGCCCAAACCCAAGAGGTGTTGACCAATTCCACTTACCTTGGTCAACCCAAACCCAAAGTCCCATGTATAAAATAGCTTTTTCTTCCCTTTCTCTTGATTTTCTCTCAAAATTACCTAAACCTAAATATACCCATCAGCCGACTCTCTCCCTCACGTTCACCTCGACCGTTTCCTTCCGCCTGGGCTAACCCGAACGGAGCCAACACCATCATGCTGCCAGACTTCCCCGCGGCCACCCGAACTCGCCGGAGACCGACTGCACCGATCCCTGGAGCCGCAGAACTGCCATGAGCCTCCTCCTCCCTCCATCTCCCCATCCTGATCTCCTCTCTTCCCGAGCCTCCACTAGTCGACATCCCCTTCGTCCCAACGACAGCTACCTAAGCCGAGCAAACCCCACCGCTCGACTGAACCTCGCCGAGCCCCGTTCGCCTGAAGCACGTCGACCACCAGCCCCATCAATCTCGACTCCCATTCCCTGCTCCTCTCCTCCCTGTCGTCAATACCTCCATGGCCAGACCTCCGCCTGCCACCCTGGCCTCTACCTCCTCCTCTCTGCTCAGCCTTCCCATGGCCGGAGTAGCACCTCCCCTTAACACCACCACCATTGCCATCCCCCTCTCCCTCGTCGATTTCTTCTCCCTCTCCCTGTTCAGCTACCTCGTCTGGCCGGATTCCGGCGAGCCTCGTAGCCTATCACCACTATCATCCACGACCATCATCACCACCCCCATTACCTTCATCATTATTATCGACCCTAACATCATCATCGCCCTCGTCCTCCTCCTCGTTACCGTCGTGTCATCGTCATCACCACCATCATCTTAGCCAACCGTCATCATCACCTCCTTATCATCGTCATTATCATCGTTGTCGCCATCAACCTATCATCATTATCATCGTCCTTATCATTACCATCGTCCACATCATCAACATCCTCATCACCATCACCCACATCATTATCCTCGTCTTCACCATCATGTAAATCCCCTCATCATTCTATCATCATCATCATTACCATTATAAACCCCCATCATCAACATAAACACCATCATTGACCTAATCGTCACCTTAACCTTAACCTAATCATCACATCGTCATTATCCTCGTCCTCGTGTTCATCAGGAACCCGTAACCCTTGCCCGACAACCCGCAGCAGTCACCCCGACTCCCGTACCTGTGCACGCTAACCCCGAAGGTCTGTTGGACTTATCTGCACGACTTCAGGAGAAGGTTATTGGTGCTACATAGCTCTCTTGCCAGGCAAGTATACCTTACCTTGCTGAACTGTTAAATCCTCAGTTATTATTTAGTTGCCTGTTTATTATTTTAGCTATTATAACTGTGCACATCCGAGAGAGACTTGGGTGCAGTCAACAAATACGTTGACGATAGGACTTGTGTCTGACCTAGTGTCTAGCAGACCCATCTAAAGTTGTGGAGTTAATGGTATGACTCCCAGGCCTTGACACATTCTTACAAGTGTTGTGAGTCTCATATATGGCACGATCCTGCGTATGTGGTTGGCCACCTGTACGTGTAGGCGTGCGATGGATAGGGTATAACTACTAATAGTGATGCATGTTAGAAGACTTAGCAATTATTAGTAGGCGGAGCGTAGACTATCGTGGTACGACGGTCCAATCCTTGTCCTTGTTTGGTTGTAAGGATTGGGCTATTATTCTAATGATAGACTATGAGCCAGAGTTACGATACCTCAGCGTAGTAGCTAAAGCGTGTTGTGGATACAACATGCTTAGATTATTGGGCGGGAAGGACAACTAGTAGGCTTATGGGACACCCACTTCCTTTACACTGATACCACACTCGACGGAGTGATATGGACGATATATACTATACTGATGCCTCGTTCTTCGGAGCAATACGGACGATATATTACACTGTTGTCACGCTCTTCGGGGTGATATGGACGTTATTACTGAGCGCCCTCCTATGGGGGCATATGTGGCATATACTAGCCAGTTGTCACGATTGATGAATTACGTTAGCATATGTCTAGCCTACACTTTTCCATACACCCAAAGTTGTCCTCAAGTTGCATTTGACTTAGATGGTTAGGTCACCCTTGAGTTTTACAGTATTTACTTTATGGCATGCTTTTATGTATCTTGTTATGTCCCTCTGAGGACCTGGTCCCTTTCCAGGTGTATTGTTCATGAGTATTTGCAGGAGCGCAGATCCGGACGGGCTACTTATATTGCTAGAGGTCTTCTCTTCGAGCCTCGTGATTGTTAGAGGTTGTATTTATATTATATTTATCTTGTTTACTCTCTATTCTACTTCGGCAGTGGATTTGTTTCCATCCGACTATCATCTTTAGATACTTTATATTGAGATCTAAGTATAGATATTGGTTATTCATTTATATATAATTTATGTGGATGAGATTTAGTTATGCCTTGTAAAATATGTGTTTACCACTTGTGAATTGTTATTCATATTACAGCGTACGTGTGATATGGTTTCCATATATTGGAGTGCCATATTTATACGGCTGGCATGCTTACGTGTCCTAGTCCTACGTATTTTGGGACTGGGGCGTGATACCCCGATCCTTAGTTACAGTAACTGCTGACCGTTCTTTTCCCTTTCAGAAACCCCCATTCACTCTCTATTTATATGACCATCAGAGCAGACCACCACCACTAGCCTTTCCTACCTCCAGACGACCACCTCCACCGTCGACCGAGGCCGATGAACACCGACACGAATAGCCGTCAGTCTTCACACGAGCAACAGACCAAAATGATGTACCCTTCTTCCCATCTCTGTTTTTCCTACTTAGTTAACTAAACAGTGAACCGTCGACTCCTATGTGAAGATCACATGACCCCTATGAACCCTGTTTAAATTTTTTAGCTTATCGTGTCCTGTGTCGATCGTAAATCGTGACACATACAGAAAAAAATAACTTAGTTTTAGATCAGAAACTTTTCCAAGTATGCGTGTTTGAGTCCCGTTATCTCCATAATGGCACGCGATATTATAATTCTACTTGAATAGACTTCTGGATAGCATAACCTAGTTTAAATCCCTTTAAACACTTTCTTTCAATTCGAATTATGCTGTGATTATTTTATTGCAGAAATCTGTCAAAAACTTATTTCGTAAAACTAAAATTTCTCGATAAGGGATGTGTCCCGCCAAATGAGACGACTTTATCGTGTGAGAATTTTACCGAAAGACGCGTATTGTCATCACGGACGTGTGAGATTTTACGAAACTTGATTTGGATGTGACTGCATACCGGAATCAATACGTATCCATCAAAAAATATCGTATCGGCCTGTTCCAACACTTATCATAATTTCGTGTGTACTTTTCGTTTCGTAATCAAACTTGTGCCATCGGTTTCGCAGCGTTATGCTAGTCCTGTGACCCAAGTTTGGTTCGATTCTGAGAACATTGACGAAATACCGTTTCGCGGGCCCTACCTCCACTTGACGGGTGATTTCGTGACCGGCTTATCAAAATCCAGTTCTGGATGTTCCGTTGTGTTTGTATCATCATTATGGACTCGTGGACACTACGTTTGCTAAATTTTTAGAACTTTATCTTTGGCACATTTTTTGGTGCGAAGTGGACCATATGTGGACCCCATTTTGATCCAAAACTATCAATTCTGTCCCTGTATCCAAATTAGACTTATGGGTAGTCAATCCTTGATATTTTATTTATTCTGAAAATAATGGTGATATTTGTTTCAGCATCTGGAGGCGTACTTGCAGATTCCACTTTTACAGGAGCAGTTGACGGAGTTCAGAGTCGAGGCAAGTGTACCTTGCCAAACCTGCAGAGATCCTGTTATGTTATTTGCTTACGTTCTTTCTATACTTCTGTGTTATACCTGTTCAACCTAGGACGTGAGACGTTGCTTAGTGTCCGAGCAAGATTCATGTATCGACGCTGTACGCGGAGTCGTGTAACGTCATTTTGATAGTTGATTCCACGCTCTATACTTTTGCATTCTTGCTTTACCAAGTACGTCATACCGTAGGATACTTGACACTATTTCATGTGACAAAATCTTTCTTGAGTTATTCATGGTGATTCTATATAGGCTTACAAGATTCGTGATATGAGACTTGCATATATAGAGATATCATTATGACTCGTTGTACTAGCTAGAGGTCATGATCTTGCGTGTTATAGACATGAGATGTGAGATTACATTAGATGGGGAGACACACAGGCTACAGGCTGATTATATATATATATATATATATATATATATATATATATATATATATATATATATATATATATATATATATATATACTATACTATACTATACTATACTATACTATACTACTAGAGACTACTTGTTGCTATGGGCTCCTCGATGCAGAGCCTGTAGTGGTCTCAGCCTTAGTACTTGTGATGCTCTCATTTGCATTTCACATAGCGGTTACATAGCTAGCCCTGAGGATCTATTTTTATTTACAGTATTTCATTTGACTTGAGTCTTTCTTGTACCTTACTATATCCCCTGAGGACCTAGATCCGAATGATCTCCCCAGGTACAATATAGGAGGATTATCCCGAGGCTTACGGGACAAGAGCTGACGCTGGAGCAGTATTGGCATCAGAGGACGAGGTTGTACCAGAGAATTTTTTCTGAGTACTCAGTTGCATACTTAGTTTTTATGCTTAGTGTTATTTCATATTTGGACTTGGGCTTATGGACATATGTATTGGTATTATTCTCTTTTCTTATTTGAGTCGGGTTGTTCCTCGAGACACTACTTATGTAGACTTGATGATGGACTAATTCTTTTTATCTATTATCTTGACTGGTCTATCATATAGAACTGTGTTTACTTTCTGTGGATGTGACTAAAATTATACTATGATAGATGGTGTAGACTTGTATTTATATTTGTTACAACTTAAGTGCACTCTAACGGGTCTATTAAATTGGGTTTGTCCATTAGAGTTGTGCTGCTGGCTATTGCCACGTGGCTAGTCCCTTAGAATTTTGGGACTGGGGCGTGACATAGTTTTTGTGGTAGCCCATGCAGGTCAGACAATATATTGCTTTGATTTCAACTAAGGGACCAAGCAAGCCTGCAAATTAGGATAGAATAAATTATAGTATCTTATCCACTTGTTGACCTGTTCTTGACCTCTATATCGAATTCAAAATAATTTCTTGACTTGCATCCTGTCTTGATTCCTCCATGCGACTCTCATAGTTTACTTTATATGCAGAGTAATGGATCCATGAGCCAGCGACGAGACTCTAACGGGTATACCACACGATGCTGTAGTTACCTACTACGATGGGGTGATTCCACTAAGTGGAGATCCCTCAACTTAATAATGCAATCAAGCAGATCAACATACCTCGAGGTTCCGGCGAGATGACATTCCACCACCACCGTAGTTTACTCCACCAATGCCCCTTTTCTACTAGGACAGCCTATGGATGGACATTAGATGTTCCAAATGTTCTACGCAATGATGCAAGCACAACAACGGGTTCATCAAGAGGCTCAGCATCATCAAGCAGAGAATCTGAGGAACAATATAGTGACCGTACTGGAGCAGGCGAACCCACTAGCTAGAAGACCATCGACGGGATCTATCACTGATTTCTGCAAGCTGAAGCCCCATATATTTTCTGGCAAGGAGGAGCCCACTGAAGTTCATGAGTGGCTCATAATACTCAACACCACTTGGAAGCAGCTGAGGTTCCAAGGGAGCGTTGGATGACTACCATCAGGATGCAGTTGACAGGCAATGCACATCACTAGTGGCTATCTGAGGAGAGATAGCTCAGACCAGACCGGGTCACTTGGGAGAAATTCTCTAGACTCTTCCAGGAGATATACATTCCAGCCATTGCCAAAGCGAAACTTAGGGATAAGTTAACCGCCTCACTCAAGAAAATATGATGGTAGAAGAGTACAATGCAGAGTTCATTCATTTGAGTCACTTCGCCCCTACTCTGATTATGATAGAAGTGGAGAAGGCAGTAAAGTTCTTTGACGGACTTATATTTGAGCTACAGAGATTAATCGACTCTGTTGTACCTACTTTATTCACAGACATCCTTGCTGCAGCCTGATGCATGGAGCACGTCACCAGGAGAGAGTCCAGCCAGAAATGGTCGTTCACATAAGCACCAACCAGAGCACCACAGGAAGACGCTGCAAAAAGTCCTCACATGCACCAGTCACCCAGAGCGACTCCGCAGACACTGTCTACATGTCAATATTGTGGCAAGCGAGGTCATTACGAGAGCGAGTGCAGACACAAGTTAGGACTATGCTTGGTTTGCGGATCCAGCCAACATTCAGCCAAGGATTGTCCTGAGCGTCGATAGAGAGCACCGATAGTAATCTGACAAGCTTTACCAGCACCGAGACCAGTCCAACAACCACATCGACCAGCTTATCTAGCACCAGGAGCATCACAGGCGGAAGATGGAGGATTCAGACTACCAGCACATGAAGGATATCAGCCGAGGCCACCCTTGGCATCACAGACAATACTCTTCCAGCAGGCCCAGCAATAGCAGATGGCACCACCACAAGGACGTGGACAGGCTTTTGCAATGACAGTGGAGGAGGCACAGACTCGAGAAGTAGCGAATATAGGTAAGATTTAGTTTTATCATAGCTAGTTATAGTAACGAATATTCCTAGTAATACTTTAGCATATGCCTGTTAGTTCCATTCCCTAGCCTATACCTAGTATTATGTTAGCATAAACTTGTTGGTCTAGAGTAGTAATATGTAAGTGGTACCCAAGTTTTCAGAAGCTGTAGTTGATCCTCGCGCTAATCAGACTCCTTTAATCTTGAGTTACTTATCTCTCATTGCCTAGGAAAACGTTTTTATTGCTTTCCTACGAGTTCTACTTGAATAAAACCCCCACCCTACCTCTCAATTTTTTCCTTATTCATGGTCCCTTATCCTTTGTGTTGTATTTCAACAAATGTCATACAACTGCGTCATCTTTTCTGGAGCAAACCTTTCCTGGCCGGTCATGTTTTGTTTTCATAATTGCGAGGACACAATTCTTTTTAGTTATAGACTATAAACCCCCTGATTTTAGATTTTAGATTTTATTATTTTTATTAATGGTATTATGAATTTATTGAGATTAAGGGAGAATTTTTATTATTTTTAGCTAATTAGAATAAATATAAATTCATGTATAGATATTTTTGTATATGTAATTAATTACTAATATTACACAAAAAATATATTTTTGGGTGTACAACTATTATTAAAGTTTTGTAGGTTTTTTCTGGAAATTATTTGAGGTTCAAAATTATTGATAGATAGCTATATATATGTACATATATATATATGTAGTTAAAATAATTATATTAAACCCGAACCCAAACCCAAACCCAAACCCAAAACCAAACCCTAAATCCTAAACCCTAAACCCGAAATCTGTAACCCAGACCCGCACCCCTCTGTTCCTATTCTGAAATCGTAATCCCGACCCTTAGCCACATTAACTGCCGACCGTTCTTTTCTCCTTCCGAAACCCTCATTCACTCTTTATTTTTATGACCATCATAGTAGACCACCACCACCAGCCTTTCCTACCTCTAGACGACCACCTCCACCGTCGACCGAGGCCAACGAACGCCGACGAACGCCATCGCGAATAGCCGCCAGTCTTCACACGAGCAACAGACCAAAATGAGGTACCCTGCTTCCCATCTCTGTTTTTCCTACTCAGTTAACTAAACAGTGAACCGTCGACTCCTATGTGAAGATCATATGACCCCCATGAACCCTATTTAAATAGTTTAGCTTATCGTGTCCTGTGTCGATCACAAATCATGACACAAATAGAAAAAAACTTAGTTTTAGATCAAAAACTGTTCCAAGTACACGTGTTTGAGTCCCGTTATCTCTATAACGACATGCGATGTTAAAATTCTACTTGAACAGACTTCTGGACAGTATAACCTTGTCACGACCCGCACCCGGAATTAGGGCACGAGTACGCGGGTACGTCCAGCCTACGCCGCAGCATCGGCGGTAGAACGCTGTCAAGGTCTTGATACTATCTTGCCAATCTCACACAAGCATCCCATCTCCATAAGGAGGCACGGATGACACAAATAAATGAACACATACTCAATCACAAGACTACAGCACGATAAGATATCGAACAAATAAAATTAAATACAACACAAGTCAAAAAGTAATAATCTAACTCAATAATTATCCAAATCTTATCAAAAATGCCGAAGACAAATCCGGTACCAAATAGTCTGCTAAAAGAACTAACTAGAAGATTAGTGATTCCGGCTAGACCTCCCAGAATCACAACTAAACTACCAAGTCCAAGTTGCAGCTACTCACAATATGGTCCATAAAGTGTCGAACAGCGGTCCTCTAAGGCATAGTCTGGAAAAATGTTTCCAGTCAGGAAGGAGCAAAGTACAAATCTCAAATAACAGTTCCATTTAATTGATAAGAAATATAAAGCAATAAACAGATGATGCTAGATACTGAGAGAAGACAGTGAAATAAATGCAATGGCAATTAAAGAGAGACGGACAATGTAAAGAGACAGGCAATAGGTAATATGATACAGTCAGTGCATGTATGAAAATGAAAAGAACAAGGTATAGTATCATATACGGGTGATGTAGTATATGATTTAAAATAGGGAACTGTAATCTATTCTAAGTATTTGAAATAGTAGTTTCGAAATGTGATCGGCTTAGGAACATGTACGATAGCTATATGGACTGGCTAATCATATGTGAAGAGCATGATTAACACTTACATTGTTCTATACTTGTATAAAGGATATGATCACATTTCTTACTAACTACTTCCCCGCCCCCAACTAGTACTGTGGATCCAACCATGACACGTCACGATACACGAGCAAGTCCAATCTATCATGTACGATGTCTAATATACATGTCGTGTACAATGTCAATACGATAATCAAGGTAACATCTCATGACTGTAGATCCAAGCTATATACTAGTCCGTGTAGCACAGTGTCAAAGATTCAGATGTAACATTTCAAGATTATTGAACTTATAGAAATTATCAAGGAATTGGAAATTATCAGAGAATATACTTGCCTTGGGTCCTTAGCTGGTGAATACCGAGGTCCTGTTCCAGAGTATCTCCTGGGTGAAACAACAGGCCTATAAACACATCACAATAACACTTGTATCAGGTGCTACCCTAACACACAGTCTATAAACACTGGCCTCAGGGCCATGCCAGGCAGGGCACTAGTCAACTAGGGTCATCTAGTAGGGATACATATATACATATTATACTATACTAATTGAACAATGAAGATATATATATATTTATACTTTCATCATATGTATGCCAAAACGTATTTAAATATATATCTATTAGTTTAAGAAAACGTATATATATATATTCGTACCAATAAAATATACTATATACTTGTATACATATACATATACATACTAATAGATTTTCAGAATATATACTAAACATATACGAAGTATATATATATATATATATAATCATATACCAATTAAATACATACATGTATACCAATACAATATATATATATCTATATGTATATATATATTTATACCAAAATAGTATGTATACTATTACATTTTATATACCAAAATACGTATATATCATATATGTGTACAGATAATAATATATATATATATATATATATAGATATACTCTTAATACATATAGAGAAATACATGAGATATATATATATATATATATATATATATATATACATATTTATATACGTATTATACATATCATACAAATACGTATTTATATATATATATACATATATATAAATAGGAAGAATGAAGAGGAAGATGAGAAGGGGAGCTCACTGTGATGGGGTCGGCTGGCTGACCGCCGGACCGGAGGGGGAGCTCGACCAGGGTCGACTGACGGTGGGAGGCCGGAGGAAGTTGTAGGTGGTGGTGGTGTTAGATGATGGAGGGAGGAAGAGCAGCGGGGAAGGAACTCGTGAGGGGGCCGCCGGAGCACTGGCTGACCGGAGAAGCAATGAGGTCGGGTCTGGCCGGTTGGTGGCTGGACCGGAGGGAGAAGTGCAGTGGTTGCCGGAGAGGTGTACGCAGAGGGGGAACTCGGGGAATGCTGGGGAGGAGTACAGCCGGGGAGTCGGGGAAACAAGGTGGTGGTGGCAGGCCGCGGTTGGAGGGCTGGCTGACCGGACAGCAGGGTGGTCGGAGCAGCCAGCTAGGTCGCCTGGCCGGAGTGCAGAAGAAGTCGGCCTGGGACACAGGGAATGGTCGGGGGTGAATAGTGTTCCCCCCTTCTTTCTCTTTTGAATTCTAATAAAGAGAAGAAGAAGAAAAGAAGAAGAAAAGAAAGAGAAGAAGAAGGAGAAATGGAGAAAAATGGGATGAGGTCTACGGTTGGGGTGAGGGAGAATGTGGGGGCTTGTTTTGGGGATTAGGGTTGATGTGACATGACATTAAATAGGGAGAGAGAGTGTGTGAAATCAAGGGTGGTGATTGACCCTTTAAATGAGTGGTCCAGATTTGACATGGGGATTTTCATGTGGGAATGAGGGTGAGGTTTAGTTAAAATATTAGGGATTCCTTCATTGTTTAAACAAATGGGTGTTGACACCAAAAATGCAAATTTGCAAATTAGCCCCCATAAATTTGGGTATTTGCACAGACGTATAAAATGACGAAAATTTGGCGGGCGATTCGGTGTCTGGTGTTTTGTAGGGTCAGGGGGCGCTGTATGTTCGATATGGGCTCAATTAGCAGGGCACTGGAATTAAATTGGGATTTTCAGAATCGGTTAAAATAGTATCCTCAATTTAATTAGAAATAAATGCAAGTTGTGTTCTAAAATTAATTAGGAGTACATGGGGCCAAAATTAGGTCAGGTCATCAATACCAATAATGAAGAAGACTCAGAACAGAATATTAGCCTAATTTGGGACGCATAAAAAATAGGTCAAGATTGCCTCCAATTTCGATTGGAACGCACAACGATACAAAATAGGAATTTATTAAATAACGTCCGCGATAATTTTTGTGCGGCTAGAAATAATGCACAGAGAGCATAATTATGAGTTGCAAAAATAGCAGAATAGAAGGCGGGCATGTCTAGGGCAAGATTGTAAAATTTATGGAAGACAAAAGTTAGGGTAGCGCTCCAATTATCGAAGCAAAGGCAATGCGCAATAATTAAATAAAATACGGTAATTAATTACTACCTCCAAGAATTTAATTCTAAATAAAACAATTAAATACAAAATTCCATAATTCGGACAGGTGTTCATCTACTGGGCTTCTAGGTCAAGTCTACTAGCTCAAAATAAATGAACACTGTATATAATAATATATTTAATTACATATCTCACATAATTATTTAAATTAAATATACTATCATGCAATTACTTAATTGTAACTACCATAATATTAAATATTATAAAAAGTCAAAAATACCCCTGTTTTCGGAATGTGGTAGTGACAAGTCTACCCTCCTTAAAAGAATTTCATCCTCAAAATTTAAAATCCTCATAGTAGTGCTTATTCATACACATTATTATTTTCCCTCAAAGTTTAAATTCATCAACCACGAAATCAGATAATAATCCACGATGTCTTTTCACAATTTTCAAAAATTCTGAAATTATTGCATTCCTGAAAAATCCTCGAAATAAAAATCAAAGTCCATTTTTATCAAAAATTTCCCCAAAAATTTTTAGTTAATAATTCAATACTCGGAATTTAATATCCACTCCTCTAACTTGATTTTTATCAATGCACAATTATAAAATGTAATCTCGTCCCACAAGTTTGAATTTAAACATTTATCCATCAAAATTTTATTTCTCGATTTCCTCTTCCTCAAAATACTCAACAATACGATACTTAAGGATTCTCCAAATGCAACATCCAAATATAAAATTCTAAAATTCATAACTTGAAACCAAATAAATATAATGATAGTCTCCCAAAATTTCCAAATTTTAATAACCAATTTAATCACATCATAATCTTCCCAAAATTAATAAATCACCAATTATGCCATGTTAATTTCTTAACCCTCTATTTAAATCAATGTTTATCCTCGAATTTTAATCATCTTGTCTCTCTTGTCAAGTCATAACTCCTTCATGAATCTTCGTCATGGTCAAACCCCAATAATCCTGGTCTAAAAATCTTTCCTATAATCATACAACATGCAACCCAAGGGGAATATGTACGGTCATAGTGTCTTTTGTCATGGTATTGCAGTCTCTGTATCAGGGTGTACTAGTAACTATATTCTAACAAGAAAATTATGCATACAACTTGTACTAAGGAATCAATCAATCAATCAAGTAGAGAGGGACAAAAGGAAGGAAAGAACAGAACCTGCTAACACATTACCTGTAGTATCGATCTCCTCGACCGTCATCGCAAATGCCCCGCCCTGCTGGGGTGGTTCCCTTTGCGGGTGCTGAGCAATATACGGTTCCACAGGTAGCCTAACTGGATCTCTATAATCTGAAGCTGCGCGCTGGCCGGGAAGATAAGGGGCTAGAAGACAATCCCTTACTCGATGTCCCGCAGTGCCGCAGTGCAAACAAAGTCCTAGCCTCGTTCTACAGCTCTCCCAAAGGTGACCTGACTTCTTACAGAAATGACAAGTCTGCTGTGTCTCTCTTGGAGGCTGCTGCTGATCCTGCTGAATACGAACTAGCGTCTGGTACTGTTGTTGATACTGATACGCCCATAGATGTTGCTGAATATGAACTGGTGCCAGGTATTGCTGTGGATGCTGAAATGCCCATGGCTGAATATGAACTGGTACTTGGTACTGCTGTTGGTACTGAATATGGGAACGCTTGGCCGGGCCTGCGCTACCATTCGTATCTCCAAAAATATTGTGACTTCTCTTAGGCCTGAGGTCCAGATCCTCTTCTGCAATCTGGGCATCCATCAAGATACCCTCAAAGGTAGCGGTACGACGACCAGAAGTGCGTGACCTAATCTCTCTCGTCAGCCCCTTTCTAAATTTTCGGGCTCGATCTCCTGGGTCCCGAATCATAGACGATGCAAAATGGCTCAATCTACAGAATTCTGCAGCGTACTCGTCGACCGACATGTTTCCTTGAACCAAGTCATGAAACAGACTTTCCAAGGTTCCCAATGCCACGTCGGGAAAGAACTTCTCCTTGAAGAGCTCCTTGAAGGTCTCCCAAGTAAGTCCTTGTGCAGTAATTCTCGGCTCCGTGCGATACCACGTGAGTGCGATATCGAACATCTGACTGCCAGCGGCTTCTATCTGCAAGTTCTCCGGAATCTGGGTTAATTGCAGGCTCCTCTCTATATCCTCTAGCCAGTCGTTAGCATAGAGTATCCCTTCGGTGCCTTTGAACTCTCGAGGCATCATCCTTTTAAAGTCCACTATAGTGCCTAATCTCTGTTGTTGCTGGCCAGGAAACTGCTGGTACTGTGCTACTCTTTCCAAAGCTTGGAGAGTCACCTGATGAGCATTCTCTATGTTTTCTCTCATCAGCTCGGTTTGTGCCTGGTGCGCTTCTGCTTGCACCCTCTGAGCCTCAGCTTGAACTCGCTGAGCGTCTGCCGTCACTCTTTGGGCATCTACCATACCCTGGATCAAGGTAAACATTTGCGTCCCGTCAATGGGTAAACCTCCGGAAATCGGAGTCGGTGGAGGAGGAAGGTTGTCCGTCACAGCTGCGGTAATCCTCTGAACAGGTGGGGGAGGAGGATCCCCGAAAAGTGCAGATACTCCTATGTGCATCGGAGATGTAGGAGGAACTACTGCTGTCTGTCCCTCAGGTGGAAAGGTGGCAGACCCCTCTAAAGCTGATGTTCCCGCTCTCATAGATCGTGTCTGCGGCGACATCCTGAAGACAGATCCAAAGAATCAATTTAGGCAAAAATGCGATATCATCAAGGAAGGACAGTAAAGTTCTAGAGAAGCAACATTCAAGATAAATAGATTGAAAGAAAAATCCTAGTTGTGATTGCACAGGTCAAAGATGCATCCAAGGTTTGATACCTCTATCCCTCTAAGGTACCATATTTCTACTAGAAACATACTCACTGCTAGCTTCCTTACCTACTACAACCGTTGATACTAGTTATCCTTATCACTCAAGTGCATATCAAATACAACACATCATACTAAGTACTGCTCTCTCCAATACAATCCTAGATGAACACCCAAGTCAGTTGGCAGTGAGATCTCAATCATGCTCAAGCCAACAGATTCTTACACATGCATCTCATCTACTTATATACTAATATATCTCTCCCAATATAAAATCTTATCCTCAAATAAAATTCCTCAAAATAACTCCTCGAATAAATTTTATAGTAAAATGCATATACTTTCCTCAAGGTTAATTATTTAAATACTGAAATAAAAACCTAATTCACAAAAAATCCTTACAGCTTTGTCTAGGTTCATTGAATCGAATCTGAATCCTCAAAATTTTCATAACAATATCTCAACTTCTCAAAATTGTAATTCATTTTCAAGCTTCAAATTATAAATTAAATCCATATCTAGTAGTCCAATAGCCCTAGTGTTAATCTTCCTCACTGTCCTCATCGACATGCGTCATCAGATAATACCATAAATCAGTCTGCAAATTCATCTTGATATGAAATCAAACCCTACAATGAAACCAAAATCCTAATTTAATACCTGATCAACAATCAACAAGTGAGAATGGACGGAACAAGGGAATGATTTTAAATTAGAAATTTTAACAAGATTCTCAGGGGTCATCCCAGGAATCTCTCAAGGAATTGTGATTGAGTATTCGCTCTCGTCTTAATATCCTATGTCCTAGATCCTATCGCAGGTACGCAGTAGTATAACAAGGATGCCACACTACCACGACATCGCACAACTTGCGAAGTCTGACCTGCATGGGCCACCACTAAAAATGTGTCACGACCCGCACCCGGAATTAAGGCACGAGTATGCGGGTACGTCCAGCCTACGCCGCAGCATCGACGGTAGAACACTGTCAAGGTCTTGATACTATCTAGCCAATCTCACACAAGCATCCCATCTCCATAAGGAGGCACGGATGACACAAATAAATGAACACATACTCAATCACAAGACTACAGCACGATAAGATATCGAACAAATAAAATTAAATACAATACAAGTCAAAAAGTAATAATCTAACTCAATAATTATCCAAATCTCATTAAAAATGCCGGAGACAAATCCGGTACCAAATAGTCTGCTAAAAGAACTAACTAGAAGATTAGTGATTTCGGTTAGACCTCCCGGAATCACAACTAAACTACCAAGTCCAAGTTGCAGCTACTCACCATATGGTCCATAAAGTGTCGAACATCGGTCCTCTAAGGCATAGTCTGGAAAAATATTTCCAGTCAGGAAGGAGCAAAGTACAAATCTCAAATAACAGTTCCATTTAATTGATAAGGACTATAAAGCAATAAACATATGATGCTAGATACTGAGAGAAGACAGTAAAATAAATACAATGGCAATTAAAGAGAGACGGGCAATGTAAAGAGACAGGCAATAGGCAATATGATACAGTCAGTGCATGTATGAAAATAAAAAGAACAAGGTATAGTATCATATACGGGTGATGTAGTATATGATTTAAAATAGGGAACTGTAATCTATTCTAAGTGTTTGAAATAGTAGTTTCGAAATGTGATCGACTTGGGAACATGTACGATAGCTATATGGACTGGCTAATCATATGTGAAGAGCATGATTAACACTTACATTGTTCTATACTTGTATAAAGGGTATGATCACATTTCTTACTAACTACTTCCCCGTCCCCAACTAGTACTATAGATCCAACCATGACACGTCACGATACACGAGCAAGTCCAATCTATCATGTACGATGTCTAATATACATGTCGTGTACAATATCAATACGATAATCAAGGTAACATCTCATGACTGTAGATCCAAGCTACATACTAGTCCGTGTAGCACAGTGTCAAAGATTCAGATGTAACATTTCTAGATTATTGAACTTATAGAAATTATCAAGGAATTAGAAATTATCAGAGAATGTACTTGCCTTGGGTCCTTAGCTGGTGAATACCGAGGTCCTGTTCCAGAGTATCTCCTGGGTGAAACAACAGTCCTATAAACACATCACAATAACACTTGTATCAGGTGCTACCCTAACACACAATCTATAAACACTGGCCTCAGGGCCATGCCAGGCAGGGCACTAGTCAACTAGGGTCATCTAGTAGGGATACATATATACATATTATACTATACCAATTGAACAATGAAGATATATATATATATTTATACTTTCATCATATGTATGCCAAAACGTATTTAAATATATATCTATTAGTTTAAGAAAACGTATATATATATATATATTCGTACTAATAAAATATACTATATACTTGTATACATATACATACTAATAGATTTTCAGAATATATACTAAACATATACGAAGTATATATATATATATATATATAATCATATACCAATTAAATACATACATGTATACCAATACAATATATATATATCTATATGTATATATATATTTATACCAAAATAGTACGTATACTATTATATTTTATATACCAAAATACGTATATATCATATATGTGTACAGATAATAATATATATATATATATATATATATATATATATATATATTATATATATATATATATATATATATATATATATATATAGATATACTCTTAATACATATAGAGAAATACATGAGATATATATATATATACATATTCATATACGTATTATACATATCATACAAATACGTATTTATATATATATATATACATATATATAAATAGGAAGAAGAAGAGGAAGATGAGAAGGGGAGCTCACTGTGATGAGGTCGGCTGGCTGACCGCCGGACCGGAGGGGGAGCTCGACCGGGGTCGACTGATGGTGGGAGGCCGGAGGAAGTTGTAGGTGGTGGTGGTGTTAGATGATGGAGGAAGGAAGAGCAGCGGGAAAGGAACTCGTGAGGGGGCCGCCGGAGCACTGGCTGACCGGAGCAGCAGTGAGGTCGGGTCTGGCCGGTTGGTGGCTGGACCGGAGGGAGAAGAGCAGTGGTTGCCGGAGAGGTGTACGCAGAGTGGGAACTCGGGGAATGCAGGGGAGGAGTACAGCCGGGGAGTCGGGGAAACAAGGTGGTGGTGGCAGGTCGCGGTTGGAGGGCTGGCTGACCGGACAGCAGGGTGGTCGGAGCGGCCAGTGAGGTCGCCTGGCCGGAGTGCAGAGGAAGTCGGCCGGGGACACAGGGAATGGTCGGGGGTGAACAGTGTTCCCCCCCTTCTTTCTCTTTTGAATTCTAATAAAGAGAAGAAGAAGAAAAGAAGAAGAAAAGAAAGAGAAGAAGAAGGAAGAAGGAGAAATTGAGAAAAATGGGATGAGGGCTACGGTTGGGGTGAGGGAGAATGTGGGGGCTTGTTTTGGGGATTAGGGTTGATGTGACATGACATTAAATAGGGAGAGAGAGTGTGTGAAATCAAGGGTGGTGATTGACCCTATAAATGAGTGGTCCAGATTTGACATGGGGATTTTCATTTGGGAATGAGGGTGAGGTTTAGTTAAAATATTAGGGATTCCTTCATTGTTTAAACAAATAGGTGTTGACACCAAAAATGCAAATTTGCAAATTAGCCCCCTTAAATTTGGGTATTTGCACAGACGCATAAAATAACGAAAATTTGGCGGGCGATTCGGTGTCTGGTGTTTTGTAGGGTCAGAGGGCGCTGTATGTTCGGTATGGGCTCAATTAGCAGGGCACTGGAATTAAATTGGGATTTTCAGAATCGGTTAAAATAGTATCCCCAATTTAATTAGAAATAAATGCAAGTTGGGTTCTAAAATTAATTAGGAGTACATGGGTCCAAAATTAGGTCAGGTCATCAATACCAATAATGAAGAAGACTCAGAACAGAATATTAGCCTAATTTGGGCCGCACGAAAAATAGGTCAAGATTGCCTCCAATTTCGATTGGAACGCACAACGATACAAAATAGGAATTTATTAAATAACGTCCGCGACAATTTTTGTGCGGCTAGAAATAATGCACAGAGAGCATAATTATGAGTTGCAAAAATAGCAGAATGGAAGGCGGGCATGTCTAGGGCAAGATTGTGGAATTTATGGAAGACAAAAGTTAGGGTAGCGCTCCAATTATCGAAGCAAAGGCAATGCGCAATAATTAAATAAAATACGGTAATTAATTACTACCTCCAAGAATTTAATTCTAAATAAAACAATTAAATACAAAATTTCATAATTCGGACAGGTGTTCATCTACTGGGCTTCTAGGTCAAGTCTACTAGCTCAAAATAAATGAACACTGTATATAATAATATATTTAATTACATATCTCACATAATTATTTAAATTAAATATACTATCATGCAATTACTTAATTGTAACTACCATAATATTAAATATTATAAAAAGTCAAAAATACCCCTGTTTTCGGAATGTGGTAGTGACAAGTCTACCCTCCTTAAAAGAATTTCGTCCTCAAAATTTAAAATCCTCATAGTAGTGCTTATTCATACACATTATTATTTTCCCTCAAAGTTTAAATTCATCAACCCTCAGGTAATAATCCACGATGTCTTTTCACAATTTTTAAAAATTCTGAAATTATTGCATTCCTGAAAAATCCTCGAAATAAAAATCAAAGTCCATTTTTATCAAAAATTTCCCCAAAAATTTTTAGTTAATAATTCAATACTCGGAATTTAATATCCACTCCTCTAACTTGATTTTTATCAATGCACAATTATAAAATGTAATCTCGTCCCACAAGTTTGAATTTAAACATTTATCCATCAAAATTTTATTTCTCGATTTCCTCTTCCTCAAAATACTCAACAATACGATACTTAAGGATTCTCCAAATGCAACATCCAAATATAAAATTCTAAAATTCATAACTTGAAACCAAATAAATATAATGATAGTCTCCCAAAATTTCCAAATTTTAATAACCAATTTAATCACATCATAATCTTCCGGGAATTAATAAATCACCAATTATGCCATGTTAATTTCTTAACCCTCTATTTAAATCAATGTTTATCCTCGAATTTTAATCATCTTGTCTCTCTTGTCAAGTCATAACTCCTTCATGAATCTTCGTCATGGTCAAACCCCAATAATCCTGGTCTAAAAATCTTTCCTATAATCATACAACATGCAACCCAAGGGGAATATGTACGGTCATAGTGTCTTTTGTCATGGTATTGCAGTCTCTGTATCAGGGTGTACTAGTAACTATATTCTAACAAGAAAATTATGCATACAACTTGTACTAAGGAATCAATCAATCAATCAAGTAGAGAGGGTCAAAAGGAAAGAAAGAACAGAACCTGCTAACACATTACCTGTAGTATCGGTCTCCTCGACCGTCATCGCAAATGCCCCGCCCTGCTGGGGTGGTTCCCTTTGCGGGTGCTGAGCAATATACGGTTCCACAGGTAGCCTAACTGGATCTCTATAATCTGAAGCTGTACGCTGGCCGGGAAGATAAGGGGCTAGAAGACAATCCCTTACTCGATGTCCCGCAGCGCCGCAGTGCAAACAAAGTCCTAGCCTCGTTCTACAGCTCTCCCAAAGGTGACCTGGCTTCTTACAGAAATGACAAGTCTGCTGTGTCTCTCTTGGAGGCTGCTGCTGATCCTGCTGAATACGAACTAGCGTCTGGTACTGTTGTTGATACTGATACGCCCATAGATGTTGCTGAATATGAACTGGTGCCAGGTATTGCTGTGGATGCTGAAATGCCCATGGCTGAATATGAACTGGTACTTGGTACTGCTGTTGGTACTGAATATGGGAACGCTTGGCCGGGCCTGCGCTACCATTCGTATCTCCAAAAATATTATGACTCCTCTTAGGCCTGAGGTCCAGATCCTCTTCTACAATCTGGGCATCCATCAAGATACCCTCAAAGGTAGCGGTACGACGACCAGAAGTGCGTGACCTAATCTCTCTCGTCAGCCCCTTTCTAAATTTTCGGGCTCGATCTCCTGGGTCCCGAATCATAGACGATGCAAAATGGCTCAATCTACAGAATTCTGCAGCGTACTCGTCGACCGACATGTTTCCTTGAACCAAGTTATGAAACTGACTTTCCAAGGTTCCCAATGCCACGTCGGGAAAGAACTTCTCCTTAAAGAGCTCCTTGAAGGTCTCCCAAGTAAGTCCTTGTACAGTAATTCTCGGCTCCGTGTGATACCACATGAGTGCGATATCGAATATCTGACTGCCAGCGGCTTCTATCTGCAAGTTCTCCGGAATCTGGGTCAATCGCAGGCTTCTCTCTATATCCTCTAGCCAGTCGTTAGCATAGAGTATCCCTTCGGTGCCTTTGAACTCTCGAGGCATCATCCTTTTAAAGTCCACTATAGTGCCTAATCTCTGTTGCTGCTGGCCAGGAAACTGCTGGTACTGTGCTACTCTCTCCAAAGCTTGGAGAGTCACCTGATGAGCATTCTCCATGTTTTCTCTCATCAGCTCGGTTTGTGCCTGGTGCGCTTCTGCTTGCACCCTCTGAGCCTCAGCTTGAACTCGCTGAGCGTCTGCCGTCACTCTTTGGGCATCTACCATACCCTGGATTAAGGTAAACATTTGCGTCCCGTCAATGGGTAAACCTCCGGGAATCAGAGTCGGTGGAGGAGGAAGGTTGTCCGTCACAGCTGCGACAATCCTCTGAACAGGTGGGGGAGGAGGATCCCCGAAAAGTGCAGATACTCCTATGTGCATCGGAGATGTAGGAGGAACTACTGCTGTCTGTCCCTCAGGTGGAGAGGTGGCAGACCCCTCTAAAGCTGATGTTCCCGCTCTCATAGATCGTGTCTGCGGCGACATCCTGAAGACAGATCCAAAGAATCAATTTAGGCAAAAATGCGATATCATCAAGGAAGGACAGTAAAGTTCTAGAGAAGCAACATTCAAGATAAATAGATTGAAAGAAAAATCCTAGTTGTGATTGCACAGGTCAAAGATGCATCCAAGGTTTGATACCTCTATCCCTCTAAGGTACCATATTTCTACTAGAAACATACTCACTACTAGCTTCCTTACCTACTACAACCGTTGATACTAGTTATCCTTATCACTCAAGTGCATATCAAATACAACACATCATACTAAGTACTGCTCTCTCCAATACAATCCTAGATGAACACCCAAGTCAGTTGGCAGTGAGATCTCAATCATGCTCAAGCCAACAGATCCTTACACATGCATCTCATCTACTTATATACTAATATATCTCTCCCAATATAAAATCTTATCCTCAAATAAAATTCCTCAAAATAACTCCTCGAATAAATTTTATAGTAAAATGCATATACTTTCCTCAAGGTTAATTATTTAAATACTGAAATAAAAACCTAATTCATAAAAAATCCTTACAGCTTTGTCTAGGTTCATTGAATCGAATCTGAATCCTCAAAATTTTCATAACAATATCTCAACTTCTCAAAATTGCAATTCATTTTCAAGCTTCAAATTATAAATTAAATCCATATCTAGTAGTCCAATAGCCCTAGTGTTAATCTTCCTCACTGTCCTCATCGACATGCGTCATCAGATAATACCATAAATCAGTCTGCAAATTCATCTTGATATGAAATCAAACCCTACAATGAAACCAAAATCCTAATTTAATACCTGATCAACAATCAACAAGTGAGAATGGACGAAACAAGGGAATGATTTTAAATTAGAAATTTTAACAAGATTCTCAGGGGTCATCCCAGGAATCTCTCAAGGAATTATGATTGAGTATTCGCTCTCGTCCTAGTATCCTATGTCCTAGATCCTATCGCAGGTACGCAGTAGTATAACAAGGATGCCACACTACCACGACATCGCACAACTTGCGAAGTCTGACCTGCATGGGCCACCACTAAAAATGTGTCATGACCCGCACCCGGAATTAGGGCACGAGTATGCGGGTACGTCCAGCCTACGCCGCAGCATCGGCGGTAGAACACTGTCAAGGTCTTGATACTATCTAGCCAATCTCACACAAGCATCCCATCTCTATAAGGAGGCACGGATGACACAAATAAATGAACACATACTCAATCACAAGACTACAGCACGATAAGATATCGAACAAATAAAATTAAATACAATACAAGTCAAAAAGTAATAATCTAACTCAACAATTATCCAAATCTCATCAAAAATGCCGGAGACAAATCTGGTACCAAATAGTCTGCTAAAAGAACTAACTAGAAGATTAGTGATTTCGGTTAGACCTCCCGGAATCACAACTAAACTACCAAGTCCAAGTTGCAGCTACTCACCATATGGTCCATAAAGTGTCGAACATCGGTCCTCTAAGGCATAGTCTGGAAAAATGTTTCCAGTCAGGAAGGAGCAAAGTACAAATCTCAAATAATAGTTCCATTTAATTGATAAGGACTATAAAGCAATAAACATATGATGCTAGATACTGAGAGAAGACAGTAAAATAAATACAATGGCAATTAAAGAGAGACGGGCAATGTAAAGAGACAGGCAATAGGCAATATGATACAGTCAGTGCATGTATAAAAATAAAAAGAACAAGGTATAGTATCATATACGGATGATGTAGTATATGATTTAAAATAGGGAACTGTAATCTATTCTAAGTGTTTGAAATAGTAGTTTCAAAATGTGATCGGCTTGGGAACATGTACGATAGCTATATGGACTGGCTAATCATATGTGAAGAGCATGATTAACACTTACATTGTTCTATACTTGTATAAAGGGTATGATCACATTTCTTACTAACTACTTCCCCGCCCCCAACTAGTACTGTGGATCCAACCATGACACGTCACGATACACGAGCAAGTCCAATCTATCATGTACGATGTCTAATATACATGTCGTGTACAATGTCAATACGATAATCAAGGTAACATCTCATGACTGTAGATCCAAGCTATAAACTAGTCCGTGTAGCACAGTGTCAAAGATTCAGATGTAACATTTCTAGATTATTGAACTTATAGAAATTATCAAGGAATTAGAAATTATCAGAGAATGTACTTGCCTTGGGTCCTTAGCTGGTGAATACCGAGGTCCTGTTCCAGAGTATCTCCTGGGTGAAACAACAGTCCTATAAACACATTACAATAACACTTGTATCAGGTGCTACCCTAACACACAGTCTATAAATACTGGCCTCAGGGCCATGCCAGGCAGGGCACTAGTCAACTAGGGTCATCTAGTAGGGATACATATATACATATTATACTATACCAATTGAACAATGAAGATATATATATATATTTATACTTTCATCATATGTATGCCAAAACGTATTTAAATATATATCTATTAGTTTAAGAAAACGTATATATATATATATATATTCGTACCAATAAAATATACTATATACTTGTATACATATACATACTAATAGATTTTCAGAATATATACTAAACATATACGAAGTATATATATATATATATAATCATATACCAATTAAATACATACATGTATACCAATACAATACAATATATATATATCTATATGTATATATATATTTATACCAAAATAGTACGTATACTATTATATTTTATATACCAAAATACGTATATATCATATATGTGTACAGATAATAATAATATATATATATATATATATATATATATATATATATATATATATATATATATATATATATATAGATATACTCTTAATACATATAGAGAAATACATGAGAGATATATATATATATATATACATATTCATATACGTATTATACATATCATACAAATACGTATTTATATATATATATACATATATATAAATAGGAAGAAGAAGAGGAAGATGAGAAGGGGAGCTCACTGTGATGAGGTCGGCTGGCTGACAGCCGGACCGGAGGGGGAGCTCGACCGGGGTCGACTGATGGTGGGAGGCCGGAGGAAGTTGTAGGTGGTGGTGGTGTTAGATGATGGAGGGAGGAAGAGCAGCGGGAAAGGAACTCGTGAGGGGGCCGCCGGAGCACTGGCTGATCGGAGCAGCAGTGAGGTCGGGTTTGGCCGGTTGGTGGCTGGACTGGAGGGAGAAGAGCAGTGGTTGCCGGAGAGGTGTACGCAGAGGGGGAACTCGGGGAATGTAGGGGAGGAGTACAGCCGGGGAGTCGGGGAAACAAGGTGGTGGTGGCAGGCCGCGGTTGGAGGGCTGGCTGACCGGACAGCAGGGTGGTCGGAGCGGCCAGTGAGGTCGCCTGGCCGGAGTGCAGAGGAAGTCGGCCGGGGACACAGGGAATGGTCGGGGGTGAACAGTGTTCCCCCCCTTCTTTCTCTTTTGAATTCTAATAAAGAGAAGAAGAAGAAAAGAAGAAGAAAAGAAAGAGAAGAAGAAGGAAGAAGGAAGAAGGAGAAATGGAGTAAAATGGGATGAGGGCTACGGTTGGGGTGAGGGAGAATGTGGGGGCTTGTTTTGGGGATTAGGGTTGATGTGACATGACATTAAATAGGGAGAGAGAGTGTGTGAAATCAAGGGTGGTGATTGACCCTTTAAATGAGTGGTCCAGATTTGACATGGGGATTTTCATGTGGGAATGAGGGTGAGGTTTAGTTAAAATATTAGGGATTCCTTCATTGTTTAAACAAATAGGTGTTGACACAAAAAATATAAATTTGCAAATTAGCCCCCTTAAATTTGGGTATTTGCACAGACGCATAAAATAACGAAAATTTGGCGGGCGATTCGGTGTCTGGTGTTTTGTAGGGTCAGAGGGCGCTGTATGTTCGGTATGGGCTCAATTAGCAGGGCACTGGAATTAAATTGGGATTTTCAGAATCGGTTAAAATAGTATCCCCAATTTAATTAGAAATAAATGCAAGTTGTGTTCTAAAATTAATTAGGAGTACATGGGGCCAAAATCAGGTCAGGTCATCAATACCAATAATGAAGAAGACTCATAACAGAATATTAGTCTAATTTGGGCCACACGAAAAATAGGTCAAGATTGCCTCCAATTTCGATTGGAACGCACAATAATACAAAATAGGAATTTATTAAATAACGTCCGCGATGATTTTTGTGCGGCTAGAAATAATGCACAGAGAGCATAATTATGAGTTGCAAAAATAGCAGAATGGAAGGCGGGCATGTCTAGGGCAAGATTGTGAAATTTATGGAAGACAAAAGTTAGGGTAGCGCTCCAATTATCGAAGCAAAGGCAATGCACAATAATTAAATAAAATACGGTAATTAATTACTACCTCCAAGAATTTAATTCTAAATAAAACAATTAAATAAAAATTCCATAATTCGGACAGGTGTTCATCTACTGGGCTTCTAGGTCAAGTCTACTAGCTCAAAATAAATGAACACTGTATATAATAATATATTTAATTACACATCTCACATAATTATTTAAATTAAATATACTATCATGCAATTACTTAATTGTAACTACCATAATATTAAATATTATAAAAAGTCAAAAATATCCCTGTTTTTGGAATGTGGTAGTGACACCTAGTTTTAATCCCTTTAAACACTTTCTTTTAATTCGAATTATGCTGTGATTATTTTAATGCTGAAATCTGTCAAAAACTTATTTTTGTAAAACCAAAATTTCTCGATACAGGGTGTGTCCCGCCAAATGAGATAACTTTATCGTGTGAGAATTTTATTGAAAGGTACATATCGTCAACACGGACGTGTGGGATTGTGCAGAACTTGATTTGGATGTGCGTGCACACCGAAATCAACACATATCCGTCAAAAAATATCGTATCGGCTTGTTTCGACACTTGTCATAATTTTGTGTGTGCTTGTTGTTTTGCAATCAAACTTGTACCATCGGATTCACAGTGTTAGGCTGGTCCTGTGACCCAAGTTTGGTTCGATTCTGGAAACGTTGACGAAATACCGTTTTACGGGCCCCACGGTCCACTTGACGGGTGATTTCGTGACCGGCTTATCAAAATCCAGTTCTGGACGTTCCGTTGGGTTTGTATCATCATTATGGACTCGTGGACACTAAGTTTGCTAAATTTTTAGAACTTTAACTTTGATACATTTTTTGGTGCAAGTGGGCCACATGTGGACCCCGTTTTGATCCAAAATTGTCAATTCTGTCCCTGTGTCCAAATTGGACTTATGGGTAATCAATCCTAGATATTTTATGTATTCTGAAAATAATAGTGATATTTGTTTCAGCAATCGGAGGCGTACTTGCAGATTCCACTTTTACAGGAGTAGTTGACGGAGTTCAGAGTCGAGGCAAGTGTACCTTGCCAAACCTGCAGAGATCCTATTATGTTATTTGCTTATGTTCTTTTTATACTTCTATGTTATACCTGTTCAACCTAGGACCGTGAGACGTTGCTTAGAGTCCAAACAAGATTCAGGTGTCGACGCCGTACGCGGAGTCATGTAACGTTATTTAGATAGTTGATTCTAGCTCCTATACTATTGCGTGCTTGCTTTACCAAGTATGCCATACCGTAGGATACTTGACACTATTTCATGTGAAAGAATCTTTCTTAAGTTATTCATGGTGATTCTATATAGGCTTACAAGATTCGTGATATAAGACTTGCATATATAAAGATATTATTATGACTCGTTGTACTAGCTAGAGGTCATGATCTTGCGTATTAAGGACATGAGACGTTGTGGACATGAGACGTGAGGTTATTTTATATGGGGAGAGACACACAGGCTACATGCTGATTATATATATATATATATATATATATATATATATATATATATATATATATATATATATATATATATACACTATGCTACTAGAGACTACTTGTTGCTACGGGCTCCTCGATACAGAGCCTGTAGTGGTCTCAACCTTAGTACTTGTGATGCTCTCATTTGTATTTCACATAGCTGGTTATAAAGCTTGCCCTTGTAGAAGCATGAAAAATACGCTGGAGAATTATACGCGTAAAATCCCCAACATACATGAAGCCCGCATAAAACAGAGCTTCAGCGCTGTGTGGCGTAAAATATAACTTCAGAGATGCCCGCATAAAGCAGCGCTACAAGGCTATTTAGGCATAAAAGGTTGCTACACCTCCCTACGGCAGATAATATGTCTTCTTTTAATGCAGTGTGAAATTGTACGAGGAACTCTTTGTATTCCTCGAATGAACCTGTCAGACAAAACAGTGAACCTGACTCCTGATAAAGTGTACTGCACAACGATCGAGAGGATGGCTGTAATAATGATTCTACACAGAGGCCCAGGCTGTCATTTAGTGACAAATCCTTGATACAAGTCATTTTTACGCATTCAAGGAATACGCTGCCTATTCTACATGGGCAAAAGTGAGTCCTTATGCTAAATATAAGACAAAATTAGACGCCACATCAAAACCTGTCTCTCGTATAGAGCTCGAGGCATATCTCTGCATTTAATGCACGAGATGGGGGCAAATCTCTGCATTTAATGCACGAGATTTTGTTCTATTTTTAATGACTGGGAGAGCTAAAACTATGACTAATACGCTCACATCATCATCCTTACTTTTTATGCCAATCAGGCTATTTTCAACTATAGGAATACGTCGTATGCTATCTCCCCGAAATACGCCAACTCAGGCTATATTTGCAAAGGTATGTGATAAGGCTATTTAGCCCAGAATACACTCAAGACCTCAGTCAGGAAGGATAATTGGCTAGTTTTATGCTGGTTATCTATTATTTATGCAGTATCAAGCTTTACGCTATTTGGCTTTTACACCAACAAGACAGCTATTTGGCTTTTACGCCAACAAGGTAGCTATTTGGCTTTTAAGCCAACGAGACAGTTATTTAGCTTTTACGCCAACCATCTCTACGCGAGGGGCTGTTACCTACGTGGCTTGCATGCCGTGATCTTCGAGGAGCGGTTATATGCGTTACCTCATAATGGGACACGCGTCATACGCAGATTCAGGAGATCATTTAGACGTAGGTAACAGTTATTATAACTGTCGCATAAAGAGTGCCACTCTCTTCATAGTTTGGCTTCTACGCCGACTGGACAGTTACTGTGACTGAGCTCTATAAATAGAGACCTCCGGTCACAGGAGATAGGGGTCGAGGGAAAGGGATCAAGATCAGAGATCAAATCAAAAGAGAGAGAGAGAGAGAGAGAGCATAGACAGAGAGTGTCGATTGACAACTTTGACAACGAGAATTCAATCCCACTTGCAACCTTTGAAGCTTCTTCTTCTTCTTCTACAGCACTTCTTCATCATCGTGTGGTCCAAGGGACAAAGTGATCGACCGCAGATCAGACTCCTATAGTAATTTTTTCCCAGAATTATTTTTATTGTACTTAACATACTCGTATAGGATTAATTGTACTACTTTTTTTCTTGTTTGTAAACAAAGAAAGTATTTCGTATAAACCTAGTTTTATTCTTTTGTTTATCATCAAACACAAGATGGCGACTCTGCTAGGGACTACTTTCTCATCTGACGAGAAAGCCATTGCTTAACACGATATAGTATCCGTCGGATCGACGAAGAAGACCTTGGTCGTCCAATTCGACCAATCTGCTTATGAAGACATGCTTCGCGCATGGGGTAGCTTTCATCCCCTCTCTGTCCAGGACAACAGAAAGCTGCGTAAAGTATGGATGTCCCATACATCCTTTACCCTTCCTGCAAGCTCTCCTCCTCCGATCAACAAGGTTGTGACAACACAACCTATACGCCTTGTGCATAAAAATTCGTCTTCCGTCTGTGACGTGGCAGACAAAACTTTTGGCAATGCCCCAGTGCCAATCCGGAAGTCTAGAACGTGCCTTGCGAGTAAAAATCCGTCTCCCATCTGTGACGTGGCAGACAAAACTTCTGGCAATGCCCCAATGCCAATCCAAAAGTCTAGAACGCGCCTTGCACGTAAAAATATATCTCCCTTCTGTGATGAGGCAAATGGACCCATGGATCATATCAAGGAAAAAAGAGTGGCGAATCTTCCAACCTCTAGGCTTGTACACCCCTAAGATAAGAAGTTGCCCACTCTTCAGATTACACGGGACGTTGGAGGCCGTTTGAGGACTTTCCCTATTTTACGCGAACCTGGGCAACACTGCAAATTATGCTAGGATAAGTCTGTCCGCGTAAAGAAGACCCGTTTCACGGGAAAATACGCCCCTCAGACGGATGATGGATCGTATGCTGCTCAAATGGGCGAACTGCTGTATACTTATGCCAAAGAGAGGGTCATGGTTCCCAATCTCCACGTCCCTACTGATGTAAAAAGGCATAATAAGCCCTCTTCTTCTGTTAATCCCCCTGATTTGTGTAATTTTTTAATCCAGAAACGCAAAGACAGGGGATCTTCTAATATGTCTATTACACCACCTAGGGAGCATTGTTGTAATAGTCATAAGGTTGTAATTAACTACTACTGTTCTAAGACAAAACGGTCAGTTTTCGATCAGTTGAACTACTCTTTGTCCTTACAGAAAGAAGAACCGACATTCGCGTCAGTAAACATGGCTTCACACATTCCTAGAGGAAGGTCAAGTTCAAGACGTAATCCCTCTAGAACTCCAAGCCAAAGAAGATTTGACAGACTCCTTGAGAATATTGAAGCAGGTATTTTTTGAAACACCCGCTCAAGGTCACGACAATCGTCTTCATATTCTTCTGATTCCGACATTAGGGGTCGCCAGCTTTCTGAATCTGATGCTGAAAGTATAGACTCGATCTCTACAGAAATCTATACAAATCCCTCGGTGGCATCTAGAGAAATGGGAGTTTATGCCGTTGGAGATGAAGAAGCTTCCCCATTAGGAAGTACTGAACAACGCATCGCTGTATTGGACGCATCGCTTAAAGAGATGCATACCATGATGGAGAGTATGCACCAAATGATGGTGAATCAACATACAGCTGCGGTAGCTCAAGCACCTGTTCTTCCAACTCAAATACGTGTGGGGGTAGACATGCCACCATCCAATGCAAGCCAGGAGCCTATTCAAAATCAAGAATCAACTGCTCCTCAACCCCTTAACCCAAAGAATGTATTACTCCTGTGGGAGTTACAATAAAACCAATCTCTTACCTCTCTGCTGAAGATCCGATACAGGCAGTTCGGGAATTAAAAGCCCAATTTGATGCTTTAAAGCATAAGGATCAGCTCAAGAAGTTGGGAATCAACCAGCCATACCCAGCTATCTAGGACGAGATCCTTTTTCCACCAAAATACAAACTACAAGCTATGGTTTTGTTCGAGGGAAAAATGTTACCAAGCCAGTATATGAATTACTTCATCATGACAGTGTTATTGCAAGGGAATGACGCCCTTCTCACTCGAGTGTTTAAAGGTTATTTGTCTGGAGTGGCCTATCAATGGTACCGTAGTCTAGCGGACAACTGTATTACTTCTTTTGAAGATTTCAAGACTCTGTTCTTCGCTCAATTCTACAAAGGAGGAATTGACATGTCTATGTCATCCCTTATCGAAGTAAAGTAGAAGGAGAAAGAAAATGTTTATACCTTTATTGAACGTTTTTGTCAGGCTACTTTGCAGATGCCTCCCGGAGTTCCAGATTCTGCCTTGGTGGACATTTGCAGGAAGAACCTTCTCCCGCTGATCTCAGTATTCACGGGACCATATCAAATCCATGATTGGCCCTCATTTATCATGTCCGCGGTAGCCGCTGAAGACAACAGTCGGAAGGCTCGTGACAACGGAATCATGATCTCTACCTCTGATCGAGGGAAGCGGTCATCCTCCAATAATGACCATACTCGTAGTTCCAAAGGAAAGGAGGCTCTGGCGATCAACACATCCAGGCAACATACTCCAGTGACTACACAGACGAATCTTGGGACTTCCAGGCCTAAAGAAGAATATTCTTTTGATGACGGTGATATTCCGAGCATATTCGATTGTCTAGTCAAAAGTGGCAAGCTTACTCTCCCGAGGTAAAGCGGCCAAATGAAGTAGGCAGTACCAATAACCCTAAGTACTGCATTTTCTACAGATACATACGTCACCCCAGAAAGGCATGCTATGTACTGAAAAGGAAAATTCAGGAGATGATCGACGCCAAGGCCATCACTCTACGTAACAACGAGAAGACGGTCACTGCAAACATGATCTCGCTCCAATTTGGCAATCTGCCCCCTCAAGAAGTTCCGGATGGTGTGGTACCTATTCCACGGGCAATGATGAACATTATTAATTGCCCTCCTACCAGGGGTCAAAATCATGACTTAGTGCCCCTAACTACCAAGCGTGGGGAGATCATATGGGTCCTCCCTGATCTGGTGTCAGAAATTGAGGAAGAGACTAAAGCTGCTAAAGCTAAGTCTAAAAAGAACTCAAGATGCAAACCATGCCATATGGTTACAATATCCTCGACGTCGGAGGAAGAGGCTTTGGCAACCGGAACCCGGTCAGGGAAAGCCTACCTCAAGGAGTATGGAGGGAACCAGGGGGAAGCAACGACAGACACTTCGCCTGCCAAACATCCAGAACCTGAACCTGTTATACTAGAGGCAGGTCCTTCTAGACCAACTTCGGCGGACAAAGGCAAGCAAAAAGAAGTTCGTTTTGATAAACCTTTGAAGAATATTCAAAACAAAGGTTTAGAGAAACCATATAACTTCGACATCTTGGCTCAGTTGGCTAATACTCCAGCTAGATTGTCCATTTTCGAACTACTTAGGCTATCCAAAGACACTCGTTAAGCCTTGAGTGAAGAGTTAATGCAGGCAGATGTATGCTTGACTCAGCTCAAATCCCCTAATAAAGAGCCTGTGGCATGTCCTCAATGCCATAGTGTGATGGAAGTGGTCCCTAACATCACTTTCACTCAAGCGGACATGTTGTTGAAACATAACAAGCATGACATGCCTCTTTATTACACCGGATACTTCGTCTCCATGGACGTAGACCGGATTCACATAGATCCGGGATCGTCGATCAGCATTATCCCTCATAGTCTGCTAAGACAGTTGAGAATTCCTACAAGCGAACTGGCTTACACTACCACTTCAATTGTGGGCTTCAATGCCAGGAAAAGCAAGCCGTTGGGGAAGATTCGTCTGAGGATCCAGATTGGTAACCTTAGATCAGTGGCTACATGTTACGTCAATGATTCGGAGGGGTCTTACAACATTCTGTTGGGAAGACCGTGGATCCACGATCACAATATTGTCCCTTCAACTCCCTTCAACTCTACACCAATGCTTCAAATATGTAGACGCCCAAGGGACAGTAAAAATAGAGTTTGCTGATCTCAATCCTTTCAAAGGAATTAAGTCCTACTATTCTGATGCCATGTTGTACACCCAAGACTACATGAAGGAGGTGTCAGGCAGGACGGAGGTAGAATCCCACCAGGAGTCAGGAGAACCATCTGCTGAGCAACCTTTGTCAATCCAGGTGAAAGGGCGGACTACCCGTCTGAAAGTCATGGAACCCATGGCTATCCACTTGGGCAAAACCAAATCGGGAGGAGGAAGTGATCCTCTGGTGATCATTCTGAACCAGAAGCCCCACCTTTGGTCATCAACCTTAGGCGCAACAAGCAGCCGACTGATGTAAATACAACCGGGAACGTGGTTTCTGGCGATAATAAAGATTCTCTTTTCCAGTATACTGACGCTCAATCTCCTAATCAGGAATCTTTCCCTCATAACGATATAGAACCTATAGCACAAAAATTCTTGAAAGCTATAGACTTCTATCATCCATATGTGTGGGAAGTAGCGTCAACATCTAATGTCATCACGATATATGGGCCGCATGAAGATTCTATCTTTATTGTTCCATCTACTCGCAACGATCAGCATTCGATAATCTTCGGTCGCATGATTGTACAAGAAGATTCTTATAAGTCTGATGCTGGGAAAATGCAGGTTCACAGATATAGCCCACATACTTTTAAGATTATGCAAAGCATGGGTTATGACTTGAAGTTGGAGCCAGGCCTCAACTATGGAAAAGGCAGACGAATGTCGTTACATGGTGATCCCTACTGTCAACGAACTCATTTTGGGTTAGGGTATACCACGTCTCTTGCGACATCGAACAACTTTGAGTCAAATGGGGAGACCATTTCCTCTTCTCAGGATGGTTTGTCGTCCCCTGATTCATACGATAAACTCGAACGGGTATTATCAATAAATACGGTGTTGATAGATTCTCTCAAAGAAGAGGAACAAGAATCTGAACCATTTAAAAATGAATCCTAGGCACAGCAAATGGATACACAATGGGAACTCCGGTTCGAGCAAAAAGAACTATCCACTGAAGATAAAGTTATCCAAGTTAATATTGGGGATAAATTTTCACCAAAGCCGATATTTATCAGTAACAATCTTTCCAAAGAAGAATGGGAAGAAATGATCCAGTTGATAAAAGAATATATCGATGTCTTTTCTTGGAACTATAAGGATATGCCAGGTCTTAATCCAAAAGTGGCTACCCATAAACTCAACATATTATCCAATTCAAAGCCTGTATAGCGACACCAATGCCAGTTCCGCCCGGATATGATGGATGCCATTGAAGCTGAAATCAAGAAGCTAATAGCCCGTGGATTCATCCGGGAAGAACAACATCCTGATTGGGTCGCTAATGTTGTCCCGGTTATGAAGAAAAACGGGAAAGTGCGTGTTTGCATCGACTTCCGAGATCTAAATGCGGCCTGCCCTAAAGATGAGTTCCCTCTTTCTATTACAGACGTTATGATCGATAATACGTGCGGTTTTGAGCGCATGTCTTTCATAGACAGATTTTTAGGATATAATAAAATTAAGATTAATCCTGAAGATGAAAAGCATACTGCTTTTCGTGCACCACTAGGGGTATATTGCTATACGGTTATGCCTTTTGGATTAAAAAATGCCAGGGCTACGTATCAACGAGCTATGAGTAACATATTCCATGAGCATCTGCGCAAAACGGTAGAATATTACGTGGACGATATAGCTGTCAAAAGCTGCCTCAAGGATAATCACATCCAAGACTTGAAGACAGTATTGGAATTGATGCGCCAACATCAACTCAAAATGAACCCCACAAAGTCCTTTCTTGGTGTATCCAGTGGCAATTTTTTAGGATTTGCCATTACCGCTAAAGGCATTCAAGTTGATCCTGATAAAGTAAAAGCTATCCTAGAAATGCGTCCGCCCCGTAATCTGAGAGAACTCAGGGGATTTCAAGGTCGTCTAGCTTACATCAGGAGATTTATATCCAACCTCTCCGGCAGATGTCAACCTTTTTCTCGTCTAATAAAGAAAGGTGTATCATTCGTATGGGACGAAGCCTGTCAGCAAGCGTTTAATGATATTAAACGCTATCTTACTAATCCTCCAGTTCTGGTGCCTTCCGTCATAGGAAGACCATTTTTGCTGTATGTTCGAGCAATGGATCATTCTTTAGGGGCTCTTCTCGCACAGAAGAACAATGAGGGTCATGAACAAGCTATCTACTATTTAAGCAGGATGATGGTCGGAGCTGAACACCGGTATAATCCAGTAGAAAAAGAATGTTTGGCCTTAATGTTTGCCATTTAGAAGACGTAACATTATGTGATGGGCCAAACTATTCATATCATCTCCAGAATCAATCCTCTTTCACTACCAGAAAAAGTCTAATTAGCGACGTCTAAAAACGTCGCTAAATAACAAAAAATCATCGCTAATTTGGTTTAGCGACGTAATTAACGACGTTATAAAGTTGTCGGAAAAACTCAAGTCGCAAAAAAAAACCGTCGCTAAACGTCGCTATACCGACGTTTTTAGCGACGTTACTGTGTCACAAATTTTTGCGACGTTTAACGACTCCAAGTCGCTAAATAGCGACATGTATTAAAGTCGCTAAAGGTCTCTGATTAGCGACGTCGATAGCGACGTTATACCGATGTCTAAAATGACCTGGCTATACTGCCATGTCAGCAATTGGCGACGTATAGCGTCGTCATTAGCGACGTCATTAGCGACTTTTTACAGCATCGCTAATTAGCCACGTATTTAGCGACGTAACTTAACGTCGCTAAACGTCGCTAATAACGTCACTAATTTAAAAAAAAATAAAAAAAATAGTGTCAAGAAGCAAACATTGGTGATTCCCTGCAGTTTTAGCCTTTCCACTGTGGACAATTGTCGGATCGACGACATCCAATGGGCTAGTAGTACTCTCGCCTCCTCTGCTGCAGCATCCCATTTTGAGCCTCTTGTGGCTCGCACGGTGCCCGCCTAGAGCCTGGTAGGAGTGGAAGCTCTTCTTGCAAGAGGCACACTCGTATCGGCTCTTCCCCAATCTAGCACCGTAACCATCTTCATCACACACACCAACATGATTCAATCTAGTTAACTATATAATCCAATTAAATTAAAGACCACAAGAAGTATCAATCCAATTAAATGTGGATATGTAAGATAACTATATAATTCAATTAAATTAACTAAAAAATTAAAGACCATAAGAAGCATCATACATCATGTCTATTGTTGAAGTATCAATAATTCATAATATACAATCGCATCCTAAATAATAATAAAAATAACTATACTACTACAGATCTGCAGGAGGCTGACCACCGGCGCTTGAAGGATAAGAACTCCTCATACTCGTCCCGTGGAATCGACACCGATGTCGATGGAGAAGGCAGTGACGTCGGTGGAGGCCGTGCCTGCTCCAAGCTGCGAGTCGCTGGTTGTAAGAATCCAGGGTAGATAACAGCCTCGTACTGCTATTACCCATTGAATCCTGCATCCTCGTCAGCTTCTCGCCCATCGATAGCTGTGACGCCTGCAGCTCCATGATGTTGCGATCATTGGAGGCTCTAATATTATTTGTCAATTCCCGTAGCTCCGTCATGCTGCGGTCGAGCATATCCAATTGTGCGATGAGCATCGGATCGTCCGCCTGTGGCTGGGACCGGGACTGGTCCTCCATACTTCGCAGCAAGTCGTCATGGAGAGACACAATCTGACGGTCAACGGCCTCCTGGACAGCCTCCTGGACTCTGGCCGACGACTGCGAGGGCTGCGACTGCGAGGGGTGTGTGGAATGCGCAGCTGTCGGGGAGGCCCTAGATGACTGCGTCGCAACCAGGGCGTCATAGGAGCCCGTACCGTAGTACGTACCCCTCTAGAGACCACCAGCTGCGGTCACCCACAGGTCGTCCGCCGACGGAGATGGACCGGGCTGCGACGAAGCACCAGCCTCTCCAGGTGTAGGTGCACTAGCAGTCGCCCGCTCACGAAGCCTAAAATACTCGGCCTAGAAAAGGTTTGGAAACTCGATAATTGCCTAAGTTATATTAAAATAAACACAAAGTAAAGTAATACTTACATAGGTCTGTGAGGCTCTCTCATCAATGAGATTTTCGTCCTTGCGATGGGTGGCCAAGAAGACGGTCACCATGTTTGCATCCTCACCCCTCTGTACCTGTTAAAAATATATTATTTATTACTAAACTTAAATATTTTTTCCAAGTACCATTTTATGGTACTTATATTAAAATAATATATTTTAAAAGAAAAAAACATACCAAACGACGAAAATGTTCCGTCATCGGAATCGAGCCACCACACCACTTGGCAGCATTCTGCCTAGCCGCCTTGGCCTTCTTAGACCTTTCCTTGTAGCTCGGATCGTCGAATCTAGCCCTCATCGCAGTCCACTGCTCAGGCGTGATCCAACCTTGGATCGGTTTTCCAGCACGATCACGAACCTTCTGGTCATCCAGAGCATCTCGGATAAGCTTGGCGGCAACGGTAGGAAAGAGCCGCTCGATCAACTCGGCCTGGTACGGAGGATAAAAATACGTTTGCTACAATAAATAATTCATTAAGTTAGCATCACGAATATGCATAAATTAGAGGATTTATTTAATATACTTTTACCTGGAAGTGCGCAAACCAGAACGCCTTCCTCTCCTCCGGAGCCTCAGAGTAGTTGATCCAAGGGCCACCGTAGTTGTTCCTCAGAAATTGGCCCAGGCATCTCTGAACCGACGATGGACGATATCTATACAGAGATAATAATTTAGATTACTGAAAAAGTCAATATACGATGAATAAAGAGAAACACAAATATATACTAAACCATCTAATTGACTTACTTTGTACCGTCGGCCCAAATCTCTGTCCTCGTCTCCTCCGGTGGTGCGCATGGAGGATCTTGCTGATGCTGGGACAACGTCGGCACGACCTCCTCGACATGCTCATCTGTCCCCATGGTTCCGTCAGCAGGAGGAACGCTAGACGAGGGTATACTATCACGCCAGGAACTACTCATCCCAATAGTCGGGCATGTCTGTGATCGATATACTGGAGTACTGGGCGACGATGATTCGGAACCAATAGTAGGCAGTACCGGAGTGGCACTCTGTCTACCTCGGGACCTGCCGAATCCTCCGCGTCGTCCTGTCATATCTGATAACAACATATAATGAATATAGAGAAACACAAATATATACTATATTCTACAGTCGAAATGTGATACATATCTCAAAGTATTATACAGTCAAAATATAATACATATATTCGTTAATGGGTACATCTACTTCTATATGTAATATTTACAGTCAAAATATAGTTGCATTCTACATGCAATATTTTTTATTTTCAATCATCTTCAGAAAATTCATCTTGTTCGCATTCATCGTCCTGCTCTTCCTCTTCCTCGTCTTCACTTTCATCTACTTCGTCGTCCTCTTTGGATAATTCAATATCTTCTACATTATTACTCGTGTAATGAGTAACTTCCGTTGAGTCCACATATACAATATTTGTTACAAGAGGTAGATCGTCCTCCTGATAAGCTATTTCGTCAATGTCAAAGATATTTCTAGCTTTAGTCTTGCATACTGCCCACCAATCCGACCTCGCTGTCCCCCGTCTAGGATAAGTTGTGAAGTACACGAGCTGAGCCTGACTTGATAGGACAAATGGTTCATAGCCTTGATATCTACGCTTGTAGTTTATATCCACAAGGCCATGCTTGTCAATTTTCCAACCTTGATCTTGAATCGGATCGAACCATTCATACCTGAATAGCACGATATTAGCAGGTTCTGTGCCATAATTATATGTCAACTCCACAATCTCTCGTAAGATGCCAAAAAAATCATTGCCTGGATTGACGTCTTTGTAGTTTGAAGATTTGATACACAAACCACTGTTTTTCGTGGAATCAAGATCCAGAAAGCTGTCTCTGATAGGAGCATTTGTTGACTTGAACCTGAACCCATTCACACAGAAACTTGGCCATATTTTTACGACAGTAATTGGTCCCTTGGCTAGAGTCCTAATAGATTCAATCTCGGGTGATATTAGACGATCGACCTAAATACCAAAGTAGCGATAGTAAGTTATTTGTTTTGCAAGTGTAGAAATAAAAAGTAATTACCAAGCATCTTACATATGCGCTTAACCAAAAAGGAAAATGGTATCTCATATCTTGTTCTACTTCTTCGTCTGTTATGTAGGGTCTAACCGACCTCAACTCATCATTATATGTGCTGAAAAACAATGAAGCAACTGCTGATTAGTAGCATAATAGTATCGTATACTATTACATTGAGATGATGTAAACATAGACGTATTAATTACTTACCCCTCTAGCTTCTCCACTTTATCCTCGTCGCAATTGAGTAATATATACAATTGAGTAGTCCTTAGCTCATCGTCATTCAAATATCTCTTCTTCATTTTTCCCGAAGGCTTTCCGGATGCATTGAATACTTTGAGTATTGCATCATTAGATTCCTGATATGCGTCGTCATTTCTGGGAGCTTTCGTCCTATTAGTAGCAACATGCGGTTTAAAATATGTCGAGCAAAAAGTTTGTAATCTCCTCGAGAACATAAGCTTCATAAATAAAGCCTTCAACCCGTGCCTTATTTTTCACCTTTCTCTTTAGGTGATTCAGATGGCGTTCAAAGGGGTACATCCACCGATAACCGACAGGACCACCAACACGTGCCTTATAGGAAAGATGAATTGGCAAATGCTCCATAGAGTCGAAGAATCCAGGAGGAAACACCTTCTCGAGCTTACATAGTGTTACCGCAATGTCCCTCTCTTGCTTTTTTAGACGATCGACGAGCAACTTAGTACAACAAAGATCTCTGAAGAATATGCTCAGCTCTGTCAATGGGTCCCAAACGACATGCGGTAAGAATTCCCGAAATGCAATCGGAATTAACCTCTCCATGAGTACGTGACAATCGTGGCTCTTCATACCTACTAGTTTGTTCTCCTTGAGGTCGACGCATCTTTTTAAGTTTGACACGTACCCGTCTGGAAACTTTAGACCCTGAATCCACCTACAAAGTCTACCTTTATCCTCTTTATCCAGTGAGAAAACTGACTTAGGTTGCTTTAACTTTCCATTCCCCTCCTCTATCAAATACAATGCAGGACGTCTACATATGTCTTCCAAGTCCAACCTGGCCTTCGGATTATCTTTCGTCTTCTCCTTTACATCCATTACAGTATTAATTATGTTATCAAACACATTCTTCTCGATATGCATGACATCAAGGTTATGTCTGATCAGATTGGTGCTCCAATATGGCAGATCCCAGAATATACTCCTCTTCGTCCAGTTATAGGTACGACCAAATCCGTCACACTTGTACCCCTTAGCAGGCTCTTCGATAGCACTTGGTAAATCTTTTACCTCTTCCCATATCGTGCATCCGGGCCACCTTGGTGGTGGATTGGCCTTCTCCACAACTCCCGCACGAAAAGCATTCCGATTCCTCCGGTACGGATGATCCTTCGGCAAAAATTGTCGATGACAATCGAAGAAGCACGGTTTGCCTCCGTGTTTCAAACGGAAAGCCTGAGAATGGTCCATGCAATACGGACATGAGAGACGACCATGGGTGCTCCATCCCGATAACATTCCATAGGCCGGAAAGTCGTTGATTGTCCACATACGTGCTGCCCTCATCTGAAAATTCTGCTTTCTAGAAACATCGTACGTGTTGGCACCGACTTCCCACAGCTGATTCAACTCATCTATCAAAGGTTGTAAATACACATCGATGTTCCTCTTCGGATTGTTCGAACCCGGGATAATAATGGTTAGGAACATATACGGAGTCTTCATGCACATCCAAGGCGGTAGATTGTACGGAGTGACGATCACAGGCCAACACGAATACTGGGAGCCCGAAAGTCCGAATGGGGTAAAACCGTCAGAGTAGAGCCCCAATCTGACATTACGCGCTTCCTCGGCAAAATATGGATACTCTCGATCAAAGCGCTTCCATGCTTCTCCATCGGATGGATGATCCAATACTCCTTCGATCTATTTTCGCCTGTGCCAACTCATGTTTTCTGCAGTCTCCTTAACCATAAACAACCGCTGCAACCGCGGCGTCAAAGACAAGTAGTGCATCAAATCGGTAGGCTTCCTTGCACCGACAGACTTTCCTCTAACAGTGGCCTTGTAGCGATCAGCACACAAAATCTGCACGCATCTTCATCCTTGTCGTCTATTAAGTACAACATGCACCCGTTGCGACATGCATCGATTTTTTCGTATCCCATCCAAAGCGATCTCACCATCCTCTTAGATCGATAGAAGTCTTTAGGCAACTTTGCACCCTCGGGCAAGATCTCTATAATCAAATTGAGCAGTCGATTATAGCATTCTTGTGACATGTTAAAATCGGACTTGATGCTCAATAATCTTGTAACCACCTCCAACGGTGAATGATCCTCACAACTAGGATATAGTGTACGTCCCTCAGAAGTCCCGACCCGCGACTTGGGCGATGTTACTGACACCGTATGATATGGTGTACGTCCCTCAGAAGTCCATAAAAGTTCTGGCCTTGGCAGACTTCTTAGCTGCCCATCCAATTTCGAAAACCTCCAAATTATATGAGGACATTCCCGACAAAGTTGCTGAATGTAATTCGGCAATGGAAGGTGATACATGGCAGCTATTCTTTGATGGCGCTTCCAGAACCGGTCCCAAGGAAAACGTGGTTTCAGGAGTAGGAATTGTTCTGGTGACTCCTGATAAACTCGTCATCTATCGAGCATATTCTCTTAGCGAACCCTGCTCTAGTAATGTGGCATAGTATAATGCTCTACTAATCGGGCTTCAAGTCGCTAAAGAATTAGATGTTGAATACCTGGAAGCTTTTAGTAATTCTCAGCTGATCGTCAATCAGGTCAGAGGAATATATGGAGTCCACAATCCAGACCTCATTCCTAATCACCAAACAACGATCGAGATAGCCATGTCTTTCAAAGGATTCTTTTTAGAGCATGTGCCTCGATCTCAAAATTTGGAAGCAGATGCTCTGGTCAGTCTAGCTGCAGATCTAGCTATTCCTATAAGAAGGCAGAATTCGGTGATACTTCTTAACAGAGATTTATTCTGTATGAAAAATAATTTTCATATAGAACGCAGCTACACTATAAACATGGCTCCTCCTAAGAGATATTGAAGAAGTCCCTTTATAGACTTTGCGTCATACGAAATCTTACCAGAAGATCCTAAAGAAGCAGTATCTATCAAGAGATGATCATTACATTTCTATTTTGATATTCCTTCACAAAGTCTATACCGTCGAACATACAATGGACTATTGTTACGATGTCTCTCTGATGATGATGCAAAGCGGGTTATCCGAGAAGCTCATGACGGTGTATGTGGAGCACATCAACCCGGTCATAAGTTACAGGATCGTATCAGGAGGATGGGCTACTACTGGCCTACCATGATTGCAGATGCCGTAAAATATGTAAGACAATGCAAAGTCTGTCAGATTTATGCAGATTTTTTACATTAGCCTTCTGAGTATTTACATCCTACCATTGCATCATGGCCCTTTGAAGCATGGGGTATGGATATCATTGGTCCTATTCATCCTTCATCTTCTAGAGGACATCGGTTCATATTAGCTATCACTGACTATTTCTCCAAATGGGCGGAGGCGATCCCTCTTGCTGAGGTAAAGACGTCCAACATGACCATCTTTATCAAGCACCATGTAATTTATCGCTTCGGAATACCTCGAAGGATAATTCATGACAATAGGCCTTAATTCATCAGTTAAGCGTTTTATCGATTTTGCGATAAGAATCGGATATAAAATATGGCCTCAATGACATACAATCCTACTGCTAATGGTTTGGCGGAAGCCTTCAACAAAACTATCATCAAACTCTTGAAGAAGTTTGTCTCTTCAAACAAAAGTGATTGGAACGAGAAGTTGGGAGAATGTCTGTGGGCATACCGCACAACGGTACGAACGCTAACGGGTTGTACCCCATTTTCGTTAGTTTACGGGTGTGAAGCAGTTCTCCCCATTGAAGTTCAAATTCCATCACTCAGGATAGCAGTGGCTAATGAGCTGACTCAGGAAAATAATGATCGTTTAAGACTTCAAGAGCTAGAAGGATTAGACGAGAAACGCCTTCAAGCTCAACATCGCATTGAGTTCTACCAGGACGCATTTCCAGAGCTTTTAATAAAAAACTAAAGGAAAGAGTGTTCAAAGTTGGTGAGCTAGTTTTAACTGTGAAAAGGCCAATGATCATTACGCACAAAAGTAAGGGCAAGTTCTAGCCCAAATGGGAGGGCCCTTATGTGATTGAAACCACATTTTTAAATGGCGCTTACAGATTAGCCAAGCTTAATAGAGATTTGATAATGGCTCCTATCAACGGCAAATTCCTGAAGAAGTACTATGCTTGATCTCCTTTGCTCAAAGGGGTATGGTGAAGATTTCATTCTGATGACACTACATACAAAGATTAGTTGGATCATATTCTATCATGTTCTTGTGACCTCTGAATAGATATGTTTAACTAATTTGGAACTTCAAAATCTATCACGTCCATATTACCTCTGATAGTATTTTGTATACAAATTTAGTTGGAGCATATTCTATCATGTCCATATAACCTCTGAATAGATATATCCAGCTAAAATTTATCGAAAGTATATCACGTCTATATTACCTCTGATATCACTTTCATCCTAGCCTATCATTTATATTCTAAAATGATGGGTCCATAAAATCAGAAGAAATATCTTTATTATCTCTGGAAATAGCAAATTATAGAAGAAGCAAAAAGGTACATCATTGGGGAGGAGCAGTTAAATCGCGGATCTGTTTCGCCAAAGCAGCCATCCTCTCATTCCTGGAGTTTAAAATGTTAGTGTGAGCCCGTTCCAGCCTTGCCTTATCATTGCTCAAGTGAGATAGTTCGGACAGGGAATCAACAAAACTTGCATGGATGACACCCGTATGTGCCAAGTTCTGCTGAGCTGTCTCCACTTGGCCCTTAATTACATCACGAGCTACCGATGCCTGGAGAAGCCTCTCCCTTGTCTGAGCAAGTTCAACTTCCAATTCTTGAACCCTCACTTCATATCCCTCACATTCGGCATGGTACTGAGTTAGCTGAGGAATACTCTCCACCAATACTACCTGCTCTTTCTCCATCTCTTGTTGTTGTTCCTGGATGGATTTGTTTAAATATTCAATCTGCTGAGCAAGTTTCGCAGTTAGAGAGTCGTACTCAGCCATAACCAAGTCATCGATGCTGCCTCAGGATAGTTGCAAATATTCGTTAATGGGTTATTCGAAACCATTAACTATTTGCTCTAGCACATCATCTCTTTCAGCGTCATTAAAATTTCTAATCGGCGCTATAGAGAGCTGGGAGGATGTCTTCAGAGCATCAAATCTTAGATTCTTCTCCAGCACTATGGATATTAATTCTTTCAAAGTGCGATAGAATATGCTAGTGTATTGTTCAACTAGCATAGCAAAGATCAAATGTACGCTGGGAGTGGCTGTAATACCAGTAAATCTCCTTTCTGGAATGACTGCAGAGGATGTTGCCACAGTCATTGCTTCAATAGATAGCGCGACAAAAAAAGGCACACTAACAACATTTGAAGTTGCTGGCATACTCAACGAAGGAGGCACAGTCGAGATGGTGGGTTCATCCTCCTCTGATATTATTTGAACTGCTACTGGCGGGATGACACCCGAGAATGTTGCGGATGAAAGATCAGTAGCTTCAAAGCATGGTTCTTCAACGTCGGGCACCGCCGATTCATTAGCTGGATCCGCAACAAAGCCAGAAGTTGTGTCTACTCTGCCCTCTCCCGAGATGTCTTCACCTGCAAATAAGATAAGGAAAAGTTAATATCAATTTGATGTTAATTTTCCCTGAAAAGAGCTTGAAGGCAACATTTACCCATGGCCGATGGTATGTATGTTGCGTCTGCAGCTTGTATAGCTAAATTATTTCTTAATGATACTAAACAAGCTATCATACCTAGAGAAGAGGGTGCACCAACTGACATTTGAGGGTAGTCATCCCAGTCGTCACCCAGATCCACTCGAGGCTCATTGGATGGAATCTTGCTCAAGATACTAACAGACGAAGGAGGGGCTAGGCCCTTTATTTGTCTGGATAAAGGTAGATTGATTCTTATTATGCTCGGCTTCGAAGGCGATTTCGAAGCACTACCAGTAACGGCGGTAGCAGCAGTAATCACGAGCAAAGAATCTCCAGCACTGTCAGCTGGAACTGTGGAGGTTCCCTCTCTAAAAGGCGAATGACCCCTGATCAAAGAGTCGTCCCCAACAGGGGAAACAATAGGCTCACCCCTAGAGGCCCCCTTGGTAGAAGTCCTTTTAGGACCTCCGGTAGTCAGCTTCTTCTTGCAGGAAGAAGGCTCTTTCAGAGTGGAATCCTTTCATTTATTGGAGATTATGAGAGGCTCTGCTGGCGGAGCTATTATGCCTCTCAGTATAATCAACAAATAGTCGTCTGCACCGGTGGTTTCATCACCTTCATCTGAGGAAACAGACGGTATCTCCTCCCTTCCAGTGGACCTTTGAGAGGGCATCCTGAAACTCCCATGTACATTAAAATTATGATGGAAGGTATTGATGGACGCATAAAACTGTGCGTACGAATAGAGAATGTACAACTCCATAGAGAGAGAAGTCGCAGGCACAACAAAGGTTGCTCCGGTATAACCCATGATAAAATACCGCCATCCTCTAGCTCCATCAATAAGTCCACCTTTGAACTTGAAGCTGGTGATAGGATTCCCCACGTGCAACTGGTCGTACACAAATTGTCTGGCGAACCGGCTGGGCTGATAAGGCTCCAAGTAGCAGTGGTCCTTACTTCTATATAACAGATGGGAAGGTCTAATGCAGACCAGCCAGTAAAAGGCTTTAGGAGAAAGAATAGTCTTTCCCTGACCTGCATCCTGAAGTTTAGTCCCTTGTTGATTGATATGTACAAAAGGGATGATGTAGAAGAACTTCCAACTATAGGCAAAATTTAGTGCTAGCCAATAGTCTATGACGCTAGTCACATTCCAAGAAGAATTCCTGTAATTCAACAGAAAGTTATTGCCCGAACCACCGACAGATCCGGAAGACATCACTCTGTTGTTGTGAAGGATTAACCTTCCCATCAGATATAGGAATGGTAATTCCACTCTGGGATATCCTTCACGCTGTGTATCATCAGCCAACAGCCCATCAGTAATGGCCCTTAGGCCAGCTTGTATCCTGCATACCATGGAAGAAAGTAGGCCCAATCTTGATCCAAACACCAAATGCACTGCGGGCCATAAGGTGTTTCGATGAATGCGATCCGCAGACGCGATGCCAGGCACTACCCATCGACGTAGCTAGACAGAGAGAAAGCCAGCCAGTTGAGCTTCCCTTGACAGAGGCTTGCGATAATGCCTCATGTAACTGTAGGCTTTAGTGCCTGCAGGATAACCCCCTACCTCCTCATCGAGAACCCAATCTGAAGCCCCACCGTCTTCAATGCGATAATTGTCTATGTTGGCACTATGCATACTCAGCAGGTTCAAAGGCTTATCTCTACTATCTACAACCTTGTCCTGCTTGGCATTTCTGGCCTGATGGAAGAAGAGGTAGGATACCCATTTGTTGATATGGGATAAATCAGAGGGCCCTTTGTAGAAGGTGGTACATGCAAGATAGTGGCTCATCAGCTCCTGATACACTGCCACTGCCCGAGGGTTTGTATCCCTCAGCTCCCTGTTTGTGGGAACATACTCTTCATAAGATGTATCTTCCATTGGCAGCTTTGAGATATCTGCCATCTCATGAAGGGCTAAGCCCAACTCACCTAGCGGAGTGGCGAAAGTCCCAGTGAGCGAATTATATCGCTCCATCAAAGTTAAGAACAAGTTGGAGTTGAGAGGCAGCCCAACACTAGTGGCACTCACAGCCGCAAATAAACTAATACTTTCCAGCTTCGTCTGGAAGTGCTTCAGGGCCCAGGTAGTTAAACTGGCCCATCAAAGATTCTTGGGGCTAAGCCATCCACTGGTACGAGGGTTAACCTTAGGGTATACTCCTTCCTGCCCCATAAAGTCATTGCAAAAAGTCGATATTTGAATCGGTTGGATCAGTGAAGTATCTTCACTCGGGACGCTGCCCGGTAGTAATCCTCTAAAAGGCATAACACGGCCTGAAGGACTCCTCACAAAGGCTCCTCGGTTCAATCCTTTCTTATAAAATATCTTCCCTGACTGGCCGGGAAGATCGGGAGTCAGAGTCCACATTATCTTCCTGGGTTGGGTGGCATGGAAGAACGCTGAGATAGGGTAATCTCTAGGCATCCTTGGCAGATACATGACCGTACCCTCAGCAGAAAATACCCAATCTTCCTTCTTGGTCTTAGTTTTGGATTGTTTATCGATAACATCCCTAAATAAGAAACCTGGTTTCTTATATTCAGTGTCGTCTATATATGTCAGGGGCTCCCCACTGATCATACTCAGCAACATTCGTTCTCCTTGGGATGAGATCAGAGTTCCCCTCTCTTGAGGATACTCATTTCTAGAGATGGAGAATGTCACATGGGACAAGTCCTCCAGGTAATTGGAATTCAGCATTCCAGCAGTAGAGCCCATCACTTCAGCCAAAGGAGGGATATGTAGGTCCACAGCAAAAAGCAAGAAAACAAGTCAGTTTTACGCAAGACGCTACACTCTTGCAATATACGCCAAGGCCTAACAGTCTGAGTTTTTACGCCAGACTACAAAAAATTGACTTTTTATGCTGGAATTTACTTCTGGTGCGTAAAAACTCAAAGTTGGCAGTATACGCCAAAATCTAACAGTCTAAACTTTTATGCCAGACTGCCAAAATTTAATTTTTTACGCTGAAATTTACATCCAGTGCGTAAAACGCAAGGTTTGCAGTATACGCCAAATTTTGACAGTCTGAATTTTTACGCCAGACTGCAAAAATATGGAGTTTTACGCTGACACATTAGAAATGTGGGCGTATTATTATGCATACACGTACAACGTGTGCGGAAGGTTCTCTATTCCTCTCGAAGTCTTTACCTGTGATGCCCGGAGCGCAGCTCGACGGTAGAGCACTTCGTTCAGATCGGGGCTCGCTCAGCCTAATGGGGGTCGCTCGTGCTTGAGCAGAGAAGAGAGATGAGGAAGCGACTTTCTTTTCCTTAGAGACGGAGGCCTGTTTTGGTGCCATGGCAAAACTCAGAGTTCTCAGAAAAGAGATAAAGATGAAGAGTTCTCAGAAAGAAAGGGTTTTGCAGAAACAAATGAAGGGTTTTTCTCTCAAGACCTTGGGCTATTTATAGAGTTTAGATAACTCTTCGAATCCCTAACCAAATCCAATTTTTAATAGTCGGTTATGATTTGGAACCACGTCAGCCTATCATTTGAAAAGTAAGACAGACAGTTATGTTGCGTAACAGATCTAGATTTTACGCGCAGAGCAAGGATCCATGCTTTTTACGCTCAGAAGCTACAGACCTATGATTTTACACTCAGAAGCTTTTACGCTCAGAAGCTACAAATCTACGGTTTTACGCTCAGAAGCTTTTCTGTTCAGAAGCTACAAATCTATGATTTTACGCTCAGAAGCTTTTACGCTCAGAAGCTACAGATCTATGATCTTACGCTCAGAAGCTATAGATCTTCGATTTTACGCTCAGAAGCTACAAACCTATGATTTTATGCTCAGAAGCTTTTACACTCAGAAGCTACAGATCTACGGTTTTACGCTCAGAAGCTACAAATCTACGGTTTCACGCTCAGAAGCAACAGATCTATGATTCTACGCTCAGAAGCTACAGATGGCCAATTACAAGGGTTTACGCAAAAAATCCTCCTTTTTGGCTATAAAATATTCCAAGTGCCTGAAACACACAGATGTCAGCATTGAAGAAGACTTTTTCTTGGGCCATTTGTCACTACCACTTTTCCACATAAGGGCATTTGTGTAAATTCACCATTTTAAATAATTGTGTGCTTAATTTGATTTGCTGAGATTTTTACTATTTATATATTATTATTAGAAATGTTTAGTTTTAGGTCTAACCCTAGAACTCATTAGGACAGACCCTAGTGAGTCAACCCTAATTGTAAACCCAGTTCTAGTGAAACCCTAGAATACAAATTTTAGGGTGAACCATCAAAACCCTAGACTGACTTAACCTGAGTCTATTAGGTCCTACATGAGAGGGACAGGGAGTTTAACCAAAAAACTATGCATGGAAACCCTAAAACTAGGTTTAATATAAAAAGGAAGCTTCTCACAAAGCCATCCTTCATGTAGAAAAGAGAAACCCTAGCCTCCATCTAGAGAAACCATCTCCCCACCCCATTTTTCGAGATTAAACCTAGGGCTTCCATTTTCTCCTCCTCCAAAGCAAGGGAAGCAAGGAACGTGGGTCAGGAAGCCTTGGAGAAGAAGAACCTCATTGAAGAAACCTTCCCTGCAGGTAAAACCCTAGTTTTCATTCCTTTAATTTCTGTTTTCAGATGATAATGGCCATTAGGAACCCACCCTAAGGGTTAGAATTCGAATTTTAGGGTTTCTACATGAAAACCTAGGAGATCTAGGGCTTTGGTGAATTTTATTTGGTTTTCCCCAAAATTCTGGAACCCTAATCCTAGGGACTTCGTGTAAGCATGATTACATCCCCTACGTGTAGTCTAGACATCCGGATTTAGGGTTTTCCCACTGTACACAGTCGGGTGATTTGTAAACCTGTGTATTTTGGGTTCTTTTGGAGCATATTCGGGTTGGGTCTTAGTGTAGGATCTGTGTTTAATTTTAAATATATTTTGAATCTGTTTTGTTGTTGATGTATATATATATAGGCATATGTGTAGATGTGTTGTTGTTTTGATTAGAGTGGTACAGTCGGGTTTAGGATTTCAGTGCAGAACTGTGAATTATGCATCAAGAAACTCCAGTGTCTGGGTAGGAGTTATGTCAGTGTGTACCCAGACATATATTCCTGTGTGTAGGTATGCAGACTGAGGGAGAAATTCTGGGTATAGCAGCAGAGTATGGTTGTGTAGTTAGTACACAGCCAAGAGTTCAGTTTGGACATTGGTATCAATTGGGTCCAAGTTGAAGTAACAGTTGTAATTAGGATATAGGTACTATAATGTCAAGCCATAGGTTAAGGTAGAACTAGGATCAGAGTTTTAAGTCTAGCTAAGGTATGTGAAGTTATTGTTAATGTAATGTAGTAATATATAGTTAAGGTAATACCTAGATAAAATAGGTATAGAGGTAGTATGAGTACACCCTAGTGTTTATAACTAAGAATGACAACTAATAAGCTAGTATCACTTAGAAACTTAGGTAAATACCTAGAATAGCTAGTGTTAGCTAGTTAGTGGCAAATTTAGACCAATTGACTTAGTTGGACCTAGTATTGACCAGTAAACCTTAGACATGACCTAGAAACCTCGTTTTTTATTGTTAAACATGTTATTCTTTTAATTCATTAATTAACATTGAATTTCCATATTAGGTCATTGTGATCCCACTTTGGACATCGATCCTCACATTTTGCTCAGGACCACAGGCGAGTACATTCTCTGACAGTTTTTATGGTTGATTACTTCTATAAATTGTAGTGTATTACATACTTGATTCCGACACTGTGGATACACGGGTTAGCACCCTAGATCCCTATCATGAGGAGTCGTGATTGGAATCCATCGTGCTAGCTGGGGGATGGGGAACTATTAGTAGATTATGTGATCATATCCAAATATTATATGTACCATAGCTCACCCCACTTCTCACGTCGGGTGCAGCCTGACCATTTATGTGCTCCATAGCTGTTATATATGATTAGCCTGACCACTATATGCACCATAGCTAACCATGCGGTTAGCCTGACCTAAAAGAATCATAGCTAATCATATATAACCAGCCTGATCTAGTCCCAAGCCGATCACATAATAAACTAATATTTCAAACACTTAGTTAGATGTTTTATCTTTATTCAGATTTACTTGTTCTAGCATTCACTATTTATTGCTCATTGCTAGATGCTCTATTGTCTATTTCATTTCTCCAGTACTTCACATGTTCAGCTTTTATTCTCATCTTGTATTTCTTACATTGTTTATAGACTTTGTCAATTTAATGAAACTGCTGTTAGTGCTTGTGCTTCGCTCCAATCCTGACTGGATAACAAAATTTTCAGAGAACCTGGAGGACTTTTGCCCTACTCATTACGGCCCAGGAATAGAGGGAGAATTCACTCCAGAAATCCCAGAGGAGGTGCCTATCCTAGAGGAGAACTTACCAGCCTATTCTTAGATTACTTTTCTGCATTTATTGTTTTAGACTGAGACTGAGTTGTATTTATTTATTTGTGACTTTGGGAGGTCTTTTAGACCCAGGACTTGAGTTGGACTTATTGTGGTTGGTTTAAATAGAACTCTTTTCAATTCTCATCGTGCCATTATGTTTATAATTGTGATTGAGTATATAATAGAACTGTGGTTATTTATCTTTGTCCTCCGTACGGAGTTGAGACTATTGACAGGATATACTATGTTTGTGACTTAGACAGCGTTCTACCGCCGATGCTGCGTCGTAGGCTGGACGTACCCATGACTCATGCCCAAATTTCGGGTACGGGTCATGACACATTTTTAGTGGTGGCCCATGCAGGTCCAGTCAGTAGTCTTAGATTCAGATTAGAGTGATATCGTAGTGGTGCTCGCTTAGAGTATTACTACGAGCCTGTTTTAGGAAATAGGAATTAGGCCGAGATATGCTCAATCACAATTAGGAAATTTCTGATTCTTATAATACTACTCTTAATGATTTATTCTTTTAGAAATTTTTACTGTCTTCCTTGATGATATCGTATCTATTGCCTTAATTGAATCTTTCGATCTGTCTTCAGGATGCCGCCAAGAAGGTCCCAGAGACTCGGAGCAGCAGATTCAGAGAGGTCTGCCACCTCTCGCGCTGCCGGACAGACATCAGCAGCACCTCCTACATCTCCAGTACATATGGGAGTGTCTGCAGCATTCAGGGGTCCTCCACCACCAGTTCAGAGGGTCCCCACAGCTACGACGGAGCAACCACTACCACCAGCTCAGTATCCAGGAGGTGTGCCCGTCGATGGAGCACAGATGTTTGCCTTGATTCAGGGCATGGTCGATGCCCAGAGGACGTCGGCAGAGGCCCAGAGAGTGCAGGCTGAGGCACATCAGGCCCAGACAGAGATGATGAGGGTGAACATGGAGAATGCTCACCAAGTGGCTCTCCAGGCTGTGGAGAGAGTCACTCAGCAGCAGCAGCATCCTGGTCAGCAACAATAGAGGCCGGGCACCATTATGGACTTCAAGAGGATGATGCCTCGGGAGTTCAAGGGGACAGAAGGGATACTCTACGCCGATGATTGGCTAGAGGACATCGAGAGGAACTTGCGTTTGGCGCAGATTCCAGAGGCGCTCCAGATCGAGGCCGCTGGCAGCCAGATGTTCGATATTGCCCTGACGTGGTTTCGCACGGAGCCAAGACTCTTGCGCAGAGGACTCACTTGGGAGGATTTTAGGGAGCTCTTCAAGGAGAAATTCTTTCCTGACGTTGCCCTAGGAGCCTTGGAGAGTCAGTTCCATGACTTAGTCCAGGGGAGCTCGTCCGTCGATGAGTATGCCGCGGAGTTTTGCCGTCTGAGCCGCTTCACGCCGTCGATGATTAGAGATCCGGGGGACAGGGCCCAGAAGTTCAGGAAGGGGCTGTCAAGGGAGATCAAGTCTCGCACGTCGGGACGTCGCACCGCCACTTTTGAGGGCATATTGATGGATGCCCAGATAGCCGAGGACGACTTGGACCTCAGGCCCAAGAGGGGACGCGATGTTTCTGGAGGAGCAAACAGTAGTGCAGGACCAGGCAAGCGTCCACATTATCAGCAGCAGCAGAGGCCCTTTCAGCAGCAACACCAGCAGCACCAGGCACCAGCCCGAGGGCAGGTTCAGCAACAGCAGCAGAGGCCGACTCAGCCCGCCATCCAGTGTGCGTACTGCGGGAAGATGGGACATACTAGAGAGATCTGCAGGCATAGATTGGGCTCATGTTTGTCCTGCGGATCGACGACACATCAACTGAGGGATTGCCCTACCATTCGGACTCGTCCAGGTCAGGGTGGAGCAGCCGCCCAGAGAGGACCAGGCAGGGTACCTGCAGCACCAGGAGGCCAACAGCAGAGGGGACCGCTTCCACCACAAAATCAGAGGTTTGCTCAGCATCAGTAGCAGAGAGGTGCACCCCAGGGGCGAGCGTACGCCATGGCAGTCGAGGAGATCGAGCCAGCAGGAGACTTGATCACAGGTTCGGTTTTTCTCGATTGTATTCCCGCATTTACCTTATTCGATTCTGGCGCTTCCCATAGTTTTGTGTCTGTATCATATGCACTTCGACATCATTTAGACACAGAACCATTAGCTAGGACTTGCAAGATCATGACTGGGGGAGGTATTATCCTAGTCCGTGATCACTGCAAGGACCGGAGAGTGTCAGTAGGAGGCCGAGACTTGAGCGTGAGTTTACTCGTCATGCCACTTCCGGGGTACGATATTGTGCTCGGAATGGACTGGTTGAGTAGACATCATGCTACTATAGATTGTTATAGAGGCAGAGTATTATTTAGACTGCCAGGAGAGCCGGAGTTTGAGGTCGTCAGAGGAGCAGCGGAACAGAGAGGGAGCACATTTTGCGGAGCCAGGACGGAAGAAGAGGAGTTGCCACATACTCTGATAGCGGAGTTCCTGGATGTATTTCCAGAGGAGTTGCCAGGCTTGCCGCCAGACAGAGATGTTGAATTCTCTATAGACTTGGTTCCAGGAGCGGAGCCCATTTCACAACATGTCTATAGAGTCAACAACAGCGAGCTGGCAGAACTGAAGAAGCAAGTTGAGGAGCTGCAGGACAAAGGCTTCATCAAATCCAGTTCATCACCATGGGGAGCTCCGGTATTGTTCGTACCGAAGAAGGACGGCACGGTGCGCATGTGCATTGATTATAGAGCTTTGAACAATATCACCATCAAGAACAAGTACCCGCTGCCGAGGATAGATGATCTTTTCGACCAGTTGAGCGGGGCGAGGGTGTTTTCAAAGATAGATTTGAGGTCAGGCTATCACCAGGTAAAGGTGAAGAAAGAAGACACGCCGAAGACAGCTTTTCGGACCAGATACGGCCAGTTTGAGTTCATGGTGATGCCATTTGGTTTAACCAATGCACCGGCAGTATTCATGAACTTGATGAACAAGGTGTTCCACCAGTACCTTGACAAGTTCGTGGTGGTGTTCATCGACGATATTCTTGTGTATTCCAAGACACCGGAGGAGCACGAAGAGCACCTGAGGTTGGTCTTAGAGACTCTCAGGAGGGAGAAGCTGTACGGAAAACTCTCTAAGTGTGAATTCTTCCTTGACAAGGTCGAATTTCTTGGGCATGTGGTATCGGGTGACGGAATCTCGGTAAACCCAAAGAAGATCGAGGCCGTGGAGTCGTGGGCTACCCCCAGTTCGGTAGCTGAGATCAGGAGTTTTCTCGGGCTAGCAGGATACTACAGGAGGTTTGTACAAGACTTCTCCAAGATTGCAGCGCCGATGACCAGACTGACTAGGAAGGATATGGATTTTGTGTGGACGGAGGAGTGTCAGGCTGCATTTGATGAGCTGAAGAAGAGGTTGACGACAGCTCCAATTTTGACGTTGCCATCAGGGACAGGTGGTTTTACCATCTACAGTGACGCTTCAGGGAAGGGTTTGGGATGTGTTCTTCAGCAGCACGGGAAGGTAATTGCCTATGCTTCCAGGCAGTTACGCCCTCATGAAAAGAACTACCCCACCCACGATTTAGAGTTGGCAGCAGTTATCTTCGCTCTAAAGCTGTGGAAACATTACCTGTACGGAGAGCGTGTGGAGATCTTCACAGACCACAAGAGCTTGAAGTACGTATTCACACAGAAGGAGCTGAACATGAGGCAGAGGAGGTGGTTAGAGTTGATGAAGGACTTTGACATCTCATTGCAGTACCATCCAGGGAAGGCCAACGTAGTCGCCGATGCCTTGAGCAGGTATCCGATGGCTATGTACTTGACGACTGATAGACATTTGTTGGCTGATCTGGAAAGCTTGGAGATTGAGGTGTTAGTTCCCGGTGCTGAGATTCAGATGTGGGGGTTGCAGATACAGTCCGAACTGATGGACAGGATCAGAGCTGCGCAGTACGATGATGACACTCTGAGGAGTATCAGAGCACAGGTTCAGATGGGATTATCGGACGACTTTACTATCGCAGATGATGGTTCTTTACGGCACGGCACGAGGATATGTGTGCCTAGCGGGGAGCTGCGCGAGGAGGTTTTGCAAGAGGCACACCGCTCTCAGTACTCGATGCATCCCGGTGCCAACAAGATGTATCGAGACTTGAGGGAGCACGTATGGTGGTATGGAATGAAGCACGAGGTAGCACGCTTCGTATCCCGATGTCTAGTGTGCCAGCAGGTAAAGGCAGACCGGCAGAGGCCAGGAGGTTTGCTTCAACTTTTACCGATTCCAGAATGGAAATGGGAGCACGTGACCATGAATTTCGTTTCAGGGCTTCCACATTCTCCAGGAGGGAAAGACGCGATTTGGGTCATCGTGGACAGGTTGACCAAATCAGCCCATTTCTTACCTTTCAAGGTGGGCACGTCGACAGAGAGGCTCGCAGAGATGTACGTGCGACAGATTGTTAGGCTTCATGGAGTTCCAGTGAGCATCGTCTCAGATCGAGATAGTCGTTTCACTTCCCACTTCTGGAGGAGTCTGCAGGCTAGCTTGGGCACTCAGCTCAAGTTCAGTACCGCATATCACCCCCAGACAGACGGGCAGTCTGCACGGACTATTCAGACTCTCGAGGATATGCTACGCACTTGCGTTCTAGATCTCGGAGGTTCTTGGGAGGATCATCTGCACCTGGTAGAATTCGCTTACAACAACAGCTACCAGGCCAGCATCGAGATGTCACCGTTTGAGGCTCTTTATGGACGGAGGTGTCGTACACCGCTATCGTGGGACGACGTTGGAGAGAGAGCCTTGCTAGGACCCGAAATGGTCGTGGATGCAGCAGAAAAGGTGAAACTCATCAGAGATAGACTGCGAGTGGCGCAGGACAGACAGCGGCATTGGGCCGACAGCCACCGTATCCCCCTTGAGTTTCAGGTTGGCGATCTAGTTTTCCTACGGATTTCTCCGACGCGTGGAACGATTCGTTTTGGTAGAGGCGGGAAGCTTAGCCCACGCTACATCGGACCCTTCAGTATTCTTGCGAAGATAGGTGCAGTGGCGTATAGACTAGACTTGCCGCCTGTATTGGAGGGAGTGCATGATGTGTTCCACGTGTCGCAGCTGAGACAGTACATGGCCGACCCTAGTCACGTACTTGATCACTCGGAGATTGAGGTTGGTCCGACGCTCAGCTACCCTGAGCAGCCCGTAGAGATCTTGGACCGCAGAGAGAAGGTATTGCGGAACCAAACTATTCCTTTGGTTCGTGTTGCATGGAGACATCACTCTCCAGGGGAGTCGACCTGGGAGAGAGAGGACGAAATGCACGAGCAATACCCTTATCTCTTCCAGACTTGAGGTATATTCCTTTTTTGATTTCATTCTTGTTTTAGTTCAGTCCAATTTCGAGGACGAAATTTCTTTTAGGAGGGTAGACTTGTCACTACCACTTTTCCACATAAGGGCATTTGTGTAAATTCACCATTTTAAATAATTGTGTGCTTAATTTGATTTGCTGAGATTTTTACTATTTATATATTATTATTAGAAATGTTTAGTTTTAGGTCTAACCCTAGAACTCATTAGGACAGACCCTAGTGAGTCAACCCTAATTGTAAACCCAGTTCTAGTGAAACCCTAGAATACAAATTTTATGGTGAACCCTCAAAACCCTAGACTGACTTAACCTGAGTCTATTAGGTCCTACATGAGAGGGCCAGGGAGTTTAACCAAAAAACTATGCATGGAAATCCTAAAACTAGGTTTAATATAAAAATGAAGCTTCTCACAAAGCCATCCTTCATGTAGAAAAGAGAAACCCTAGCCTCCATCTAGAGAAACCATCTCCCCACCCCATTTTTCGAGATTAAAGCTAGGGCTTCCATTTTCTCCTCCTCCAAAGCAAGGGAAGCAAGGAACGTGGGTCAGGAAGCCTTGGAGAAGAAGAACCTCATTGAAGAAACCTTCCCTGCAGGTAAAACCCTAGTTTTCATTCCTTTAATTTCTGTTTTCAGATGATAATGGCCATTAGGAACCCACCCTAAGGGTTAGAATTCGAATTTTAGGGTTTCTACATGAAAACCTAGGAGATCTAGGGCTTTGGTGAATTTTATTTGGTTTTCCCCAAAATTCTGGAACCCTAATCCTAGGGACTTCGTGTAAGCATGATTACATCCCCTACGTGTAGTCTAGACATCCGGATTTAGGGTTTTCCCACTGTACACAGTCGGGTGATTTGTAAACCTGTGTATTTTGGGTTCTTTTAGAGCATATTCGGGTTGGGTCTTAGTGTAGGATCTGTGTTTAGTTTTAAATATATTTTGAATCTGTTTTGTTGTTGATGTATATATATATAGGCATATGTGTAGATGTGTTGTTGTTTTGATTAGAGTTGTACAGTCGGGTTTGGGATTTCAGTGCAGAACTGTGAATTATGCATCAAGAAACTCCAGTGTCTGGGTAGGAGTTATGTCAGTGTGTACCCAGACATATATTCCTGTGTGTAGGTATGCAGACTGAGGGAGAAATTCTGGGTATAGCAGCAGAGTATGGTTGTGTAGTTAGTACACAGCCAAGAGTTCAGTTTGGACATTGGTATCAGTTGGGTCCAAGTTGAAGTAACAGTTGTAATTAGGATATAGGTACTATAATGTCAAGCCATAGGTTAAGGTAGAACTAGGATCAGAGTTTTAAGTCTAGCTAAGGTATGTAAAGTTATTGTTAATGTAATGTATTAAAATATAGTTAAGGTAATACCTAAATAAAATAGGTATAGAGGTAGTATGAGTACACCCTAGTGTTTATAACTAAGAATGACAACTAATAAGCTAGTATCACTTAGAAACTTAGGTAAATACCTAGAATAGCTAGTGTTAGCTAGTTAGTGGCAAATTTAGACCAATTGACTTAGTTGGACCTAGTATTGACCAGTAAACCTTAGACATGACCTAGAAATCTCGTTTTTTATTGTTAAACATGTTATTCTTTTAATTCATTAATTAACATTAAATTTCCATATTAGGTCATTGTGATCCCACTTTGGACATCGATCCTCACATTTTGCTCAGGACCACAGGCGAGTACATTCTCTGACAGTTTTTATGGTTGATTACTTCTATAAATTGTAGTGTATTACATACTTGATTCCGACACTGTGGATACACGGGTTAGCACCCTAGATCCCCATCATGAGGAGTCGTGATTGGAATCTATCGTGCTAGCTGGGGGATGGGGAACTATTAGTAGATTATGTGATCATATCCAAACATTATATGTACCATAGCTCACCCCACTTCTCACGTCGGGTGCAGCCTGACCATTTATATGCTCCATAGCTGTTATATATGATTAGCCTAACCACTATATGCACCATAGCTAACCATGCGGTTAGCCTGACCTAAAATAATCATAGCTAATCATATATAACCAGCCTGATCCAGTCCCAAGCCGATCACATAATAAACTAATATTTCAAACACTTAGTTAGATGTTTTATCTTTATTCAGATTTACTTGTTCTAGCATTCACTATTTATTGCTCATTGCTAGATGCTCTATTGTCTATTTCATTTCTCCAGTACTTTACATGTTCAGCTTTTATTCTCATCTTGTATTTCTTACATTGTTTATAGACTTTGTCAATTTAATAAAACTGCTGTTAGTGCTTGTGCTTCGCTCCAATCCTGACTGGATAACAAAATTTTCAGAGAACCTGGAGGACTTTTGCCCTACTCATTACGGCCCAGGAATAGAGGGAGAATTCACTCCAGAAATCCCAGAGGAGGTGCCTATCCTAGAGGAGAACTTACCAGCCTGTTCTTAGATTACTTTTCTGCATTTATTGTTTTAGACTGAGACTGAGTTGTATTTATTTATTTGTGACTTTGGGAGGTCTTTTAGACCCAGGACTTGAGTTGGACTTATTGTGGTTGGTTTAAATAGAACTCTTTTCAATTCTCATCGTGCCATTATATTTATAGTTGTGATTGAGTATATAATAGAACTGTGGTTATTTATCTTTGTCCTCCGTACGGAGTTGAGACTATTGACAGGATATACTATGTTTGTGACCTAGACAGCGTTCTACCGCCGATGCTGCGGCGTAGGCTGGACGTACCCACGACTCATGCCCAAATTGAAAGTTCATTCGAAGTCTAGCCAGAATCCTTTACATCTAAGTTCAAGTATGGCCTGTTCGGCGGACATTTCTTTCCCTGTTTCAAGGATTTTTTAGGAAGCCATTCTTGAAGATGAAGTTCTGAATAGAAATTCTTCATATCAGAGAAGTGACAGTTCAGAATTCTATGCGACTCCTCGCTAAAGAGCTTTTTACGTGTCTTCCGTTACGCGTAAAAGTCGGGACGTGACCGGATAAACGTTTATCAGAGTCTGCGTAAAAAATTAATCAAACGTGTCGAAGCTGCACATTATCATACTTTCTCACAGCAAATATGGCAAATCAATGATGCGTAAAAGAAGACAAGTTTATTAATCATGATTACATATGATGGAAATCTATTTTATAAAGGATTTTTCATTAATATTGAAGATCATGATTACATATGATAGAAATCTATTTTATAAAGGATTTTTTATTAATATTCAAGATCACGATGAGAATCTACTGTGCCAGGTTCTTATTTGATGGAGATCTTTTTCTTGTTTTACGGCACTTCATCGGCTTCTTCGGCCGATGAACAAGAAAATGGTGAATGGCGATAGGATACAAAACTGGGCTTGTTTAAATTATTCAAGCCCCCCTCCATACGCCATGGCAGCCATGCTCAAGAATTATGTTAGGGATTCAGACCCAACATAATACTGGAAGACACGGCCAAGCTGCCCACCTGCGTCCAGCTTCATAATAGGAGAAAATACAGCTAGCAAGCTGTGTGGTCCGATGAGACCCTTCCTCTCTTCTGGACGAATCGCCATATAAAATTTCTGATTATCCTGAGCAAAGGAAGGTATGATATCCCTCCATGATCCATCGTTGCAGGGAATATTTGCTCGAAGATGCCTCTTTTTACGGCTTCTTACATACTGTAAGAGCATGATCTTCTTCTTCCTCAGGTCAGCCCAATGGATCTCGGCAACCATCTTTTTGGTGAAGGAAGTATGGAAAAAAGTTTCACTCTCTTGCCTTTATATAGGCAGAAGAGAACATACCAAATCACAACAACTTCCTACATATCTCCGAAAAATTAGCCTCGCAGAACGAGTCAAATTTGACCGTTTCATGCTTCATTCAAAGTAATTCAAATTACGAGGAATTTGAAAACTTTGAAGGGGGTCTTGTAGAATAATAAAAAATATGCTGGGGAATTATGCGTGTAAAACCTCCAACATACATGAAGCCCGCGCAAAATAGAGCTTCAACGCTGTGTGGCATAAAATATGACTTTAAAGATGCCCGCGTAAAGCAGAGCTTCAAGGCTGTTTAGGCATAAAAGGTTGCTACACCTCCCTACGGCGTAAAATATGTCTACTTTTAATGCAGTGTGAAATTGTACGAGGAACTCTTCGTATTTCTCGAATGAACCTGTCAGACAAAACAATGAACCTGACTTCTGACAAATAGTACTGCACAACGATCGAGAGGACGGCTATAATAATGATTCTGCACAAAGGCCCAGGTTATCGTTTAGTGACAAATCCTTGATATAAGTCATTTTTATGCATTCAAGGAATACGCTGCCTATTCTATATGGGCAGAAGTGAGTCCTTATGCTCAATATGAGACGAAATCAGATGCCACGTCAAAAGCTGTCTCTCGTACAGAGCTCGAGGCATATCTCTGCATTTAATGCACGAGATGGAGGCAGATCTCTGCATTTAATGCACGAGATTTTGTTCTATTTTTAATGACTAGGAGAGCTAAAACTGTGACTAATACGCTCAGATCACCATCCTTGTATTTTACGCCAACCGGGCTATTTTTAACTATAGGAGTACGCCGTATGCTATCTCCTCAAAATACGCCAACTCAGGCTATATTTGCAAAGGTACGTAATAAGGCTATTTAGCCCAAAATACGCTCAAGACCTCAGTCATGAAGGATAATTGGCTAGTTTTACACTGGTTATCTATTATTCATGCAGTATCAAGCTTTACCCTATTTGGCTTTTACGCCAACAAGACAGCTATTTGGCTTTTACACCAACAAGGCAGCTATTTGGCTTTTACGCCAACGAGACAGTTATTTGGCTTTTATGCCAACCATCTCTACGCGAGGGGCAGTTACCTACGTGGCTTGCATTTCATAATCTTCGAGGAGCGGTTATACGCGTTACCTCATAATGGGACACGCGTCATACGCAGATTTAGGAGATCATTCAGACGTGGGTAGCAGTTATTATAACCGTTGCATAAAGAGTGCCACTCTCTTCACAGTTTAACTTCTACGCCGACTGGACAGTTACTGTGACTGAGCTCTATAAATAGAGACCTCCAGTCACAGGAGACATGGGTCGAGGGAAAGGGATCAAGATCAGAGATCGAATCAAAAGAGAGAGAGAGAGAGAGAGAGCATAGACAGAGAGTGTCGATTGACAACTTCGACAAAGAAAATTCAATCCCACTTGCAACCTTTGAAGCTTCTTCTTCTTCTACATCACTTCTTCATCATCGTGTGGTCCAAGGGACAAAGTGATCGACCGCAGATCAGACTCCTATAGCAATTTTTCCCCAGAATTATTTTTATTGTACTTAACAACCTCGTATAGGATTAATTGTACTACTTTTTTTCTGTTTGTAAACAAAGAAAGGGTTTAGTATAAACCTAGTTTCATTCTTTTATTTATCATCAAACAGCCCTGAGGATCTATTTTTATTTACTGTATTTCATTTGGCTTGAGTGTTTCTTGTACCTTGCTATGTCCCCTGAGGACCTAGATCCAAATTATCTTTCCAGGTACAACAGAGGATGATTACCCCGAGGTTTACGGGACATGAACTAACACTGGAGCAGTATTGGCACTAGAGGATGAGGTTGTGCCAGAGGATTTCTCCTGAGTACTCAGTTACATACTTAGTTTTTATGCTTAGTGTTATTTCATATTTGGACTTGGACTTATGTATTGATGTTATTCTCTTTTCTTATTTGTATCGGTTGTTCCCCGAGACACTACTTATGTGGACTTTATGATGGACTATTTTTTTTTATCTATTATCTTAACTAGTCTATCATATAGAACTGTGTTTACTTTCTATAGATGAGACTATAATTATACTGTGATAGATGGTGTAGACTTGTATTTATATTTGTTATAGCTTAACTAAACTCTAATGGGTCTATTAATTTGGTTTGTCTATTAGAGTTGTGCTACTGGCCATTGCCACGTGACTAGTCCCTTAGAATTTTGGGACTGGGACATGACTTAGTAATCATACCAAAATCTCATATACAAGGGTTAACATATTTGTAACACTTACTAGGGTTCAATCTTAAATTACCAACTAAGCAACAAACCTATAAAATTATATCTTCACTAATCCTAAACTATGCTATCACATGAAAACATGTCACAATCAGTAGGGTTAACTATATTTATTCCTATAACTTGTCAAGGTTGGATTACTTGCAACTTGTGTTTGTCAACATGTTCAACTTGTCAATACAACAACTACCACCACCTATATATATAATTCCTATAGTTTCATAACAACTTGAACTATATATTATCAAGTCACAACATATAATTCATAAGCTTAAAACAGAATATAAAAATATATATATGGTAAAACACGTTCTAACAACAAAATTTGACAAGTTCTAGCACAAAGTAGATACTAAAATTTGTGAGAGAAACTCGTGAAATTAGGCATGATAACATATGATTCAAAAGATGTGTTTAGCATGGTTTTGGAGGGGTGTACCATGACAATGGTTTGGGTATATTTTCATGTAAGTTTTGTGCACAAAAACATAGATTAATAAGTAATTTCTGTGCATTACACATCAACATCCAATTTTGGAATTTTGAATATAATGGGGCAAAATTATGGTTTAAACATAGTTTTTCTTGATTCTAACATGGTTGCTATATATGACAATGAGGGGGTAGATGTAGGTATATGTTCATGTGGATTTCAAATATAAAAAAGGATATAATCACATATCTAACTAATACTTTCCCACCTCCGACTAGTACAATGGATTCAAATCACGATACGTCATAACACATAAAATTATAATACACGATCTAAAATACGAGCACGATGATCAAAATCTATATAATCACTGAGAAATTATTGAGAAATAACATCTCCTGACTGTGATCCAAAATATACTAATCTGTATACCATCGTGTCATGAATCAAGTATATCATCACTAAGAATATATAACATGGAAGCTATTAAGTAAAGAAAACTATCAAAAAATGTACTCGTCTGTGGTCCAGAGTTGTAAACACAAGTCAATATCCGAACTGGAGTCCAATTGACCTATATATGAATTTCCATGTCAATAGGTGATTTGGAATCAAAATCAAGCTTAAGAAACCTTATTCTAGGTTTCTAGGTCAATTCTAGGTCAATAGGATAAAACTAGGTCAATACATATTTTTGGGTTCTCTAATACCTATTTTGTTGGCCTAAATAGTTTACTAGTCTATTATTACCAAGCTAGTTCTAGGTTTTCTAGTCATATCCTATAGGTATAGGTATTCTAGGTATCATATACTATATATATAACTATCTAGACTTAAATATACTAGTATCTTATAGTACCTTAGCCATTTACCTAATACCTTAATCCATTACCTAGTATCTCACCTATTATCTTGTCCAATACCCAATACCTTATCCATATTTTAGATACTTACCTTATATCCAAGACACTACACAATTCTAGTTCTAACACTTGCTATCAAGTAGGATACCTTTACTCAACTTACCTCACTTATCCTTCTCATTGGTACATGAGTACCATGGTACCAGTATCACAGATACCAAGGTATCACTACTTAACACTACACACTTCTACTTGCTCCTCATACTCACACTACCTTACACACTCATATATCATACTTAAATACTAACCAACTCAAACACATATCCCATACCCATACTTATACATCCACTCAAGCATGGACACTACCCAAACAACTATACCTACATAACTTACCTAGCTGCTATTCAACCTTGCTTATGCAGTATATTGCTTTGTAGTGCACTGGACTGCTACAACTCCCACCTGCCGCTATAATGTAGCTGCCACTTCATGATGCACTCCTTGTAGCAGCTGCTGATATTTTGGGATAATATAAACGAAAAAAGATTTGATGAATGCGAAAAATGAGGTCTTGTACGAAGACCCGCCCTTCTTTTATGTTTACAAACAAGATTGTACAAATTTGATCCTACACGAGGATGTCTAAGTATAATTTATTTAATCTGGGTAAATATTGCTATAGGTGTCTGATCTGCAGTCGATCACTTTAGCCCTTGGACCATACGATGTTGAAGAAGTGCCGTGGAAGACAGGTAGCAGCTTCAAGGGTTGCTGAAGAGGGTAGATGCCTGATGCCAAAGTCGTCGATCCCTTCCCTTTGCCTGAACTCCGGATTCTCCTCTCTCTCTCTCTCTCGACCGTTGGATCTGATACTGGATCTCTTTTCCAACCAATTTCCTCAACCTTCCAATTTGTCGACCTTGTCCTCTATTGATAGAGGTCTCTATTTATTGAGTTTTAGTGACAGTGACCACTCAATCGGTGTAAAAATCGAGTAGTGAAAAGTACAGCACCCTTTTACACAACAGTTAAAATAACTAATGTCTGCGTATAGATGATCCTTTGAATGAGCGTGTGATACGGGTCCAACTAAGGGACAAAATACGTATAATCACTACGAATATCACGGCGTAAAAGCCACGTAGGTAGGTATCCCTCGTGTAGAAGAGGTTGGCATAGAAGCCAATGTCTGTCACCATGGCATAGAAGCCAAATAGTTATCAAACCGGCATAGAAGCCGAATAGGCGTAGAAGCCAAGTGGTCATAGAGGCCGAGTAGGCGTAGAAGCCGAGTAGGCACAGAAGGCCGAGCAGGCACCGAAGTTGAATGGGCGTTGAAGCCAAGCAGGCACCGAAGCTGAATAGGTGTAGAAGCCGCTGCGTAATGTGCCAGAGTGATGTTGTGGACATTTTAGCCGGAATTACGGCTCTTGGAGATAATCAGATCTCTTGCATTAAATGCAGAGATCTACCCAATCCTGTGTATTAAATGCAGATGCTTGTCTTTAAGATTTGCCATTATTCTGCACATTAAATGCAGATACGCACCTTGAACCCTGTGCGAAGAGTAACCGCTGTCGTGGCAGTCTGTTCGTCTTCTGCGGAGCGTAAGGAGCTCATGTTTGCCTGTGTAAAACTAGGCAGCATATTTCCTTGTATGCGTAGGAGCAGCTCTCGCAAAGGGGATGTCACTAAACGACGGTTCGGTGATATTTAATCAAATCTCCTGTATTAAATGGGGAGATCCGCCATTATCCTACACATTAAATACAGAGGCATGTTTTGAAGGTCTGCCACCCTTCTGTGCATCAAACGCAGAGACGTGCCTCAGGCATCTGTCAGTATTCGGTACATTAATTGCAGAGACGTGCCTTGAGGGCCTGTCACCGCCCTGTGCATTAAATACAGAGACGCGCCTCGAGTCCCGTACGGAGTGCATCTTTTGACGTGGCAGGCAGTTTGTCTTCCGCGGAGCGTAAGGAGCTCTCATCTGCCTGTGTAAAATAAGGCAGCGTATTCCTCTGTGTACGTAAAAGCAATTTACGCAAGGGAAATGGTAGTAAATGACACCTGGGTTGCAGTGCCGCGCCATCATTATAGCCGTCGCCTGGGTAGTCGAGCAGTATCCCTTTGTCAGAAGTCGAGATGTCAGGTTCATTGCAGGATCTGACAGGTTCATTGCAGGGAATACGAAGCGTCCCTCGTACACTTCAATGCTGCATTGAAAGAGGATGAGTTTTACGCCATAAAGGCGATGAAGCACCCTGTTTATGCTGAAGCAGTCTGGACATACTGCCCTACGCGGATGGTCCTCGAGCCTATATTTCATGCTGCGCTTTGGCGGATAAGCTCTGATTGCACGTTGAAGGCTCTGAAGTCCTCTTTTTATGCTGCTTTGCATCGATGCTTCGTAGAGCTATCCAGCGTATTTTTCATGCTTCTACAAGACCCCCTTCAAAGCTTTTAAATTCCTCGTAATTTGAAACACTTTGAATGAAGCATGACCCGCTCCTCGTAACTCGAAACATTTTTGAATGGAGTTTTAAAATGGTCGAGGCTGACTTTATGGCAGATTTATTGGGGATCGGTGCTCTCTCTCGCCTATAAAAAGGCTGAGGAATTCTCCTGTTCTTCCCACACTTCCTTCATCATTCAGAGATGATGGCCGGAGTTCGTCGGGTCGACTTGAGGAAGAAGGAGATCATGCTTTTCCAGCATGTAAGGAGCCAAAAAAGATGACATCTTCGAGCAAATGTCCTCTACAACGATGGATCATGGAAGGATATCATAGCCTCCTTTGCTCGGGATAATCAACAACTTTGTATGGTGGTTCTTTGGGAGTTTAAAAGAATCGTATTTCACCATGCCGCTTGCAAGTGGCACCTTCTCCCGTTACCTCCGTGGATGAGAGCAGCAACTAGCTATGACCTCGGATATTGAGTTGGATGAAATACCTTAACTCAATCTATCATGGTGCACGGAGCATGGGATCTGCATAATTTAGGCAAGCCTAGTTCCGTATTCTCCCTCCATTTATCATTTTAGTCGGTTGCGGAAACCGACCAACTGCTGGAGGAGAGATGAAGAATTGGCGCCCATGCAAGAACCTGGTAGAGCAGATTCTGTGGGGTGGCCTTCCGACGACGACGAGAAAATCCTTTTGTAGACGGGATTCCCCTCATATGTAATCATGAGAAATGAAGAAAAACCCTTGTAGATTGGATTTCCCTCATATGTAATCATGACTTTAATCTTTAATAAAATCGTCTTTCTTCTGTGCATATGATCATCTTGCCATACTTTGCTGTGAAGTCTGAATATGTGTAGCTTCGACACGTCTGATTCTTTACGCCGACTCTGTTTAGAAAGAGTGCTAGGTCCTGTCCTGTCTTTTACGCATAACTAGTGATGCGTAAAAAGCCGCTTTAGCATTCGAGTGTTCGAACTGTCCTACTGTTTTTAGGAGTGAGGAACCGCGTAGAATTCTGAACTGTTACTTCTGATAAACAGAATTTCTTTTGTTCAGACATCATCTTAAAGAATGGTTTCTCGAAAATCCCTTGGAACAGGGGGAGAAATGGCTGTCAAACTAATTTGCCATCTTGGTAGATGAAATATTCAGACTAGAGTTCTGGATGAACTTCGAATCGACCCATGAAGAAGAGTAATTTTTTTAATGTTTGAACTCTGTTTGCTTCGGGTACTTGGAATAACTTGAGGTGAAGAAGGAGTATCTTCTGTGTGAACTCCTGTAATTGACCGCCTTGAGGATCGTTCAGATGTACGCGTATTCTGGCCTGCATATCCTTCAGATGTGCGGGAAGTCATGGAGCGCAAAATCATAAGTTGTCAGCCTCAGAGCATAAACTAAACACCATCGAGCATGAAATTATAGACTTGTAGTTCTTGAGCGTGAAGTCGTAGGTTTGTAGCCTCTCGAGCATAAAAGCTACCGAGCACAAAGGCATCCGGGCGTAAAACCCGACTTGTAGCTGTCGAACATAAAGTCATAGATTCGTAGCTGTCAAGCGTAGAAAGCTCCTTAGCGTAGAACTGTAGATTTGTTGCATCTGAAAAGAAAATTTTCCGAGCGTGAAGTCGTGGATCCGTCGCCTCCGAGCGTAAACTAAGCGCCACCGAGCGTGAGATCATCGATTTGGTATCTGCTGAGCGTGAAGTCGTAGGTCTGTAGCCTCTCGAGCATAAAAGCTACCGAACACAAAGGCATCCGGGCGTAAAACCATAGACTTATAGCTTGCGAGCATAAAATCGTAGATCTGTAGCTGTCGAGCGTAGAAAGCTCCTTAGCGTAGAAACCACGAACCTGCTTTGCGCAAAAAACTTTTCGAATTCGCCGACTGTCCGCCTTCTCTGAATAAATAGGCTAACGTGGGACCCAATCATAACCGAATATTAATTAGAAGATTTGGTTCGGGGTCTGAGGAGTCCATCCGAACTCTATATATATCCCAAGTTTCTGAGGGGAAACACTTTCCATCCGTCTCCTACGAGAGAAAGCTTTCGACTGTTCGAGTTCTTCTTCGTTTCTTCTTCGAATCTTCAAAGTTTCCAGTAATGGCTTCGAAACAAACTTTCTCCGCTAAGGGAAAGAAGGTTGATTCATCTTCTCGTTCTTCGGCCCAAGCGAGAGCGTCTCTGGTTGGACAAGGCAAACTTCATTCTGAGCGGAGCATCCCGCTGACGAGTAGTGCACCCGGCCTGGAAGGTAGAGCTTTTGGGAAAGATAGAATGACTGAAAATCCTTCGCACACGTTGAACGTGACCGCGCTAGGTCATCTTCTGTGCTGATAGCCTCTTTGAGGAAGATGATGCACGGAGACGTTTCATCTTTTTACGCCCACATTCCTAATGTGTCAGCGTAAAAACTTTATTTTTTTGCAGTCGAGCGTAAAGGCTTTGACCGCCGAAAACTTGGTGTATACTATTAAAATTTGAGTTTTATGCTTGTGGATGAAAATCCTGGCGTAATAACTCAATTTAATCAATCTGGCGTAAAGCACAGACCGTATACTGCCAATCTTTATGTTTTAAGGAAATGGATTCTAGCGTAAAGGCTCAAGTTTCACAGTCTCGGCGTAGAGCACGGACTGTTGATTTTCCTTTTTGCGGATGCTGCAAGTACCAAAATGTCTAGTTAGGAACTAACGTATTTCTTCTGTGCTTTTGCAGTTAACTTGCATGAGTCTCCGCTGGCTGAATTGATGGACTCTGTCGCCGGGATGCTACACTCCAACTATTTGGAGGATCTGTCACACGTGACATTTCCTATCTCCGGGCCCCAGTATCCCGAAGGAAGGGCAATTCTGATATCGGCTCAGGGCGAGCGAATGCTGCTGAGCATGATCAATGGAGAGCCCCTAACGTACGTAGATGGGGAGCAATACCTGAAGCCGGCTTTCCTTTTTGGGGACATGATTGACAAGCAGTCCCAGACAAAGCCCAAGAGAGAACTCTGGGTTTTCTCTGCCGAGGGTTTGGTCTTGTATCTGCCCAATATGCCGAGAGACTACCCTATCTCAGCCTTCTTTCATGCTACACATCCCAGGAAGATATCGTGGACGCTGACCCCCGATCTTCACGGCAAGCCAGGGAAGATCTTTCATCTGAGAGGAGTTGACCAGGGGTCATTTGTCAGCCGCCCTTCTGGCTCTGTGACACTGTTCAGGGGGCTGTACCCGGGCAGTATCTCGAGTGAAGACAGTTTGGTGATCCAGCCGGTCCAGTTACCGGCTTTCTGTAATGATTTTATGGGGCGTGGGGGAGTATACCCTAAAGTGAACCCTCGGTGTGGCGGGTGGATCACCCCTTCAAACCTTCGATGGGCTCGCTTGGTTGATTGGGCCCTGAAGCATTTTCAGACCGAGTTAGAGAACATCGGTCTGTTTGCAGCTGTGAGTGTGACCAATGTTGGGTTACCTCCTAACCCTAACCTGTTTCTGGCACTGATGGAGCGATATATTTCGCTTACCGGGACCTTCGCCACTCCACTGGAGGAGTTGGGATTGGCCCTGCATGAGATGACAGAGATCTCAAGACTACCGATGGGGGATACTCCATACGAAGAGTATGTTCTCATGAACCGGGAGCTGGGGGGTTCAGACCCTCGGGTAGTGGAAGTGTACCAGGAGTTGATGTGCCACTACCTTGCTTGCACCGCTTTTTATGATGAGCCCTCAGATTTGGCTCACATCAGCAAATGGACGTCCTACCTCTTCTTTCACCGGTCCAGGACTGCTAAGCCGGAGAAGGTATTGGAGGGCAAGGATCTGCCTGTGAATCCCCTGAGTGCGCTTAATGCTCAGGTAGTTGACGATCTCATGGTGGATGCTGGTGCTCCGGACCGGTTCCTCGACGAAGGGACATGAAAGTATCCTGAAGGCACTAAGGCCTATAGGTATTTGAGGCGCTGTCGCAGGCCTCTGTCCAGGGAGGTTCAACTGGTTGGCTTTCTTTCCATATGGCTGCGCCGAGTAGTAGTGCCTGGCGTCGCATCTGCGGACCGCATTCACCGCAACATGCTATGGCCTGCAGTGCGTCTGGTGTTCGGGGCAAGACTGGGCTTGCTCCCTGCCATGGTGTGCCGTATACAAGCTGGCCTGAGGGCCATGATTGACGGGCTGCTCGTCGATAAAATTCGGCATGATAGCTTTCCCAGGATAGAATTACCATACCTGTATTTGATGGGGTGGTTAATTCTCCATAACCCCCGGGTGATGTCTCACGGTGGGGGCAGTAGTTCGGGGGGTAGTTTCTTGTTGAACTACCGGAAGTCTTCCTAGAACGTAAACACGGTTATAGATTGTCGGCGGACGCTAGGCTTCAGTCATAGTTGGAAGCTTTTCTGCACCGCCCCTCCTGTACATCGCAATCAGTCGGGGATTAGGCTCGAGGATTCGGGTAGAGAGAAGACCATTCTTTCTCCCGAAGCTTTTAACTGGTTGGTCTGTATTAGACCATCCCATCTGCTGTACAGAAATGAAGATCATTGCTTCCTGGAGCCCTACTTGCCCAGTCGGTTTGCCCGGCAGTTTGGGTATGATCAGTTGCACGTGGGCAATGCCATCACCAGCTTCAGGTCCAGAGGTGGACTCATTAATGGAGCGAGGGGATGGCGATATTTTATCTTGGGCTGCACTGGGGCAATTTTTATCGTGCCGGTTATCACACTCTCCACGGAGCTGTGCATCCTGTATTCGTATGCCCAGTTCTATGTGGCAACGAACACCTTCTATCACGATTTTGATATGCATGGAAGCTTTAGGGTACCCTCTTCCAAGCCTGGCGGAAGAGTTGTAGTCCCCTCGGTTTCTTCCGACGAGGGTGAGGAGTCCGTTACCCCGGATGAGCCTCTGGTGTCGGTCCCTAGGGGTGAAGTACCTCCGCCTGCAGGGGCTTTGGTAGTTTTTGGGAAGCGAAGGGCTCTTGCTCCCAAGGAAGATTCCCCTCGTAAGAGGAAGAAGAAGACGGTAAATCGTTCTCTCCGGATTCCTGGGATTGATGCTCCTGGAGGTGAGCTTGCATCTCCCCGTGCTGGGGACGATTCTTTGATTGGAGGTTCCTCGCCTTTTAGAGAGGGATCTTCCACAGTTCCAGCTTGTGGTGCCAGAGAATCTCAGCTGGATGCCGCCGTCGCTGCTACTGCTTCAGGTAATAAAGTTCCGTATACCTCTAGTCGGATCAGCATCGGGAGGGACTTCTGCCGCGCCTCCGAGCGCACCTAGCGCGATTCTAGCCGATGAGCCTCGGTTGGACTTTGAGGAGGACCTGGAGCATCCGTGGATTCATTGGCCGTGACACAGTCATTACACGAGTTGTGAGTCTCATATAGATTTTTGGACTTCGTATTGGGTTGGCTGTCTATACGTAAGGGCCGTGCGTCAGGAATGACTGCTAATAAAAACTTTATATGCTAGTATACCTGGCAGTTATTAGAGGTATTATTGTGTCATATATATGACATGCTTAGAGCATGGGGCAGGGAGAACAATAAGTAAAGCATTTGGGCTCCTTTGCACTTTTCTGTAACACCTGGATTCTCCGTCAAAGAAAGGGTGATGATGACCACTACATATTACTAGCGGCCTCTGTAGTTCAAAAGACGACATGCTTTGAGGCCTCTGATTCTCCAAGAGAGTCACGCCAATCCCATATTTTAAGCCAGATAGCCCACTTGGTGGAAAGTTGTTCTCAAACTGCATTCACTTAGATGGTTAGGCGACCCGATAGATGTTTATATTTCAGTACTTATGGGCATATTTTTACGTATCTTGTTATGTCCCTCTGAGGACCTGGTCCCTTTCCAGATATGGACAAGCATGAGCTTCCACAAGAGTATAGGCCTGGACCGGATGCTACTTACGAGACTGAGGAGATCATATACTCAGAGTATCTGTGATTATGACTACTGTTTATAGATTTTGTTGCTACTCAGTATAGTCGTTTTATAGTGGATTTGTTTCCACCAGACTACAGCCTCGTTACACACTTTGGTATCCAGTTATATTCTAGTTTTATTCCTACTGAGTATTTGTGTTGTGGATGAGATATAGATTGTGTGTGACTTGTTGTGACAGTATATTACCACTGATGGATTGCATATTCATTTACAGCGTACGTGTGTATATGATTTCCATATATTGGAGTTCATATACATACGGCTGGGCGTGTTACGTATTCCTAGTCCTACGTATTTTGGGACTGGGGCGTGACATGTTTTTGGTGGTGGCCCATGCAGGTCCTCGAATATATTGTCTTGGTTACATAATTATACCAAGCAAGCCTGTGTATAGGAAAGATTTCAAGGATCTCATCCACACTTGACTAAAACCTCATTCATCCTTCCAACTATCCTATATTTTATTTTACGCCACAAATCCTTTGCTCTTGTTGGCATATATTTTATGCTGCAGGAGATTACCTATTTTTGCGCCATAGTTAGGTATACTTTACGCTGCAGTTATAACAAACTGTTTTCCTACGATCCCTTAGTCTTTCTAAATCTGCGTATGCCATTACATAGGTAAATATCCAGCATAAACCTGATGATCCCTGAACCCAGCGTAAATAGTTTGATCAGGTGTAAGTATAAGGATGATGATAAGCGTATTTATCACTATCTTAGTCATTAAGAAACCAATCTTTTGCAATTAATGCAAAGATATGCTCCGAGCCCTGTGCAGCAACAACCTTTGATGACCGGATTTTTGTGCAAATCACCATCACAGTCGTCCTCTCGAATATTGTGCGGTACTTTTGTCAGATGTCATGTTTTCTGACAAATTCATCCAGGAAAACGAAAAGTTTCTTACGCTGTCAAGTATGCTATACTTTACGCAGATAAATTAACGAAAATAGTAGTTACGCTCAGATTTAAGCGCAGAACTTTTACGCATAGACCTTATGCTGATAAGTCCTGAACTATGTTTTACGCCGACGATCTAAAATCTTTACTTTACGCTAAACTTCCTTGGAGCCCTGCTCTACACAGCTAGCTCTAAAGCTATATTTTACGCGGATAACTTTCCAGCATATTACATACTTCTACATCCTATTTAATGCCTGTACCCTGTTTGATTCCCATACCTTGCCTAAACGATTATGTACATTAACTGCAGAAAGATGGATATGCAGAAAGAATGTACTATCACTGAGGGTAACACAACTCCTGGAGTCAATAATCTAACTCAAGGAGGGACTTCAACAAACCCTAGACTTTCAGGATCAGATGAACAGATTCATAATCCAGTTCCATCTGACTTACCCATTCCACCTAATGGGACTCTTCCAGTCTCATTAGCACCTCAGGATGGCCAGACACAACTGTTCCAACTCTTCCAAATGATACTGAAGGAACAGCAACAACAGGCCGCCACACTAGCTGTAGAATAGAGACAGCAAGCAGCTGAGCAGAGACAAGAATTTCTGGCAACACTTGAAAGGATGGCTGCAAAGACTACTGGGCCAGCCCAAGCACTAGCTCCAGTACCACAAGCTAGAGTTGGTTCGGTAAAAGACTTTATACAAATAGGCCCGAGACCATACAAAGGCAATGAGAATCCAGAAGAAACTACAACTGGATTACTCACACTCGAAAGTTATTAGAGGCATCACAGCTACCTGCAGACCTGTGGATGACAGGTGTGAGGACGCTACTAGATGGTAATGCTAATCACTGGTGGGAATCCATGGAATGCCAGTTGGGTACATACCAGACATGGGAGCAATTCCTGGAATGCTTTGAAAGAAAGTATTTCTCGGACACTGTCAGAGATGCATTATACGATCAGTTTTTCCACTTAGAACAGGGGAACCGAATAGTGGACGAGTATGATGCTCTGATACCAGATGACTTGGCCAAGGCTAAGAGGTTTCATCATGGATTAACTAAAGAGCTCCAATACTATACTAGCTCCCAGTCCCAAATCTCTTATGCCGAGTTACTGATAGAAGCGAGATTGTAAGAAGCCATCAGCAAAGGAAAAGGAAGTCAGCTGAGGAAGCCACAAGGACCGGCAAGGATACAACAAGGAGGACCTATTAGACGTCCTTTAGCTCAGCAACAACAGTACCAACAAAGAGCAGGACCGTACCCGATTTCAGAAAAACCCTAATACAATTATTGTGGGAGACGCGGGCACCTCTTACTGGACTGTCGAGTCCGCCTAGGACAGTGTATGAGATGTGGTTCTGGACAGCATATATTGAAGGACTGTCCTATGCAACAAGCATCAGCACTTCCACCGCCAGCACAGAGGTTAGCACTTCCAGCACCAAGGCCAGCTCAACAGATGATGAGACCAGGAGCACTTCGACCTCCAACAACAGGAGGATTTTTGCGAGGACCACCGCTACCTACCCAGGAGGATCAATACCTAAGGGCTTGTCATGGACAGCCACAGAGGAATGGGCAAGCTTTTGCTATGGAAGTAGATGACATGGATCAGGAGATTGATGTTATAGCAGGTATCACTATTGCTTTTACTTTTCCTGCCGTAACATTATTTGATACGGGAGCCACCCACTCATTCATATCATCTAGTTTAATTGCCAAACACAATATTACCTCTACACCTTTACCTAGTTGTGTTAGAATTCTTACCGGAGGAGGAGTAGTACCTATTAGTAGAATTTGTAGATCATGTCCTAAAATAATACATGGCAGAGAGATGAATGCCCGACTCTTTGTTCTTCCTATGCCTACTTTTGATATTGTTTTTGGAATGGACTGGCTGAGCAAGCACCATTCTTTGATTGCTTTGGAGGAAGCATTCTTTTTAAGGTACCTGGCCAGCCTGAACTTGAGTTTATACGAGGATCCACAGAAATCCTTAATGGTATGCAGCTCGCAATGGACGATATTATCTATCATTCCATTATTTCAGAATTTACAGACGTCTTCCCAGAAGAATTACCAGGATTACCCCCAGATAGAGACGTAGAGTTTTTAATTGAATTAACCCCAGGAGTAGCACCTATAGCATCACATATTTATAGACTGACAAAGAAGGAGATGGATGAATTAAAGACAAAATTGAAGGAACTAGAAGAGAAATATTTTATCCGACCAAGTGCATCACCCTAGGGAGCACCAGTGTTATTTGTACCAAAGAAGGATGGGTCAGTACGTATGTGCATCGATTATAGAGCCTTGAATGCAGTGGCAGTGAAGAATAAATATCCACTGCCACGCATTGATGACTTATTTGATCAGCTCAGTGGAGCCAAGGTGTTCTTAAAAATAGATTTGAGATCAGGATATCACCAGGTGAAGGTACGGAAGGAAGACATTTCAAAAATCGCATTTCGGACAAGATATGGGCATTATGAATTTCTGGTCATGCCATTTGGATTGACCAATGCTCCAGCTATCTTTATGGACTTAATGCATCGAGTCTTCCATCAATATTTAGATCAATTCGTGGTAGTCTTCATAGATGATATACTTGTCTATTCACAGAACTATGAGGAGCACGAGAAGCACCTGTGGATTGTTCTAGAGACTTTAAGAAGAGAGCAGTTATATGCGAAGCTCTGTAAATATGAGTTTTTCCTGGACAGAGTCTCATTTCTTGGATATGTTATTACAGGAGATGGTATTTCTGTAGATCCAGGAAAAATCTCGGCAGTCGAGGCATGGCCTGTTCCTAATTCAGCAGCAGAAGTAAGAAGCTTTCTTGGACTTGCGGGATATTACCGACGATTCGTGGAGAACTTCTCAAGAATAGCAACACCTATGCCTCGATTGACTTGCAAAGAGCAAGAGTTCATATGGACTAACGAGTGTCAAGCTGCTTTCGAGGAATTAAAGAAGCGATTGACTACAGCACCAGTATTAACTATTCCATCAGGATCAGGAGGATATGTGATCTACAGTGACGCATCAGGGAAAGGCTTAGGATGCGTATTGATACAGCATGGCAAGGTGATTGCATATGCATCTAGGCAATTACAAGCACATGAAAAGAATTATCCAACTCATGACTTGGAACTTGCAGCAGTTGTATTTGCTTTGAAGTTATGGAGACATTACTTATATAGAGAACGGGTGGAAATCTATACCGACCACAAAAGCCTAAAATATGTCTTCATGCAGAAGGAGTTAAATATGAGGCAACGTCGATGGCTTGAATTGATGAAAGATTTTGAGATAGAGCTACATTATCACCCAGGCAAGGCTAACGTTGTAGCAGATGCATTAAGCCGAAGGCCAACAGCTTATTCCTTAACAACACAGAAAGAATTATTGAAGGATTTGCAAGTTCTTGGCATTGAAGTGTTATTACCCAGAGCAGACGGGGCACTAGCCAACTTGCAAATACAATCATCACTAGTAGAAAGATTCAAGACAACATTGCCTACAGACACTAGATTCAAAAGATTAAAAGAAAGAACAGAAGCCGGAGAGCAGACAGGACTGTGCATTCATGATGATGGGACATTACGATGTAATAATCGTCTATATATTCCCAATAGAGAAATTCGACAAGAGCAGATGATAGAAGCTCATAGTTTATTATATTCTATTCATCTTGGAGGCACCAAGATGTATCATGATTTACGATAACTTTTTTGGTGGCATGGAATGAAAAGAGAGATAGCTCGCTTTGTAGCTAAATGCTTAGTATGTCAACAAGTAAAGGCGGAGCATCAAAGAACGGCAGGGTTATTGCAACCACTCCCGATTCCAGAGTGGAAGTGGGAACATATCACTATGGACTTTGTCACAGGCTTTCCCAAGAGTCCAAGTGGTAAAGATGCAGTGTGGGTAATAGTAGACCGACTCACCAAGTCAGCACATTTCTTGCCTTTTAAAGTTGGCCAATCTACAGAAGCTTTGGCTGACTTTTATATGAGGCAGATCGTGAAATTGCATGGCATTCCAGTCAGTATTGTATCAGACAGGGACTCGCGCTTTACATCACATTTTTGGAGAAGTATGCAAGAACGCCTTGGAACTCGTCTGAAGTTCAGTACATCTTATCACCCTCAAATAGATGGGCAGTCAGAACGTACTATTCAGACATTAGAATATATGTTAAGGGCCTGTATGTTAGACTTTGGGGGATCATGGGAGGACCACCTATATCTTGTTGAATTTTTATACAACAATAGCTACCAGGCAAGCATTCAGATAGCTCCGTTTGAAGCATTATATGGAAGGAAGTGTAGGTCTCCTGTGTGTTGGAGCGATGTGGGAGAATGTCAAATCCTGGGACCAGAGCTAGTAATTAACACCGTGGAGACAGTAATAAAAATACAAGGACATTTGCGAGCAGCGCAAGATAGGCAGAAATAATGGGCAGACCTTTATCGCCGTCCCTTGGAATTTAGAGAGGGCGATCATGTCATCTTAAAGATATCACCTACCAAAGGCACCATTCGATTCGGAGGGCGCGGCAAGTTAAGTCCAAGGTATATTGGGCCATTTGATGTACTAGAAAAAGTGGGAGAAGTGGCATATCAACTTGTGCTACCACCTTCACTTGAGGAAGTACATGATGTATTTCATGTATCGCAGCTCAGGCGATATGTAGCAGATAGCAGTCATATTCTTGACCATTCAGAGATCACCGTTGGGCCAAGCTTGACATATCAAGAGCAACCTGTAGGAATCCTTGATCGTCGAGAGAAGGTATTGAGAAACCAGTCTATTCCTTTAGTCCGCGTGGCATGGAAACATGGCTCGCCAGGAGAATCTACTTGGGAACGCGAAGATGACATGCGCCAACATTTTTCGAACCTATTCATAGACCAAGGTATGAATTACTTTGTTAATTTATATCTTCTACCAATCCTTGACTTTTATTTTACTTGGCTTAGTTTTAATTTCGAGGACAAAATTTTTATAAGTTGGGTAGAATGTAAACCCCCATTCCTGAAAAATAGTATTAGTTATTATTATTAATTATTATAATAATAAGGAAAAGAAAAGAAAAACAGAAATTCTTATTGGACCAAACCCGCAACCCGTTAATCATCCCAGCATAAAACTCGTTTAGCAAAAAAAAAAAATCCTGCAGAAACTCTTTAATACGTAAAAACCCAACCCGCCTAAATTCCTTTCTCTACGCACAAAACTACTTCCGTGCGTATAATAAAAGCAACAGTGTACCCGCGTAAACTCTTCAGTTTTCTGCGCATAAAAACAAAAATCATGTGCCGCTTTCTATTTCCTCTGACGCGTATAAGACTACCCTGCGTATACTTCCTTTCGCGCGCGTAGTATCAGCAGCAGAAGCAAAACCTAATTTTGCTTTGCTTTGCTATTGTCACTACCACGTTCCGAAAATAGGGGTATTTTTGACTTTTTATAATATTTAATATTATTATAGCTACAATTAAAAATTTGCATGATAGTATATTTAATTTAAATAATTATGTGATGTGTAATTAAATATAGTATTATATGCAGTGTTTATTTACTTTGAGCTAGCAGACTTGACCTAGAAGCCAGTAGATGAACGCCTGTCCGAATTATGGAATTTTGTATTTAATTATTTATTTAGAATTTAATTCTTAGAGTTTGTAATTAATTATCGTATTTTATTTAATATTTTGCGCATTGCCTTTGCTTCGATATTTGGAGCGCTACCCTAGCTTTTGCCTCCCAACAAATTTTGCAATCTTGCCCTAGACATGCCCGCCTTCCATTCTGCTATTTTTGCAACTCCTAATTATGCTCTCTGTGCATTATTTCTAGCCGCACAAAAATTGTCGCGGATGCTATTTAATAAATTCCTATTTTTGTATCGTTGTGCGTTCTAATTGAAATTGGAGGCAATCTTGACCTATTTTTCGTGCGGCCCAAATTAGGGTAATATTCTGTTCTGAATCTTCTTCATTATTGGTATTGATGACCTGACCTGATTTTGGCCCCATGTACTCCTAATTAATTTTAGAACACAACTTGCATTTTATTCTAATTAAATTGAGGATAACATTTTAACTAATTTCGTAAATTCTAATTTAATTCCAGTACCCGATTAATAAAACCCGTACCTAACGCACAACACCCTCTTACCATGAAAATTACTAAACATATTTTTCTCCACAAATTTTGTATCATTTTATGTGTTTGTGCAATTTCCGAATTTAAGGAGCCAAGTTGCAATAATTCAATTGTAGGTGTCATCACCCCATTGGCCAAGACCAAATGGAAAGGTTATTTATTTGTGGACCAAATTGTATTTTTCCCCACTCAACTTTGCATGAAAATAATTTCCTTCATGAACAATCCTAGCCACTCATTTGAAATTGGACCATCACCACCCTTCATCCACATCTCACCCCTCTCCTTATTTAATGTTCCATCAAACCCTAATCCCTAGAAAACCTAGGTATCACACCTCCCCAAGCCCCCATAATTCCTCTCCAACGTATGTAAATTTTTCTTCCCTTCTCCTTCTCTTTTCTTCTTTTTTTTCTCCTCCTTTTTCTTCTTCTTCTTCCTCTCTTCATTGATTTTGGAATTTAAAAGAGGAAGGAGGGGGGGGGGGGAACACTGTTCACCCCCATCTACTGTTCACCCGACTCCCCTGCTTCCCGGCCGGCGTTGCCTCGACGCGCCCGGCGGCCCACATCTCTCCGACGGTCTTGCTCCCCACTCCGACTGCTCCTCTCCCATCTCCTCCCTCTGCGTACTACCCCGGCGGCCCTCTGTGCACTCCGGCGAGCGGCCCAGCCGAGCCCCGACCCGCTGGCTGTTGCTGTTCGGACAGCTCCCCGCTCTGGCTACCACTACCACCACCTCCGACTGCATCCGCCACTCCCACCATCACCATCATCAACTCCTCCCATCCCCTTCATCCCCGTGCTCCGGCCACCCAGCCAGGCCGACCCGCATCTTCCCGCTGCGAGCTCCTTCCTCCGCCTCTATTCTCCTCCCTCCGCCGAACAGTCCTCAGACTCCGACTGCTCACCCCCGATTTCCTGTGTACTCCGGCAACCACTGCATCCCCAATTCCTCCGAGCCGAGCCACCTCTCCACCACCTTGCTCAACTCCCCCGACCCCCTGTTTACTCCGGCGACTCCTCCTCCCTGCTGCATCCCCGCCTCGGCTGTGCTATGAACCACCACCTCGACTACCGCATGGAGTGCGGCCGGCCAGCCACCCCGACAGCCCGCTGTGAGCAATTCTCCCTCTCTCCCTCTTCCTTCTTCATATATATATATATATATATATATATATATATATACATGTATATATACATATATACATACGTATATACGTATGAGTATATATAATATATGTATAAAAATTATTTAATTAATGTTAATACGCATATATGTATAGTGTATATATATATATATATATATATATATATATATAGTATATGAATGCAATGTGTATATGTATTTGTATATATTAATGTGTAGGTATATGTATAGTATTTATTTAACTAATGCTATATACATATGTGTATAGTATTATTTTTATGAATATTTAATTGTATAAGTATAGTATGTATATTAGTATAATGTATATGTATTTAATAGTATATGTATGTGTCTTAATTATGCATCATATAGTGTTAATATGTATATACGTATTGTATATTTAATAACTGATATACATGTAAATACGTATATATAGTATATATAATTAATTTGGTATATGTATATATGCATATTTTGTATGCTTAATATATTTTCAATATTTCTAATTGGTTTGTATATATGTATATATGTTGGTTTATTTTTATATAATATCTATTTAATAAAAAGTATATGCTAGTATAAATTTAATTTGGTGTATTAGTACTAGTATATTTAAATGATGATGTTGACAATATATATATATATATATATATATTCTAAAATGTATTTTTGGCATATATATGAGTACACATATATAATGTTCAACTAGTATAAATCAGATATGTATTTAGAAGGCATATATATATATTGTAAATACATTTAAATTGGTGCATGAATAAATATTGTAAGTATTAATAAGTGTAATGTGTTTTACGTATCCCTACTAGATGACTCTAGTTGACTAGTGCCCTGCCTGGCATGGCCCTAAGGCCAGTATTTTTTGTTTGTGTGTTAGTGTAGCATCTGATGCAAATGTGATATTGTGATATGTTTATAGGACTGTTGGTTCACCCAGGGGATATTCTGGAACAGTACACCAATAATTACCAGCTAAGGACCCAAGGTAAGTACATTCTCTGATAATTTCCAATTCCTTGATAATTTCTATAAATTAAATAATCATGAAATATTACATCTGAATCCTTGACACTGCGCTACACGGACTAGTATAGCTTGGATCTGCAGTCATGAGATGTTACATTGATTATCGTATTGACATTGTACACGACATGTATATTAGACATCGTACATGATAGATTGGACTTGCTCGTGTATCGTGACGTGTCATGGTTGGATCCACAGTACTAGTTGGGGGCGGGGAAGTAGTTAGTAAGAAATGTGATCATAACCTCTTATTGTAGTATAGAACAATATAAGTGTTAATCATGCTCTTCTCCCATGATTAGCCAGGCCCTGTAGCTATCGTACATGTTCCCAAGCCGATCATATTTTGAAACTACTATTTCAAACACTTAGAATAGATTACAGTTACCTATTTAATCATATACTACATCACCCGTATATGATACTGTTCCTTGTTCTTTTCATTTTCATACATGCACTGACTGTATCATATTGTCTATTGCCTGTCTCTTTACATTGCCTGCCTCTCTTTTATTGCCATTACATTTATTTTACTGTCTTCTCAGTAGCTAGCATCGTATGTTTATTGCTTTATAGTCCTTATTAATTAAATGGAACTGTTATTTAAGATTGTACTTTGCTCCTTCCTGACTGGAAATATTTTTCCAGACTATGCCTTAGAGGATCGGTAGCCAACACTTTATGGACCATATGGTGAGTAGATGCACTTGGGCTTGATAGTTAGTTGTGATTCCGGGAGGCCTAGCCGGAAATTAGTATATTTTAGTTAGTTCTTTCAGTAGACTATTTGGTACCGGATTTGTCTCCGGCAATTTTATTGAGACTTGGATATTATTGAGTTTGATTATTATCTTAGACTTGTGTTGTATTAAATTTTGTTTCGCTATCTTATCGTGCTGTAATCCTGTGATTGAGTATGTGTTCATTTTATTTGTGTCATCCGTGCCTCCTTATGGAGATTGGATGCTTGTGTGAGATTGGCTAGATAGTATCAAGACCTTGACAGCGTTCTACCGCCGATGCTGCGGCGTAGGCTGGACGTACTCGCGTACTCGTGCCCCAATTCCGGGTGCGGGTCGTGACACATTTTTAGTGGTGGCCCATGCAGGTCAGACTTCGCGAGTTGTGCGATGTCGTGGTAGTGTGGCATCTTTGTTACACTATTGCGTGCCTGCGATAGGATCTAGGACATAGGATACTAGGACGAGAGCAAATACTCAATCATAATTCCTTGAGAGATTCCTGGGATGACCCCTGAGAATCTTGTTAAAATTTCTAATTTAAATCATTCCCTTGTTCCGTCCATTCTCACTTATTGATGTTGAATTTGATTGTTGTTAATTAGGTATTAAATTAGGATTTTGGTTTCATGGTAGGGTTTGATTTCGTATCAAGATGAATTTACAGACTGATTTATGGTATTATTTGATGATACACGTCGATGAGGACAGTGAGAAAGATAACACTAGGGCTATTGGACTACAAGATATGGATTTAAATTATAATTTGAAGATATCAATGAATTACAAATTTTTTTTTTGAAATTGAGGAGTTGAAATATTGTTATTAAAATTTTGAGGATTCAGATTCGATTTAATGAACATAGACACAACTGTAAAGATTTTTAGTGATGAAGTTTTTATTTTAGTATTTAAATAATTAACCTTGAGGAAAGTGTATGCATTTTTACTTTAAAAATTTATTCGAGGAGTTATTTTAAGGAATTTTATTTGAGGATAAGATTTTATAGTAGGAGAGATATATTAGTATATAAGTAGATGAGATGCATGTGTAAGGATCTGTTGGCTTGAGCATGATTGAGATCTTACTGCCAACTGGCTTAGTTGTTCATCTAGGATTGTATTGGAGAGATAGCAGTACTTAGTATGGGTGTTGCATTTGATATGCACTTGGGTGATAAGAATAACTAGTATCAACGATTGCAGTAGGTAAGAAAGCCAGCAGTGAGTATGTTTCTAGTAGAACTATGGTACCTAGAGGGATAGAGGTATCAGACCTTGGATGCATCTTTGACCTGTGCAATCACAACTAGGGTTTATTTCCAATCGTTTATCTTGAATGTTGCTTCTCTAGAACTTTACTGTCCTTCCTTGATGATATCGCATTTTTGCCTTAATTGATTCTTTGGGATCTGTCTTCAGGATGTCACCGCAAACACGGTCTATGAGAGCGGGAACATCAGCTTTAGAGGGGTCTGCCACCTCTCCACCTGAGGGACAGACAGCCGTAGTTCCTCCTACATCTCAGATGCACGTAGGAGTGTCTGCACTTTTCGGGGATCCTCCTCCCCTACCTGCTCAGAGGATTGCCGCAGCTGTGACGGACAACCTTCCTCCTCCACCGACTCCGATTCCCGGAGGTTCGCCCATTGACGGGACGCAGATGTTTACCTTGATCCAGGGCATGGTCGATGCCCAGAGAGTGACGACAGACGCTCAGCGACTTCAAGCTGAGGCTCAGAGGGTGCAAGCAGAAGCGCACCAGGCACAAACCGAGCTGATGAGAGAAAACATGGAGAATGCTCATCAGGTGACTCTCCAAGCTTTGGAGAAAGTAGCACAGTACCAGCAGTTTTCTGGCCAACAGCAGCAGAGATCAGGCACTATAGTGGACTTCAAGAGGATGATGCCTCGAGAGTTTAAAGGCACCGAAGGGATACTCTACGCTGACGACTGGCTAGAGGATATAGAGAGGAGCCTGCGATTGACCCAGATTCCAGAGAACTTGCAAATAGAAGCCGCTGGCAGTCAGATGTTCGATATCGCACTCACGTGGTATCGCACGGAGCCGAGAATTACTGCGCAAGGACTTACTTGGGAGACCTTCAAGGAACTCTTCAAGGAGAAGTTCTTTCCCGACGTGGCATTGGGAACCTTGGAAAGTCAGTTTCATGACTTGGTTCAAGGAAACATGTCGGTCGATGAGTACGCTGCAGAATTATGTAGATTGAGCCGTTTTGCATCATCTATGATTCAGGACCCAGGAGATCGAGCCTGGAAATTTAGAAAGGGACTGACGAGAGAGATTAGGTCGCGCACTTCTGGTCGTCGTACTGCTACCTTTGAGGCTATCTTGATGGATGCTCAGATTGCAGAAGAGGATCTGGACCTCAGGCCTAAGAGGAGTCATAATACTTTTGGAGATACGAATGGTAGCACAGGACCAGCCAAGCATCCCCGTATTCAGCACCAACAGCAGTACCCAGTACCATTTCATAGTCAGCAACAACCATGGACATTTCAGCATCCACCGCAGTACCTAGCACCAGTTCCTATCCATCAATATCCATGGGCGTATCAGTATCAACAACAGTACCAGGCACCAGTCCGTGTTCAGTAGAATCAGCAACAGCCTCCGAGAGAGACACAGCAGACTTGTCATTTCTGTAAGAAACCAGGTCACCTTTGGGAGAGCAGTAGAACGAGGCTAGGACTTTGTTTGCACTGTGGCGCAGCTGGACATCGAGTAAAGGATTGTCTTCTAGCCCCTTATCTTCCCGGCTAGCGCGCAGCTTCAGATTATAGAGATCCAGTTAGGCTACCTGTGGAACCGTATATTTCTCAGCACCCGCGAAGGGAACCACCCCAGCAGGGCAGGGTATTTGCGATAACGGTCGAGGAGACCGATACTACAGGTAATGTGTTAGCAGGATCTGTTCCTTTCTTCCTTTTGTCCCTCTCTACTTGATTGATTGATTGATACCTTAGTACCGTAGCTTGTATGCATGATTTCTTGTTATAATATAGTTAGTAGCACCATGATACAGAGACTGAAATACCATGACAAAAGACACTATGACCGTACATATTCCGCTTATGTTGCATGTTGTATGGTTGTAGGAAGGATTTTCTTAGACCATGATTATTGGGGTTTGACCATGACGACTTGACAAGAGAGAGACAAGATGATTAAAATTCGAGGATAACCATCGATTTAAATAAAGGGCCAAGAATTTAACATGGCATAATTTATGATGTATTAATTCCAGGAAGGATAGGATATGATTGAGGTTATCATTAGAATTTGAGAAAATTAAGGAGATTGTCATTAAATTATTGGATTGCAAGTTATGAATTTTTAAAATATTATATTTGGATGTTGCATTTGGAGAATCCTTAAGTATCGCATTGTTGAGTATTTTGAGGAAAGAGGAAATCGAGGAATAAAAATTTTGATGGATTAATGTTTGAATTCAAACTTTTTTGGACGAGATTACATTTTATATATGTGCATTGATTTAAAATCAAATTTGAGGAGTGGATATTAAATTCCGAGTATTGAATTATATAAAAAAAATATTTTGGGAAATTTTTGATAAAAATGGACTTTGATTTTTATTCCAGGGATTTTTCAGAAATGCAAGGATTTCAAATTTTTTGAAAATTGTGGAAAGACATTGTGGATTATTACCTAATTTCATGGATGATGAATTTAAACTTTGAGGGAAAATAATAATGTGTATGAATAAACGCTACTATGAGGATTTTAAATTTTGAGGACGAAATTTTTTAAGGAGGGTAGACTTGTCACTACCACGTTCCAAAAACAGGAGTATTTTTGACTTTTTATAATATTTAATATTATTATAGCTACAATTAAAAATTTGCATGATAGTATATTTAATTTAAATAATTATGTGATGTGTAATTAAATATAGTATTATATGCAGTGTTCATTTACTTTGAGCTAGCAGACTTGACCTAGAAGCCAGTAGATGAACGCCTGTCCGAATTATAGAATTTTGTATTTAATTATTTATTTAGAATTTAATTCTTGGAGTTTGTAATTAATTATCGTATTTTATTTAATATTTTGCGCATTGCCTTTGCTTCGATATTTGGAGCGCTACCCTAGCTTTTGCCTTCCAATAAATTTTGCAATCTTGCCCTAGACATGCCCGCCTTCCATTCTGCTATTTTTGCAACTCCTAATTATGCTCTCTGTGCATTATTTCTAGCCGCACAAAAATCATCGCGGACGCTATTTAATAAATTCCTATTTTTGTATCGTTGTGCGTTCCAATTAAAATTGGAGGCAATCTTGACCTATTTTTCGTGCGGGCCAAATTAGGGTAATATTCTATTCTGAGTCTTCTTCATTATTGGTATTGATGACCTGACCTGATTTTGGCCCCATGTACTCCTAATTAATTTTAGAACACAACTTGCATTTTATTCTAATTAAATTGAGGATAACATTTTGACTAATTTCGTAAATTCTAATTTAATTCCAGTACCCGATTAATTAAACCCGTGCCTAACGCACAACACCCTCTCACCATGAAAATTACTAAACATATTTTTCTCCACAAATTTTGTGTCATTTTATGTGTTTGTACAATTTCTCGAATTTGAGGAGCCAAGTTGCAATTATTCAATTGTAGGTGTCATCACCCCATTGGCCAAGACCAAATGGAAAGGTTATTTATTTGTGGACCAAATTGTATTTTTCCCCACTCAACTTTGCATGAAAATAATTTCCTTCATGAACAATCCTAGCCACTCATTTGAAATTGGACCATCACCACCCTTCATCCACATCTCACCCCTCTCCTTATTTAATGTTCCATCAAACCCTAATCCCTAGAAAACCTAGGTAGCACACCTCCCCAAGCCCCCACAATTCCTCTCCAACGTATGTAAATTTTTCTTCCCTTCTCCTTCTCTTTTCTTCTTTTTCTTCTCCTCCTTTTTCTTCATCTTCTTCCTCTCTTCATTGATTTTGGAATTTAAAAGAGGAAGGAGGGGAGGGGAACACTGTTCACCCCCATCTACTGTTCACCCGACTCCCCTGCTTCCCGGCCGGCGCTGCCTCGACACGCCCGGCGGCCCACATCTCTCCGGCGGTCTTGCTCCCCACTCCGACTGCTCCTCTCCCATCTCCTCCCTCTGCGTACTACCCCGGCGGCCCTTTGTGCACTCCGGCGAGCGGCCCAGCCGAGCCCCGACCGGCCGGCTGCTGCTGTTCGGACAGCTCCCCGCTCCGGCTGCCACTACCACCACCTCCGACTGCATCCGCCACTCCCACCATCACCATCATCAACTCCTCCCATCCCCTTCATCCCCGTACTCCGGTCACCCGGCCAGGCCGACCCGCATCTTCCCGCTGCGAGCTCCTCCCTCCGCCTCTACTCTCCTCCCTCCACCGAACAGTCCTCAGACTCCGACTGCTCACCCCCGACTTCCTGTGTACTCCGGCAACCACTGCATCCCCCATTCCTCCGAGCCGAGCCACCTCTCCACCACCTTGCTCAACTCCCCCGACCCCCTGTTTACTCCGGCGACTCCTCCTCCCTGCTGCATCCCCTCCTCGACTGTGCTATCAATCACCACCTCGACTACCGCCTGGAGTCCGGCCGGCCAGCCACCCCAACAGCCCACTGTGAGCAATTCTCCCTCTCTCCCTCTTCCTTCTTCATATATATATATATATATATATATACACACGTATATATACATACATACGTATATACGTATAAGTATGTATAATATATGTATAATAATTATTTAATTAATGTTAATACGCATATATGTATAGTATATATATATATATATATATATATATATATATTTAGTATATGAATGCAATGTGTATATGTATTTGTATATATTAATGTGTAGGTATATGTATAGTATTTATTTAACTAATACTATATACATATGTGTATAGTATTATTTTTATTAATATTTAATTATATAAGTATAGTATGTATATTAGTATAATGTATATGTATTTAATAGTATATGTATGTATCTTAATTATGCATCATATAGTGTTAATATGTATATACGTATTATATATTTAATAACTGATATACATGTAAATACGTATATATAGTATATATAATTAATTTGGTATATGTATATATGCATATTTTGTATGCTTAATATATTTTCAATATTTCTAATTGGTTTGTATATATGTATATATGTTGGTTTATTTTTATAATAATATCTATTTAATAAAAAGTATATGCTAGTATAAATTTAATTTGGTGTATTAGTACTAGTATATTTAAATGATGATGTTGACAATATATATATATTCTAAAATGTATTTTTGGCATATATATGAGTACACATATATAATGTTCAACTAGTATAAATCAGATATGTATTTAAAAGGCATATATATATATTGTAAATACATTTAAATTGGTGCATGAATAAATATTGTAAGTATTAATAAGTGTAATGTGTTTTACGTATCCCTACTAGATGACTCTAGTTGACTAGTGCCCTGCCTGGCATGGCCCTAAGGCCAGTGTTTTTTGTTTGTGTGTTAGTGTAGCATCTGATGCAAATATCATATTGTGATATGTTTATAGGACTGTTGGTTCACCCAGGGGATATTCTGGAACAGGACACCAATAATTACCAGCTAAGGACCCAAGGCAAGTACATTCTCTGATAATTTCCAATTCCTTGATAATTTCTATAAATTAAATAATCATGAAATATTACATCTGAATCCTTGACACTGTGCTACACGGACTAGTATAGCTTGGATCTGCAGTCATGAGATATTACATTGACTATTGTATTGACATTGTACACGACATGTATATTAGATATCGTACATGATAGATTGGACTTGCTCGTGTATCGTGACGTGTCATGGTTGGATCCACAGTACTAGTTGGGGGCGGGGAAGTAGTTAGTAAGAAATGTGATCATAACCTCTTATTGTAGTGTAGAACAATGTAAGTGTTAATCATGCTCTTCACCCATGATTAGCCAGGCCCTGTAGCTATCGTACATGTTCCCAAGCCGATCACATTTTGAAACTACTATTTTAAACACTTAAAATAGATTACAGTTCCCTATTTAATCATATACTACATCACCCTTATATGATACTGTTCCTTGTTCTTTTTATTTTCATACATGCACTGACTGTATCATATTGTCTATTGCCTGTCTCTTTACATTGCCTGCCTCTCTTTTATTGCCATTGTATTTATTTTACTGTCTTCTCAGTAGCTAGCATCGCATGTTTATTGCTTTATAGTCCTTATCAATTAAATGGAACTGTTATTTGAGATTGTACTTTGCTCCTTCTTGACTGGAAATATTTTTCCAGACTATGCCTTAGAGGATCGGTAGCCAACACTTTATGGACCATATGGTGAGTAGCTGCACTTGGGCTTGATAGTTAGTTGTGATTCCGGGAGGCCTAGCCGAAAATTACTATATTTTAGTTAGTTCTTTCAGTAGACTATTTGGTACCGGATTTGTCTCCTGCAATTTTATTGAGACTTGGATATTGTTGAGTTTGATTATTATCTTAGACTTGTGTTGTATTAAGTTTTGTTTCGCTATCTTATCGTGCTGTAATCCTGTGATTGAGTATGTGTTCATTTTATTTGTGTCATCCGTGCCTTCTTATGGAGATTGGATGCTTGTGTGAGATTGGCTAGATAGTATCAAGACCTTGACAGCGTTCTACCGCCGATGCTACGGCGTAGGCTGGACGTACTCGCGTACTCGTGCCCCAATTTCGGGTGCGGGTCGTGACAGTTATTCCACACGTGTAAGAATTTCATTCCACCACTCCTTAAAAGATCTTCTCAGCCGTACACATAAACCAATAAGAAGAAAACAACAACAATAGTTTCTTAACCTTTAAGTAAATTCTACCGCCTCTTTACTCCTATATATAATTATAACTCCCAAAATTAACCCTTCTTCTTATCACACTTAACATTTCTTTGGACGAATACTTTACTGGACTTTACTCGACAAGTATACCTTGCCACTGTACATCTATTTACATTCCAAAAAAATAATACATGCATATTTAATTCTGCCTATATAGATGTTTATTTTACTTTGGACCTGTTTTATAAGACTACCCTAGCATTATGGACCATCCGTGGATTCATTGGCCATAACACAGTTATTACACGAGTTGTGAGTCTCATATAGATTTTTGGACTTCATATTGGGTTGGCTCCCTATACGTAAGGGCCGTGCGTCAGGAATGACTGCTAATAAAAACTTTGTATGCTAGTATACCTGGTAGTTATTAGAGGTATTATTGTGTCATGTATATGACATGCTTAGATCATGGGACGGGGAGAACAATAAGTAAAGCATTTGGGCTCCTTTGCACTTTTCTGTAACGCCCAGATTCTCCGTCGGAGAAAGGGTGATGATGACCACTACATATTACTGGCGGCCTCTGTCGTTCAAAAGACGATATGCTTTGAGGCCTCTGATTCTCCAAGTGAGTCACGCCAATCCTATAATTTAAGCCAGATAGCCCACTTGGTGGAAAGTTGTTCTCAAACTGCATTCACTTAGATGGTTAGGCGACCCGATAGATGTTTATATTTCATTACTTATGGGTATGTTTTTATGTATCTTGTTATGTCCCTCTGAGGACCTGGTCCCTTTCCAGATATGGATGAGCAGGAGCTTCCACAAGAGTATGGGCCTGGACCGGATGTTACTTACGAGACTGAGGAGATCATACCCTCAGAGTATCTGTGATTATGACTACTGTTTATAGATTTTGTTGCTACTCATTATAGTCGTTTTATAGTAGATTTGTTTCCACCAGACTACAGCCTCGTTACACACTTTGGTATCCAGTTATATTTTAGTTTTATTCCTACTGAGTATTTGTGTTGTGGATAAGATATAGATTGTGTGTGACTTGTTATGACAGTATATTACCACTGATGGATTGCATATTCATTTACAGCGTACGTGTGTATATGGTTTCCAAATATTGGAGTTTATATACATACGGCTGGGCGTGTTACGTATTCCTAGTCCTACGTATTTTGGGACTGGGGCATGACAGATATAAGCCAGACGACCTTGAAATCCCCCGAGTTCCCTCAGATTGCGGGGCGGTCGCATTTCTAAGATGGCCTTGACTTTATCATGGTCCACCTGAATGCCTTTGGTGGTGATGACAAATCCCAAAAATTTGTCGCTAGATACCCCCAGAAAGGACTTTGTAGGGTTCATTTTGAGTTGATGTTGGCGCATCAATTCAAATACTGTCTTCAAGTCTCGGATGTGATTATCTCTGAGGCGACTTTTGATAGCTATATCGTCCACGTAACACTCCACTGTCTTGCATAAATGCTTATGGAATATGTCACTCATAGCTCGTTGGTACGTAGCCCCGACGATCTTTAATCCGAAGGGCATGACCGTATAGCAGTATACCCCTAGTGGTGTCCGGAAGGCGGTATGCTTCTCGTCTTCCGGATGCATCTTGATCTGATTGTATCCCGAGAATCCGTCTATGAAAGACATGCGTTCAAAACCGCATATATTGTCGATCATGACGTCTGTGATGGGAAGAGGGAATTCATCCTTGGGGCAGGCTGCGTTCAGATTTCGGTAATCGATGCAGATTCATACTTTCCTATTCTTCTTCATGACCGGGACAACATTGGCGACCCAATCGGGATGTTGTTCTTTACGGATGAAGCCGCAGGCTATTAACTTCTTGACTTCAGCTTCAATGGCGTCCATCATGTCTGGGCGGAACCGACGTTGGTTCTGCTTCACAGGCTTTGAATCGGGCAGGATGTTGAGTTTTTGAGTAGCCACCTTTGGATCAAGACCTGGCATATCCTCATAATTCTACGCAAAGACGTCGATATATTCTCTTATCAGCTGGGTAATTTCTTCCCGTTCTTCTTCGGAAAGGTCGTTACTGATAAATATTGGCTTTGGTGAAAGTTCATCCCCTACGTCAAACTGGATAACTTCATCTTTAGTGGGAGGTTCTCTCTGCTCAAAGTGGAACTCCCATTATGTATCCATCTGCTGAGCCCAAGCGTCATTCTCGAATGGTTCGGATTCTTGTTCGTCTGATTCGAAGGAATTCGTCGCTACCATATTTGCTGATAATGTTTGCTCGAGGGCATGAGATGAGCCGGAGGGCGATGAGCCGTCTTGAAAAGAGGAAAAGATATCCTCGTTCGACTTGGAAGTCGTAAGGGAGGTGGCGTACCCTAACCCGGAACGGGTTTGTTGATAGTGGGGATTGCCGAGCAACGGTGTTCGTCTGCCTTTCCTGTAGTTGAGACCTGGTTCCATCCTCAAGTTGTAACCCATATTTTATATAATCTTCAAGGCTTGTGGGCTGTACCTGTGAACTTATATTTCACCAGAGTCGTCATAAAAGGAATCCTCTTGTATAGTCTGTTCGTTGCGCATGCGGCCGAAGACTATTGAACGCTGACCGTTACGGGCAGGTGGAACAATAAAGATAGAATCCTCATGTGGTCCATACGTCATGGTGACATTGGATGATGATGCCACTTCCCATATGTACGGATGATAGGAATCTATAGCTGCCAAGAATTTTTGTCCTATAGGCTCTATATCGTCATGGGGAGAGGATTCCTGATTTGGAATCCGAGCGTCGATATACTGGAAAAGAGGTCCTTTATTATTATCAGAAACTGCACTTCTGGTTGCATTTACATCACTCGGCTGCTTGTTGCGCCGAAGGTTGATGATTAAGGGCGGAGGCTGCTGTCTCAGAGTGATCACTAGAGGATCACCCCCTTTCCCTGACCTGGTCTTTTTCAGGTGGATAGCCATAGGCTCTGTGGCTTTTGGACGGGTAGTCCGTCCTTTCACCTTGATTGACAGAGGTTGCTTGGCAGAAGGCTCTTCAGGCTCCCGGTGGGATTCCTTCTCTGCTTGCGCTGACACCTCTTTCGTGTAATCTTGAGAGTATAACACGGCGTCGGAGTAGTAGGATTCTACTCCCTTAAACGGGTTTAGGTCGGCAACCTCCGTTTGTACTGTCCTTTGGGCGTCTACATATTTGAAGCATTGATGTAGAGTCAAAGGAACGATATTGTGGTCGTGGATCCATGGTCTTCCCAGCAGGATGTTGTAGGACACCTCTGAATCGATGACGTAGCATGTAGCCACCGATCTGAGGTTGCCAATCTGGATCCTCAGGCAATTTTTTTCCAACGGCTTACTTCTTCTGGCGTTGAAACCCACGATAGTAGTGGTGGTGTAAGCCAGTTCGCTAGTAGGAATACTCAGTGGTCTGAGAAGACTATGAGGAATGATGCTGATTGAGGATCCCGGATCTATGTGAATCCGGTCGACCTCCATAGAACCGACGTACCCGGTGTGGTAGAGGGGTCTGTCATGCCTGTTATGTTTTAACAGCATGTCCTCTTGAGTGAAAGTAATGTTTGGGACCACCTCCATCACACTGTGGCATCGGGGGCACGCTGCAAGTTCTTTGTCGGGGGACTTGAGTTGGGTCAAGTATGTATCCGCCTGCATCAATGCTTCACTCAGGGCTAGACGAGTGTCTTGGGAGAGCCTGAGTAGCTCGAAGATGGACAACCTGGCTGGTGTATTAGCTAGTTGGGCCAGGATGTCAAAGTTGTACGGCTTCTCTAAACCTTTGTTTTGAATATTTTTTACAGGTTTATCGAAGCGCACTTCTTTTTGTTTCCCCTTGTCCGTCGAAGTTGGTCTCGAAGGACCGGCCTCTGGTACGGCGGGCTATGGTTCCGAAGGCTTGGCAGCTGAAGCGTCTGCAGGTGCATCTTCCTGACTTGCTCCGTAGTCCTTGAGGTAAGCCTTCCCTGAACGGGTTGCTGCGGCCAAAACCTCGTCTTCGTCTGATGTCGAAGAAGTTGTAACCATATGGCATGGCTTGCATTTGGAGTTCTTCTTGGACTTAGCTTTAGTAGCATTAGTCTCTTTTTTGAGCTCCGACACCAAGTCTGGGTGAACCCACATTATATCGCCTCTCTGGGTAGTTAGGGGTAACAGGTTGTGATTTTGACCCCTTGCTGGAGGAAGATTAACGATGTTCATCGTTGTCCGGGAAATAGGTGTAACACCGTCCGGTACTTCTTGGGGAGGCAGATTGCCAAATTGCAGAGAGATCATATTGGTCGTGATCGTCTTCTCGCTATTGCGCAGAGTGATGGCTTTAGCATCGATCAGCTCTTGGATCTTCCTTTTTAGTATGTAACACGCCTTTGTTGGGTGGTGTACGTATCTGTGGAAGATGCAGTACTTAGGGTTGTTGGCGCTGCCGGCCTCACTAGGCCGCCTCTCCTCCGAAAGGGTAATTTTGCCACTTTTGACGAGACACTCGAATATACTTGGAATATCGTCGTCGTCGAAAGAGTATACCTCTACGGGCCTGGAAGTCCCTGGTTTTGTCTGCGTGGTTGCCACAGTCTTCTGTCTGGACGTATTGATCGCTAGAGCTTCTTTTCCTTTAGAACTGCGAGGATGGTCACCATTGGGGGATGACCTCTTGCCTCTGTCAGAGGTAGAGATCATGATGCCATTGTCATGTGCCTTGCGACTGTTGTCCTCGGCGGCTACCGCTGAGATGATAAACGATGGTCAATCATGGAACTGATATGGTCCTGTGAACACCGAGATCACGGGAAGAAGGTTCTTCCTGCAAATGTCCACCAACGCTGAGTCTGGAACTCCTAGAGGCATCTGTAAAGTGGCTTGGCAAAAACGTTCGACGAAGGTGCTAACATCCTCCTTTTCCCTCTGCTTGACTTTGATGAGAGAGGACATAGACATGTCCATTCCTCCCTCGTAGAATCGTGTGAAAAATAGAGCCTTGAAGTCTTCGAAGAAAGTAATACAGTTGTCTGCCAGGCTGCGGTACCACTGGTAAGCTACTCCTGAGAGACAACCCTTGAACACCCGGGTGAGGAGGGCGTCATTCCCTTGTAGCAATATCGTCATCATACTGAAATAGTTCATGTACTGACTTGGTGATATTTTTCCCTCGAAGAGGGCCATAGTTTGAGGTTTGTACCTTGGAGGAAAAAGGACCTCTTCCCAGATAGCTAGGTATGGCTGGTTGATTTCCAATTTCTTGAGCTGATCTTTGTGCTTCAAGGCGTCGAATTAGGCTTTCAACTCCCATACTGCTTGCATCGGATTTTTAGCTGGTAGCGAGACCACGGAATGGTGCGGAGTTGGTTGTATCGTGACTCCCGTAGGAGGTAGTACATTCTCCCGGTGAGGAAGTGAAGGACCAGCTGACTCTTGATCTAGAGCAGGCTCTTGGATCGTGTTGGATGGTGGCAGGTCCACCCCCACACGTATCTGAGTAGGCGGGACCGACGTTTGAGCCATAGCAGCCGCCTGTTGAGTTAGCTTTATTTGGTGCATGTTCTCCATCATGGATTGCATTTGCTTCAGAGATGTCTCTAGCGTAGTAATGCGTTGCTCAGCGTTCCCTGATGGCGAGGCTTCCTCGTGTTCATCTCCAATGGCATAAACTCCCATCTCCCTGGGCGTCATTGAAGGATGAGTATAGGTCGCTGCAGAAGTTGACTATATACTCTCAGTATCTGATTCGGGAGACTGGCGACCCCCAGCATCAGAATCAGAAGAGCACGAAGTCAGTTATCGTGACCTTGAATGAGTGTTCTGGAATACCCCAGCTTCGGTTTCCCTAAGGAGCATGCTGAATTTTCTTCGGCTCGGAGTTCTAGAGGACGGACGTCTTGAGTCTGAGCTTCCTCCAGGTATATATGAAGCCATGTTCACAGATGCATGTGCGGGATCTTCTTCTAGGAAAGATGAAGAGTAGCTCAGTTGGTCAAAAATCGGCCGTTTTGCTTTAGAACAACAACAATTAATTACAATCCTGTGACTATTACAGCAGTGCTCGCTAGGAGGCGTAATAGCCACGCTGGAAGATCCCCTCTCCTTGCATTTTCGGATTAGATATTTGCGCAGGTCAGGAGGAGTTACAGAAGAGGAAGATGATGGCTTGTTCCTTCTGTTCCCATTAGTGGGCATGCTGATGGTGGGAACCATAGTCTTCCCTGTGCCACCCGTATACAACAGGTTGGCCTTCTGGGTGGCGGATAATCCCCGAGGAGGGTGTCTTTCTGCAACTGGAGCCTTCTTTACGCCTAGGGACTTCGCCTGGCGTAATTTGGAGCTTCGCTCTGGTTGGCGTAAAGCTGAGGATGTCCTCAGTCGGCCATCAGCGTCTCGTGTAATTTGGAGGGCGTATAGATTGTTAACTTGCTGGCGTAAAGGCCGAGAAGTTGAGTAGTCCGCCGCTCGCTTTCCCTAGCGGAGATCACAGGGATCATCTGGTTCTCCGTAGAGGTCAGATGTTGTTTTACGCGCGGAGCATGTCTTGTACTTCTGATTTGGCGCTGAGGCTTTATCAGATGTTTTGTCTATTCCGCTAGGGACGGGAGACTGAATTTCACGCGCAGAGCGCGGAGTATACTTCTGGGTTAGCGCTGAGGCATTGCCAGAAGTTTTATCGGTTCTGTCAGAGACATGCGACTGAATTTTATGCGCAGGGCGCGGAGGGAGCAATGCTACAACCTCATTGGTCAGAGAGATCGGAGAGATCGGAGAGTCCACAGGAATGGTAGAGGATGTCTTGGGCATCCAGACCTTTCGCAGCTTCCTGTTGTTTTGGACAGAGAGAGAGTGAGAGCTGCCATTTGTTCGGAGCATATCTTCGTAGGTAGACTAGTCGAACTGGACGACCAGTGTCTTCTTCACGGATCCCACGGATACCGTATCTTGTTGAGCAATAGCTTCCTCATCAGAAGAGAAAGACGTCCCCAGCAGAGTCGCCATCTTATTTTGGGATAATATAAACGAGAAAAAATTTGATGAATGCGAAAAACGAGGTCTTGTATGAAGACCCACCCTTCTTTTATGTTTACAAACAAGATTGTAAAAATTTGATCCTACACGAGGATGTCTAAGTAAAATTTATTTAATCTGGGTGAATATTGCTATAGGTGTCTGATCTGCAGTCGATCACTTTAGCCCTTGGACCACACGATATTGAAGAAGTGCCGTGGAAGACGGGTAGCAGCTTCGAGGGTTGCTGAAGAGGGTGGATGCCCGATGCTAAAGTCATCGATCCCTTCCCTTTGCCTGAACTCCGGATTCTCCTCTCTCTCTCTCTCTCTCTCTCTCTCTCGACCGTTGGATCTAGTACTAGATCTCTTTTCTAACCAATTTCCTTGACCTTCTAATTTGTCGACCTTGTCCTCTGTTGATAGAGGTCTCTATTTATAGAGTTTTAGTGACAGTGACCACTCAATCGGTGTAGAAATCGAGTAGTGGAAAGTACAGCACCCTTTTACACAACGGTTAAAATAACCAATGCCTACGTATAGATGATCCTTTGAATGAGCGTGTGACGCGGGTCCAACTAAGGGACAAAACGCGTATAATCGCTACGAAGATCACGGCGTAAAAGCCACGTAGGTAGGTATCCCTCGTGTAGAAGAGGTTGGTATAGAAGCCAATGTCTGTCACAATGGCATAGAAGCCAAATAGTTATCAAACCGGCATAGAAGCCGAATAGGCGTAGAAGCCGAGTGGTCATAGAGGCCTAGTAGGCGTAGAAGCCGAGTAGGCATAGAAGGCCGAGCAGGCACCGAAGCTGAATGGGCGTAGAAGCCGAGTAGGCACCGAAGCTGAATAGGCATAGAAGCCGCTGCGTAACGTGCCAGAGTGATGATGTGGACGTTTTAACCAGAATTATGGCTCTTGGAGATAATCAAATCTCTTGCATTAAATGCAGAGATCTGCCCCCATCCTGTACATTAAATGCAGATGCTTGTCTTTAAGATTTGCCATCATTCTGCGCATTAAATGCAGATACGCACCTTGAACCCTGTGCGAAGAGTAACCGCTGTCGTGGCAGTCTGTTCATCTTCTGCGGAGCGTAAGGAGCTCATGTTTGCCTGTGTAAAACTAGGCAGCGTATTCCCTTGTATGCGTAGGAGCAGCTCTCGCAAAGTGGATGTCACTAAACGATGGTTCAGTAATATTTAATCAAATCTCCTGTATTAAATGTGGAGATCCGCCATCATCCTGCACATTAAATACTGAGGCGTGTTTTGAAGGCCTGCCACCCTTCTGTTCGTCAAACACAGAGACGTGCCTCAGGCATCTGTCAGTATTCGGCGCATTAATTGCAGAGACGTGCCTTGAGGGCCTGTCACCGCCCTGTGCATTAAATGTAGAGACGTACCTCGAGTCCCGTACGGAGTGCAGCTTTTGACGTGGCAGGCGGTTTATCTTCTGCGGAGCGTAAGGAGCTCTCATTTGCCTGTGTAAAATAAGGCAGCGTATTCCTCTGTGTATGTAAAAGCGGTTTACGCAAGGGAAATGGCAGTAAATGACAGCCTGGGTTGCAGTACCGTGCCATAATTATAGCCGTGGCCTGGGTAGTCGAGCAGTATCCCTTTGTCAGAAGTCGAGACGTCAGGTTCATTGCAGGATCTGACAGGTTTATTGTAGGGAATACGAAGCGTCCCTCGTACACTTTAATACTGCATTGAAAGAGGATGAGTTTTACGCCATAAAGGCGATGAAGCACCCTGTTTATGCTGAAGCAGTCTGGACATACTGCCCTACGCGGATGGTCCTCGAGACTATATTTCACGCTGCGCTTTGGCGGATAAGCTCTGATTGCACGTTGAAGGCTCTGAAGTCCTTTTTTTACGCTGCTTTACATCGATGCTTCGTAGAGCTATCCAGCGTATTTTTTATGCTTCTACAGCTGCTAGTGGCACTACAACAACTATTTGTTGCAACTGGGCAGACCTGCACTATTATGTCCTGGTTTTGCAGAACCGATTTGTCCTCGTATTCGGTTTTATAGAACCATTCGCTCTCACTGAGTGTGGTGTTGTATAAGTCCAGGGTTGCACTTGTACAAGCAGTGTTCTTAATGGTGGCCACCTCGACCGCCTAGACGGTGCTTAGGCGGTAAGCGGTCTCTCTCCGCACCGCTTTTCGGTAGGCGGTAGAGTAGGTAGCCAACAGAGCTTTGACGACGTAGTGGGCGCCTAGGCAGAGCAATACCTAAAAATATATTTTGGCCAAACGGTTTTGCAAGTATTATGGGTCTATGGTTCACTTTTACAAGACTAAAACTTAATAAATCTTTGTTGTACAATATAGTTATGCATGAAACATCCTTAAAATATATATACAATTTAAAATATTATGGTAAAATAGTAAAAATATCCAAAATATATCAACCGCCTAAATTGTGCCTAGGAACTGCCTAGGCGGTAGGCACTCTTTCCGCCGTACAGTCGTTTACCGCTATTTAGAACCTTGTGTACAAGGCAAGAACGTGCACATGTATTAAAATCTTTTATAAACAGTTCCATAATACAGCAACAATTTATGAAGCACCCATTTGTATGGGAAGAAAATATTTCTTTATTGATTCATTGCAACGGAGTATAATTTTCTTAGTACTGAAATGGAAATGCCTGAACGGCTTACATAGATTTTGCCTAAAAGAAAATACTGATAGGTTGACATGAAATGATGTTCTTATCCCATATATTATGCCCCTTTATTACATTCTTGGAAACTTGTAAACAACAACTTAAAATCTTAAAATACTTCTGAAATATAGCAAGAAGCTTCAAAAGAACTGCAACATAAAGCTTTATCTCCCTTGAGAGCCCGCAGTATCTTGGTCACCTGGGTTGCCCACAAAGACGTGGGTTAGTACTTAACTTGTACTGGTGAGAAGAACTGGCCCACTCACCTTAACCAATACTTTTGAATTAAAGAACCAGTTTAATAGGCAACAAATTATAGACAAAAGTTAATATATGCAACAATTCATATAGGCAACCATTTTAAATAGGCAATATTTTATAGGCAATAGTTCATGTAGTAAAATATAATCTTTGTAACATATGGATTCTTACCCTGGCCAATGGTCATTCCTGTATATTTATATGATTGTTCTTACTGCCCCTGTATAAGACATCATTAGCATGAGTTTATTCTCACTGGGACATTTGTGTTGTAGCACCACGATGGACATGCAGTTTAGGACATCGATGGGCGTGCGATGCGCCATTTAAAGCATTTAGCAAGCCTCAATGAATGTCTCGATTATACTCGGTGCTACCAAAGTGCTACTATTTCTCCTGGGCCGAACGATCCCCAGTGCCCCATGTTCCATTTGAGGAAATTTATTACCTTGTTCACAAGTTGTCCATGACCATATAATGCATCTACAACTATATGATAATCATAAATAGTAGTATAAGGTATTAAAATATTTAGAGCAGCAATGCACATTAAACTATTCTTATTTCAGCATATTTATTCATTGTTTCGATTTATCGTCCGTAGACTCTAATTTACCGTTAAGTCATGGCACCAAACCACGATATAATGATTATATCCTTTCCTGTGCTACATAATTGAACTTCCCTCTTATCAATACAATTCATTAATTTATAATAGTGGTATTAAACTTGTGGCATTAGTGGCTTTATTAATCATTGGACTTAGCAAGGTTACAAAAGAACTTTATTGATTATTGGCATGAAGGAGTATAGAAGAAAGGGTATAACCGCTCACCAAATAGAGAATGCCAAGAGAAAAGGATGCTTGCTTGCTTAGGCTCCGGTCACACGTCTATCTGTATTGGCACCAATATGTGGTTAGACTACCATTTTTCTTTCTCTCAGAGTTCTCCAGAATGAATGCATACAATCGATAAAAATAGGCTAAACAATCAATTATCGAAAACCAATCACGAGAATGCATTCATCAAAACTAAGCAGCAAAAATCTAAGAAAGCCAACCAAAATTCTAATAAAAACTATTGGACTCATTCCAATAGAAGCCTATCCATCAATTGGAAAGGTTCATTGCATTGTCCGTGATCGATTCTGCCATAAAAAATTTCTATACTCAATTCTGACCGAGTCAATCGAGCCACAAGACTTATATAGTGAACTTCTAGGAGCAGGACACTACATAATATACCACTAAGAAGAAGTTTTGTTCTCGAAACTTAAAACAAAGGTTCAACCTTAAGGTTATCGAATAAGGAAGGGTACTTCTTCCGCATTTCTTCCTCAAGTTTCTACGTCAATTATTCGACTACATAATTTTGCCATAATATATGAACCAAAGCCACTAATTGATTCTGCAAGGTCTTCTCTTTCCTGTCTAGGATCTAAACAGGTTTTTCAGCATATGATAGGTTAGCACTCAGTTCATGCTGATCGAAGTTCACCATGTGACTTGGGTCATGCACTTATCTTCTTAGCTGGGAAATATGGAAGACATCGTGCACTTCCACTAAAGTCGGAGGTAGTGCTGGTCGATAAGCCACTGACGCTACCCTCTCAAGAATCTCGAAGGGTCCAATAAATTGCGGACTCAATTTCCCATGACATCAAACTACATCATGCCTCGCATAGGTGTCACCTTTAGCAACACATGATCTTCTACCATAAATTCTAAGGGTCACTGGGGTACATCCGCGTAACTTTTTTGAAGACTTTGAATGACTCAAATATTCTCTTAAACCATATGAACTTTCTCGATGGTTTGTTCAATAAGTTCCGTTCCGAGTACTTATCGTTCATCGACTTCCTTCCAGCATATCGGCAAAAAATACTTGCGTCCATATAGTGCATTATACGGGACCATCTGAATACTCGATTGATAACTGTTGTTATAAGAAAACTCTGCCAGATATAGATATATCCAAATTTGCCTTCAAATCCGGCATGCACAGTCGAACATGTCTTCAAGGATTTGGTTTACTCTCTCGATCTTTCCATCAGTCTGTGGATGGTACGCCGAGTTAAAATGCACCTTGGTGTCCATTGCCGCCTGAAGGCTATTCCAAAAATGAGACAAGAATCGTCCATCCCTATTTAACACGAATAAAACTGACACTCCATGTAATCGGACAATCTGATCTAAGTAGATTTGAGCCAAACAGTCAGCGCTCTATGTATTTTTTATTGCTATAAAATGAGACAACTTGGTCAGTCTATCCATGATGACCCAAATTGTATAATTTCCCCTTTGCTTCTTCGGTAAGCCCACTATGAAATCCATTAAAATATCCTTTCACTTCTATTTCGAAATAGCGAGGTTCTGTAACTCTCCATGAGTTCGCTGGTGTTCTGCTTTCATATGTTGATAATCCAAACACCATAAAATAAACAATGCCATATCTTTTTTTATGCCATGCCACCAAAATATTGTGCGCAGATCCTTGTATATTTTGGTGCTTCCCATATGCAAGGTATACTTAGCATAATGAGCCCCAGTCTGTATTTCCTTCTTGAGTTCATTATCCTTAGGTACATACAATCTGCCATTAAGCTACAATGTTCTATCCTCGTGTTCCACGAAATCGGTTGCCTTCCCTGCTGAAATCAACTCACGTATCTTCTACAGGAATAAGTTATCCTTTTGTACAAACTTTATCTTTTCTCGCAAGCTCATCTCTAACTGTAGTTGAGCCAGCTGTGCCCCCTGATTTTGGACTCTGTACTCGATGCCAAGTTCTTCCAACTCTCAAAGTAGCATGCTTGACACAGATAACGATTCGACGAATTTTTGACTCAACATATCAGCCACAACGTTTCCTTTCCCGAGAGTATAAGCAATTGTCAAATCATAATCCTTTATCAATTTTATCCATAGCCTTTGTCTTAAGTTTAATTTCTTTTGTGTGAATATATACTTAAGGCTTTTGTGATCCGTAAAGATCTTATAGGACACTCCATAGAGATAGTGTCACCATAATTTTAATGTGAACACAATTGTCGCAAGTTCCAAATCATGCGTCGGATAATTCTTTTCATGCTGTTTAAGCTGTCTTGAGGCATACATAATTACTTTTCTATGCTGCATAAGAACACATCCCAATCTGAGCTGATATGCATCGTTGTATATTTAAAATCCATCAAGTCCGTCAAAAAGAGTAAGAATTGGAGCAGAGACAAGCCGCTGCTTCTGTTCTTGGAAACTACTCTCACAATCATCTGTCTACTTGAATAATATTCCCTTTTGGCTGAGATGACTCAGTGGTGACACTATATTCGTAAAATTCTTCACAAATCTTCCATAGTAGCCAGCCAAGCCAAGAAAACTTCTGATCTCACTAGCCGATGTAGGCTGTTTCCAGTCTACTACTGCCTCTATTTTCTTTGGGTCAACTGATACACCATTTGCTAAAATAACATGCCCAAGGAAAGATATGATGCTCATCCATAACTCGCACTTGCTTAACTTCGCATATAACTGATGTTCACGAAGTGTGTGTACTGTGGTTCTTAAGTTTTCAACATGAGTTTCTCTGTCTCTCGAGTAGATTAAGATATCATCGATGAATATGAGCGGTTTATCATATCTATAAAAGCCGCTGGAGCATTAGTCAAACCAAAAGACATAACCAAAACTTGTAGTGTCCATATCTCGTACGAAAAGTCGACTTTGGGACGTCCTATAGTTTGATCTTCAACTGATGATACCCTAAACGAAGATCAATCTTTGAAAATATTGTCGCACTCTGAAGTTGGTCAAACTGATCATCAATTCTTGGCAAAGGATACTTGTTCCGGACTGTCACTTTGTTCAATTCTCTATAATCTATGCAACGACCCATTATTCCATCTTTCTTCTTTACAAACAGCACTGGAGTCCCTTAAGATGTAATACTGGGGCGAATATAGCCACGGTCAAGTAACTCTTATAGTGTTGACTTCAGTTCTTTTAATTCAGCAGGAGCCATCCGATACAGAGCTTTTGATATCAGGCGAGTATCCGGAAAGGTGTTAATACTGAAATCAATTTCTTAGTCTGGAGGCATTCCAGGTATCTTCTCTGGAAATACTTTGGCAAATTCTACTACGACTTTGGTTTCACCCGAGTCTGTGCCCTTCATCCGAGTGTACTGAATAGAAGCAAGGTACCCTTCACACCCTGAATATAGCATATATTTTGCCGTCTCTGGTGATACCACCATCACTATTTTAGTCGCCGGACTATATGAGTACGAGAACTCTGCCTTGCCAGGAAGGTAAAACATAACTCTCTTCTCCGTGCAGTCAATTGTCGCATTTCTAGCCTCGAGCCAATCCATGCCAAGGATGATGTCATAATCTGCGATGTCCAGGACTATTTTATCCAAGGACAAGTACTTCAACCAATGCAAATATAACCTTCCCTGCAAATTAAACTAGTAGGCAAATCTACTACGGACCGAGTGCTGACACTAAGATTTATATCTAATGATGTCTTACAAAATTTGTGTTTATTAGCAAATGCATATGATACGAAGCTATGTGTAGCACCAAAATAAAAAAGTACACGAGCATGTATTTTTCTGTAAGCAATATACCTGTGATGACAGTATTTGAGACAAGCACTTCTTCTTGAGTCAGTGCAAATACTCTACCCTGTCTTCCTGGCCGTAGGTTATGAGCATTCACAATCGCTGCCTATGGAGCTCGTTGCACTTACCCATGATTCTGATTGTATTGATGATCATGATTCGAATTATGATGCCATTGATCGCGATTCTGAATTTTTTCCCACTATTGCACTACGCAATCTTGTGATCCAGATTGCCACACATAAAGCATCCCATATGACACTCCCCTTAACGGTGTCCAACTCGCTTGCACTTATTACAATATGGTCGCTGATATGGTCCTCTGTTAACATTTGTATTCTGACGCTTGGAAGCATCAGACTCGCTAGCTACCATGGGACGTTTGTAGTTGTTCCCAAGATTGTTCTGTGTCGCCCCTCGAGGATAAAATTTCTCTATCTCGAGAGATGCTTCATAGGCTTCCCTGTACGTCGCATACTTTCGGTTGAGCACGTCGCATTGTAGGCCTTAATTCAGACCCTCAATGACCCGTAGTCATTTTTCCTCATTGTTTGGTATCATGTAACTACCAAACTTGGATCACTTTAAGAACTCTGCTTCATAGTCACTGACGGACATATTGTCCTGCTCATGTGCTACGAATTCTTTTTCATTCCTATGATAGACAACTAGTGGGATAAACAGTGCGATGAATGCCTGCTTAAATTTCTCCCAAGAGACTTTGGCTTCCTAGTTGGCACCACAAAGCGCTTGTCTCTTGGACTCCCACCAGTCCTCTACTTTGAGACAGAGCTGCACAGCAGCATAATCCACTCTCTTTGTGCCTTGGACATCCAACATATAGAAGATTCCCTCCAAAGTCTTTGGGAAGCCTATCACGTCCTCTGGTTGTGCCCTGCCATTGAACTCAGGCGGATTACAACTTTTAAACCCAGAAAACTTGAACGTCGGTCACCTTCTTGGAGGCTGTTCAATTTTCTCTGCTTCGACTACCACTGTTTCTTTAGCTGCGGTTATACGGTCTCCTCGTGGTTGTTGATCATAGAAGTGACTATCTGCATCAAGTTATTAACTTACAGCTGTTGTGTATTAAATTGGCCTGGAACTGGGTCGTTAGCTGCGCTTAAAGCTTACGATATTATGCCTTAATTATCTTGTGATGTGAATCGCTCTGCTTCTTTTGCGCCTCTAACTTTTTTATTACTTTCTCTATTGGGTCAGACGATGATGTCGCCTTAAAGTTATCACCCTTAGTCATCTGTAAAATAAATAACTTCCATTAGCACTCATAAAATATTTGTGGGCTTATTGTATGAAATATTATTTCATGCAGTGATATGGAAATGCAAATTATTTGAGAAAATCGTTATTGTTTGAAACTTCCACTCAAAAACCAATTTTGAAATCCGAGGAACTTTGAACCTGGTTCTGATACCAACTTGTCATGTCCCGGTTTTGCAGAATCGATTTATTCTCGCATTCGGCTTCGTATAATCGTTCGTCCTTGCTGGGCGTGATATCGTACAAGTCTGAGGTTGCACTTGTACACGGCAAGAACGTGCACATGTGTCAAAATCTTCTGTAAAGTGTTCCACGCATCAGCAATTTATGAAGCACCCATTTGTATAGAAAAATATATTTCTTTATTGATTCATTGTAACAAGTATAATTTTCTCAGCCCTGAAATAAAAATGCCTGAACGGCTTACATAGCTTTTTCATAAAAGAAAAGATTGATAGGCTGAGATAAAATAATGTTCTTATCCCATACGTTATTCCCCTTTATTACATTCTTGAAAACTTAAAAACAACAACTTAAAATCTTAAAATACTTCTAAAATATAGGAAGAAGCTTCAAAAGAACTACAACAGAAAGCTTTATCTCTCTTGAGCGCCTGCGGTATCTCGATCACCTGGGTTGCCCACAGAGACGTGGGTTAGTACTTAACTTGTACTGGTGTGCAGAACTGGTTCACTCACCTAAACCAATACTTCTGAATTAAAGTAGCAGTTTAATAGGCAACAGATTATAGACAACAGTTCATATAGGCAATATTTCATATAGGCAACCGTTTTAAATAGGCAACAGTTTATAGGCAACAGTTCATGTAATAAAACATAATCTTTACAACATATGAATTCTTATATGGCCAATGGCTGTTCCTGTATATTTACAGGATTGTTCTTACCATCCATGCTTAAGACATCATTAGCAAGAATTCATTCTCACTAGGTCATTTGTAGTGTAGTACCACGATGAACTTGTCGTACAGGACTTCGATGGATGTGCGATATGCCATTCAAAGCAGGTAGCAAGCCTCAATGAATGTCTCGCTTATACCCAGCGCTACCAAAGCGCTACTATTTCTCCCGGGCAGAATGGTCCCCAGTGCCCCAGGTTTCGTTCGAGGAAGTTTACTACCTTGTGCACAAGTTGTCCATGACCATATAATGCATCTACAACTATATAATAACCATAAATAATAGTGTAAGGTATTGAAACATTTAGAGCATCAATGAATATTTAACCATTCTTATTTCAGCATACTTATTTATTGATTCGATTGGTAGACCGTAGATTCTAATTTACCGCTAAGTCATGGCACCAAACCACGGCATAATGATTATATCCTTTCCTGTGTTACATAATTAAACTTCCCTCTTATCAATCTAATTTATTAATTTATAATAGTTGTATGAAACTTGTAGCATTAGTTGCTTTATCGATCATTGGACTTAGCGAGGTTACAAGAGAACTTTATTAATTATTGGCAGAAGGAGTAGAGAATAAGGGACATAACCGCTTGCAAAATAGAGAATGCCGAGAGAAAATGATGCTTGCTCGCCCAGGCTTTGGTCACACGTCTATCTGCATTGGCACCAATATTTGGTTAGACTACCATCTTCCTTTCTCTCAGAGTTCTCTAGAAAGAATGAATGCAAGCAATCGATAAAAATGATCTAAATAATCAATCATCGAAAACCAATCACGAAAACGTATTTATCAAAACCAAGCAGCAAAAATCCAAGAAGGCCAAAAAAAATTCAACGAAAACTATTGGACTCATTCCAACAGAAACTGACCCATCAATTGGAAAGGTTTATTACATTGCCCATGATCGATTATGCCGTAAAGTTATCCCATACTCAATTTTGACCGAGTAAATTGAGCCACAAGCCTTATATAGTGAACTGCTAGGAGTGGGACACTAAATCCACTACTGGAGGGAACATTGCATAGTTGTTATTGTTCTAGGTAAGACCTGAGCCCCCTCAATCTCTCATTGCTACTGCTACTACAACTGCAACTGCAACTTATAATAAATCCAACAGCAAGTGCTGCTCATGGCTTGCACTTCATGGGGCAGTGCACTGCCTGCTCTTCCTTCTACAGCTGAACCCCCTCAACAGTCCTCACTTCTCCCTCTCTATCTCCACCAAGCATACACACACACTACCATTCTCAACTAACGCACACTCTCCCCTCACACCAATAATACAAATACAAACATAAATACTAATACCAAACATCAAACACCCTACATGAACTCATGATACTCTAGTATCAATAACTACACCACTACACTATGGTACACTATGATACTCTTTTTACACTAACACCACCATGATATGAATATACCAAGCCAAAGAAACATCAAATATATGTATGGAATGACATGAAAATATATAAAACAAGTAGATCTAGAGAAATAAAAACTAATTGAGACAAAGAGGCTCTAATACACCCAAATTACCAAATCCACCTATACGTATCATGGCGTATCATGATAAAAATTTTAAGTATTTAATTGTGGATACGAGGACACAATCACAACCCTAATAGACACCAAATTTCTTATGGGAATAACACACAAATACTTGGTGGACACAAATTCATAATTTTACCAAATGGCCTATAAAAACACATGTATCAACTAAAAATAGGCTCTCTACTACCTAATTAACCACCTATGAGGTTGGATCTAACTATTGGTAGGTTCCTATGGATTCAAATTAGATTTTTAACATAAAAATTGGTAGGAAAAGTGAATAAACCTATTGGGAGTTGGATCCCAATAAAACTCCACCAAATCGGACACAATGAGGGTGAGTTAGACACGATCCTCCTTGTTAGGCTCCTTTCCAATGGTCCTCCTTGTGCTCTAATGCTCTAAGCCTCCATGGGAATGTGAATGGGTGGAAATTAAGTGGTTTGGAGTGAGAATTGGTAGAAATTGAAAGTGACTTGGGGAGGAAGAAGTAACAAATTGATGGGAAAATGAATTAGATTAATCTACCAATAGTGCCGGCCACTACATGGGGATGGTTGAGATTGTTTTAATGATAAGTTTTTCCCTCAACTCTCTAATTTAGTTTCAAGATCTAATATGAATGGAACCTTTTTGGTTATGAGGGAATCTAATTAGTTATGGGAGGGTATCTAACTATTCTAGAAGAAAATATTCTATTCATGACAACTAACACTAATTAATTCTAAACTAATTACTTAATTAATCATAATAATATAATTAACAACCACTAGTAAAATTAAAAAAAACCCCTAGTCCTAATTTTAGGTGCTTACACATATCTCATCAGCTGAGATACGTAAAATATGTCATGAACACCCTCCAATGTCTATGACAAAGCTAACCTGTAGACAACTTTTCTAATCTACTCTAATATGTCAAAAGGTCCGATATATCTCGGACTCAACTTTCTTCTACCTCAAATATGATAGTTCCCTTAGAAGGAGACATCTTCAGGAATATTTGATCACCTTCCTTAAACTTTAGAGGCCGACGTTGCAAATCAGCCCACTACCTTTGCCTGTCTTATGCCACTCGTAGGTGCTACCGAATCTTCTTTACTTTGTCCATAGTATGAACTACCTTCTCTGGCCCAAGTATCTGCCCCTTCCCACATCGCTCCAACATACAGGGGAACGACACTTCCTACCATATAACGCCTCAAAGGGAGCCAACTGTATGCTCGCCTGATAGCTATTGTTGTAGGAAAACTAAACCAGATGCAAATGATCCTCCTACGATCCTCCGAAGTCAAACATATACCCCCTCAGCATATCCTCCAAAGTATGTATAGTATGTTCGGACTGTCCATCTGTTTGGAAATGATAAGATGTGCTAAACTTCAGGCAGGTTCCGAGGCTCTCCTGCATGCTCCGCCAAAAGTGTGACGTGAACCTCAAATCCATATCAGATACTATATTGACTGGTACTCCATGTAACCATACTATCTGTTTTATGTACATCTCATCTAGGTCCTCTGTCATCTGACCAACTATAAAGGGTAAAAATTGTACTGCCTTGGTGATTCAATCCACGATCACCCACACTGCTGTAGAATCATAAATAAGTCTACACTATGCGCCCCATGCAACCACAAACCATGCGCCCTATGCAACCACAAGCCTTGCGTGGTCATGCACCAAATGTAACCAAAGCCATGAGCTAAAGGTAGATATACACCCCATGTAGCTAAAGTCATGGGCTAAAGGCATTTATGTGCCAACTACCATCATGCGCCATCAACTGACAAACTATTTCGAAGTGTGCAACGCCTACGTCAGCACAACAAAAGTCCTATATGATAGTATTCCTATACGACAATGTTTCCATACGACAATATTCCCATGCAGCAGAGTATTCCTCATGCGGTAGAGTTTTCATGTGGCAGTGCTCCCTTAAAAACTCCACTCAATCGAATCTTTCTGATATTAATAGCCAAGATCTTCGAGCAATCAGTGCATGACATTTCTTGTACGGATTATGGGCATTAGCAACCCCAGATCTCAAATTTCCATATGGAAGCCATAGTACAATATGCACCTACAAATCTACGATTGCCTTCCATAAGGATGACATGCGACAACGTAAAATCTGTGCACATGCATGCGCACGTATGATCTTTTGAAGACTATAAATAGTGGACGTCTCCCACACATAAAAGATTATGACTACCTTGCAGAGGCCAATAAAAGAAAGAGAGAGGGGGAGAGAGAGAGAGAGAGAGAGAGAGAGAGAGAGAGAGAAGGAGAGAGGGACATCTATTGAGTCGCATACTCAAGATCCCGAGGGCCTTACCGTTCTTTACGACGTCGGACCGTCAACGAAGTAAAGTGATCGACCACAAATCATATCTCCACCGTCAAATTTGTCTAGATTTATTTGTACTAAAAAATCTATGCATTAGAGTTTCTTTTGTACTTTTGTTCTATTCAATTGGTACAAAATGTTCATTCACCTTTTCTCGTATTATTTTGCGATGACCACAAAAATGGTGAGTCTGCTGGAGAAGGACTTCTCCTCCAACGAGAAGTTAGTGACGCAGTTTGACAAGAGCAAGTTGGGTTTAACCCAAAGAATGTTGGTTGTTTGCTTTGACCAACAGGAGTTCGAAGAGATGCTGGACAAGCCAAGTTTTGCATCGAGGCCCGTAAGACCTCACAAGACTCGCAAGACTTGGGTCGTCAAGTCCGCTGTGCCATACCACAGTCCGCGAATGATGCGTTGCCAACCGCCGCTACTGGGGTTCGTATGAGGTTGACGCAAATCCTGTCTTTGTCTCTGCAGCCACTCTTGAGAAGAACAATGTTGAATCTCAAGAGATACGCCTACAATAAGATGTGCCAAAGAAGAAGCATAATGCATCACACTACAGGCGCATGGGGTCTTCTATGCATACCAAGGCCAAAGATAGAGAGTCTATCTTCGGTCAAATTTTCTATGGTACCATCTGCCAGTAAGCGCAAGTTCGAAAAATCCAAAGCCACTCGGGTCATGCGTAACCGAGGTGCTGCGCAAACAGTCCACCAAAAGCATGCGCTGATGGTTGTAACACGCGCTGCTGATGAAATATTTTATAGGGATGTCCCATTCGCTCATGTGCCGGATATGGGCTAACCCTCCAAGACTTCCTGAAACTACTTGGGTGCAGTTCCTGCGCAAGAACAAAGTCAGGGAGCAAAAATTATATTGACAAACCCATGCGACCATCTTAGCTGCGTGCATAAAGTGGGTCTGTCTCGCATAAAGTCTTCCACAAACGAAATGGGCGCAGTTCCTGCATAAGAAACAAGTCGGGAAGAAAAAATTGTGTTGACAGTATTATGCCCCGATCTTCCACACGGAATCACCATGCCAGCGCTCCTACGGGACGATCGTTCCCATTTAGACTTGATGCCGTACGAGCACAAGCTGCGCCCGTGCAAGGCCATGATTCGAACAAACAATAAAATGACTAAGACACAGAGTCACACAAATAGTTGAAATACAGCAGAATAAGAAACGAACAGGAGATTGGTAACAAGTTCACAAAGTCATCATAGCGAAAGTATTGAATAACACAAGTATGAAAGTAAAACAATCACTTTATTGATATTGGACCAGTATTACAAGCAACACTAGGCTGAGATTACAAGTCGCTCAAGTCCTCTCTCATGCAAAAATAAAAGCCTTCCAAGTGGCTACAATTATGGAATGATACATAAGTGATGTTCTAATATTATGTCTTGTATATGTGCTTCAGTTCTGGACGCAAAGTTCCAAGGCTCCAGAGCGAACTCCATGCCTTAGCACACACGAAGGGGTTTCTGTACCGAACGAGGTTCTCTCGTACCCTACAAGCAATCTGGTGGGTTATCAGTACATGAATGGACTGGTGGGGAGGCTTCTTGCCCGCTATACAAATCCAAACACGTTTTATAGGTTTCGTGCACCATCTATTAAGTTATCTTTCTAGTCTTACCTTAGGATCAGTTTTATGGCATAATGAAAATCCTAACTCGTGTGGCAGTGTGCCGTACGATATATGAGTAACACGGCGAGACTTACCAACTTACAATCCATCCTTCCTTCCCTGTCCAGAGATAAAACCAAGTACGAATATATATATAAGGAAATCTACAGAAATCACATAAGCAAATATGAGTGTTACGAGCGGGTTCCTGATTTAGTTGCACGAGTTACAAGGATACTAAGGTGTGTTATACTAAGGTTGGTTGCAAAAGATTGCTCAGGTGTTCAAATTATGCATAGATTTCTTATACTCAAATCCATTTAGGTGTTCCAGATTATCATATGCGATACAATGACTCGCACGCGGATTACCGCTAAGCGAGGATTACTTATCTATATGAACATGAGGTTATTAGCTTAGCCATAAAGGATGATACATAGTCTATGACGGAGATGAGGCATAGCGCAAGAGTCAAGGTCGTTACCCACTATCCCGACCAAACATGGAGAGGCTACCATAGATATTGGAGTCAGACGGGTTATCCAAGTGTAGGATGCACTACCATGGGCCCGACCAATGAATATATTACGTCACCCCAAACCGGGGAATATCCTACCGATTTGGTCACACAATACCCATATTCCTCCTAGGACAGTATGACCTCGGTGCCCCGATGATCATTCAAAAAATTTATGTTATTACTTCGTGTACGAGTTGTCCGTGACCATGCAAGTCTAGGGTCTCAGATTCACGGGATTCATGACACGACATTTTAATTCTTGATTCTTGTTCAGAATTATTCATGCTCCACAAGTTATAATTCTTGCTTTACTTGACATGATTCTCGTTCATAGTAAACTTGATATGGTGCAATAACCTAGTTCGGAGATGCCTTGGTGACCCATCCGTCTAGATTACTATCAGGTTCATACTTACACGGAATAATTATTAGATAGTCTTCCGGGGAGAACTAGATAAATTTAAGACATGGATAGTGTTACTTGATTGTGGTATAAATTATGTGACAAGTATTGAAATGAGGCAATCAGTACAAGCTACAATATAAGCAGGCAAACATGTATTTATATAAAACATATACATTTACGTTAGCACAAGTATAAGGGGGTAGTAAGAGAAGTAAAATCGTACATGGACATATTGGGCGACATAGTCCATAAGACGAGCAGTGTAAACAAGTGAAGCAGTACACTACGAAGAGTATATAATGATGTACTCGAGGCATAGCATGGTCTATTTGCTCGAAGCTAAGGTAGCATGCGAGGGTCCAACTATAAGCCATATTTTATTTCCATGTTCTAACACAAGCAATACAAGATAGGATTATTCCCTTAGCTAGGTACGTTATATTCTTTATTTGCATGCAAGGGGTAATTCACCTAGCAACTAGCATGCATTGTCCATATTTTTAAGTGTGTAGGTTAATAAAGATAGGTTCATCGTAGCCACCCACCTTAGCGATATTTTGCCTCGGTCGAGCGATACTCTGAGCGAGCCTTTGAAAGTCTAAGTCTGAAATCCTGAAGGGCCAAGTCTGGAATCCTTTGCCTTAAACGGTCGGGTCATTGCACTTACGTCGTTTGAATTGGCTGTCCACTTCAGTGGAATGGGTCGTTACAAACAGACCCTTGCGCCCAGCTTGGTTGCATGCATAAAGTGGGTCTGTCTCAAATTAAGTCTTCAATAAATGACTTGGGTGCAGTTCTTGTGCAAGAACAAAGTCAGAGAGCAAAAACTGTGTTGACTGACCCATGCATCCAGCTTGGCTGCGCGCATAAAATATGCCATTCTCGAATTAAGTCTTCCATAAACAACCTGGGTGTAGTTTTTGCGCAAGAACTGGGTCAGGGAGCAAATCGTTCACTTTCACACTCATACACAAATCTTGGATGCATGTATGAAATGGTTGTAAAGTGAAGTTTCCATCGTCTAATCTGCGCAATATGATCAGTCACAAGCGCAAGACGAAAGAAGCAACTCCTGCACATGAAGTATCCCCTCCCAGACATACTTGTGTCAATATAATTATCAATTGTTGCCATACTAAAATAGTAGTTCTTCCAACCAGAAAGTCGATATTCTATTATTTTCAACCAGCGACACCAGTCCGACAGCATCGCAAGAAACAAGTGCAAAAGTAAGAGAAGGAATTTCTTCTTACCTCATGTTTCTCAACATATAAGTCTCCTTCTGCAAAGAAAATTTTAGGGTAGAGAAACTCATCCAATTCGAAGGAACCTACCGTGGGGTAGAATCTAGTACCTACCGTGGGGGTGTTCCAAGGCACTCTCTCAAGGACAAGAAATGGGGGTAGAAATCTCCCGACGTTCCATAGTGCAGTCAACAGGGCTAGGGGTAGCCGTCCCCTAGACTCCGAAGTTGACGCAACCATGCCTTCCATTCCTGAAGACATCGAGACTCAGGAGTCAGAGGCAAAAAGTGAATCTTCCACAATCCCATCCATTTCTCCCTATATAATGCCTGTATACATGGCAGAGGACGATCAAGCCTCCAGTGATAAACAACGTCTTAAGGCACTTGAAGCCATGATGCAAACTAAGAGTACCTCGATGCAGACTCTGACTTAAACTATACTGGACCTCAGGGCAAATATGGTCCCACAGCCACCAAAGATCTCTGGGAAAGCAAGCCAAGAACTTAGAAACAATGGAGAGTCGAGTGTGACCGCTCCTTCTCTCACCATCGGGGCCAATCATACCTTGCTACGACCATCTTCTCTCCTGTTATCGGATGACGCTCAAGATGCAATCTGGGAGGTCATGAAGATGCGATCTTGTTTTGATTCGATGAACAACCAAGACGCCATTCAGAAACTCGAAATATGACAACCTTATCCTCCCGAGTGAAAGAACGTGGTATACCTGCCCAAGTACAAGCCATATTCGATGATTCCATTCGATGAAAAAATATCTCTTCGTCAGTACATAAATTACTTTGATTCAACAACGGAATATCTACCTCGTGACGACACCCTTCTTACAAAGATTTTTGTTGGATCTCTGACCGGAGTAGCCTACGACTGGTTTTATAGTCTCTCGGACAACTATATTTCATCATTTGAAGAAGTTCGATGTCTCTTCCTGGTTCAATTCTACGATGGTGGAATGGACATGACTATGAGCTCCCTCATGGACATATTAAAAAAGAAGAAGAACCTTCCCGAGAGTACATAGAACGATTCAGGCATGCGGCACTAAAACTGCCCTGTGTATCCCTGTTAGCCATTTGATGGACACTTGCAGGAAGAATTTGTTACCTACGGTAAAGTATGGACAACTTCAGTCCCACACTGAGAAGAATGCAAAAGATGCCCGTTTGCTTAGACTGTAGTTCCCTACCAGCGACGATAGAGGGAAGCATCCCTTCAACAATAACATCAGAACCAGTGGCCGTGACAATCAAAGGAAGCAAGCTCTCACTATCAACGTGTTCAAGAGCCCGGCCATGCCCACTCAAATACTGGCAGAAGCACCAAAGCCAAAGAAAACTTACTCTTTCAATGATGATGATGTCATCGAGATTTTTATATTTGCTGATAAAAGGCAACAAGCTCCAGATACCTGACATCAAACGACCGAACGAGGAAGATAAGTTTGACGACCCAAGTATTGTCACTACTACCGATATGTCCATCATCCAACATGAGATTGTTACATATTGAAGATGCATATCTAACGACTGCTCGATTCTAAGGCTCTCACTTTAGAATTTGAAGACAAGATAGTCTCTGCAAATATTGTCTCCCTCCAATTCGACAACTTCCCAACGATATAAGCCTAAGACGGAGTTATCGTTATACCTAGGACAACGATGGAGGTTGTTAACCTTCCTCCAGCTCGAGTAGTCGGGGTGGTACCACTCACCACTCCGCGAGGCAAAGTCATATGGGTTTACCCAGAAATTGTCTTAGATTTGATACAGCAAGCGATGCCTCATACTGCTAAATCTAAAGGAAAGAAGACCAGGTCCTGTCACATGGTCTCTCCATCAACTGACGAAGTCCTTGTTGGGGTAATCAGGTCAGGGCAAACCTACCTGCGAGACTACGACATAGCTCTAGAGGACAGTACACCTCCAATGACCGTACTTATAGCTCCAGTAGCATCTGAACCATGCTCTTCCCAACCTCCCATAGCAAACAGATAGAAGAAGAAAGAGGTTCACTTTGACAAACCTCTGAGAAAAGACGTAGCTGAAGGGCTAGAAAAGCCTTACAACTTTGATATATTGGCACAACTTTCCAATACCCCAGCAATATTATCACTCTTCGAGCTCCTTCATTTATCCAAAGAGACCCATGACGCTTTGTGTAAGGCATTACAGAATGCAAACTCCTACCTAGCCCAAGTCAAGCCACCGGCCGATGATCCCGCTATATGTCCCTACTACAATAATGTAATGGAGACAATTCTGAATATCATATTCTCGCAACAGGACATGTTGCTAAAAAATAACAGGCACGATAGACCCTTATAATATACAAGGTATAATGGCACCATCAAGGTGGACCAGATGCATATTGATCCAGTTTTATCTCTCAACATCATCCTATGAAGTCTTCTCCAGACCTTTGAAATCCTCATGCATCGGTTGACAGCAACTAATACGACTATCAATTGCTTTAATGCAGGGAAGAGTTATTCTTTGGGCAAGATTCGTCTGAAATAGGCGACCTATGAATAGAGGTAACATGCTACGTCATCCATGTAAATGGGTCCTATAATATCCTCCTCGGGCGTCCTTGGATATATGAGTATATGATCGTGCCATCGACTCTCCATCAATGCCAAAGTATGTTGACAAAAATGGCATCGTCAAGATGGAGTTCGCCGATGTTTATCCCTTCAAAGGAGTCGAAGCCTACTACTCTGACTCGATATTGTATAAACAGATCCACCAGGATAAATGAGGTAATGATGCCAATAATGAAGCAGAGATTAGTTCGGCTCAAGATGAACCTCTAAGAGTCTATCTCAAAGGATGCCCCGCCCACGTTTCTGCTCCTCTTGTGGTCAAGCTTCGTGGAAAGGCTCCTGAGACCTTGGTAGTCAAGCTCCAAAGGCAGGGATGTCCATCAAACAATGATCCTCCCATAATAAAGACCCCCCAAACCTCTAGTAATCAGACTACATAGGAAGGATCCAACACCATCAGCATTAGTAATGGGCACTAAAGGAGATAAACTGGAAGGGTATGTCGCGGCTTCCACTGATGTGTCATCTTACGATGATGTAATTCCATCAGAAAAGTTACCGTATTTTTTCAATAAAGGGTATCTTTGATCTAAAAAAATGTATTTATTTTATTTTTATTTTTATCTCCGGCATGTAATCCACCACGCCTCCATAGTACGCGGCAAAAATCTATTATCCGTTCTCGGGAGTGCTAAACACGCAATGGATAATAGATCCTCAAAAATTCTCCAAGGCAAAGAGTTAAAGTCCACATTATCTCTGAACTACAAGCTGCTCGTTTCCCCAGTAGGGTAGAAGAAAATAGTCATGTCTATATTACCTCTGACTCGTTTCTTTTTATTTTCGTAAAATTCTTTACCATGTCCATATTTACCTCTAAGTAAGATGCTTTCAGAACTTTTCTTTGTCACCGCAAAGCGAAACATTTCTACTTATCGACTATTCATCTTTTACGTCCATAATACCTCTAACGATGTACGCTATTCCAACTTATTATCTGTACTTAAGTACTTAAGTGCGCCAAGTATAATAAGTCCAGCAAATTTTTTTCCCAGCAAGATGTTTCTACAAAATTTAATATTAATACTATGTCCATATTACCTCTAGTATAATGTCCATATTCACAATTATGACAAAAAAGGAAAGCTTTATTTCTTTTCGCATAAAAGGGAGATACATCAAAGGGCCTGAAGCCCTGGTCAAAGCAAAAGAGAACAAATATGGGAGAGCTATGACCACTAAAAGTCTTCAATATTAGTACATAGCTCGGTAATCCGACGTCTCAAGAAATCCACTTTGACTCGGACACTATTCATGGCTCGATGCTCGATTTCTAACTGAAGCGTAGCCTCATCCTAAAAAATAACCAGCCTCTCTTACTTGGCCTCCAAATCGGCCATCTGGACCCTCAAGCTCGTAATGTAACGACTATTATCTTCTGCCTATTCATTGTGGATGAGCTCCTCTTCTGCCATACTATGAGCATCGGATTCGAGTCTTGCCTCTTTCACTTGAAGCTGCATAATATGTGCCCGTACGTCCGTCAGATATTTGGCCAGTATCTCCTGAGTACAGGTACGAGTCTCCATAGCAGCAGCGAATTCCAGCCCTTTCGTACTTGCTTTCGCTGCTTCGCGGTCAAGGATCTCTTTACGGAGCAAGTAAGATGATCTTTCCTCAGTAACCTGGGCAATCAACTTACTCTTCTCCTCAGCAACTAAGGACTCAAGGCCAGTAGTGTCAAACCCCTTAAGCTTAGAGAGGCGGTCCTCCAATTCACTCACTGACACGTCCAAAACATCAGCAGTAGTCTCATAACCGGGGTAGTCTCTGATCAGCTTTATCAGAGACAATACCCAGGCCCTGGCCACGGTGAAAGGTCGACCCTTCTTTAGGACACCGGACACCCCCGCTTCAAGATATTGTAAAAAGTCTCAATATAGAATTTTGCATAGTCATCCACCTTAGCAAGGGTCAGCAGAGTCATATAAGGCAGCATAGTGGAGGGTCCCACGAAAGAAGAAGTCATGACCGGTACTTTAGTGCCCCGCTCTGCGTAGGCACTATATACAAGTGATATCGCTTTGCTTGCTCGAGTAAAAATCTTCTCGAAGAGATCCCGATTGAACCACAAGATTATTGATCTAAGTGAGTGGGCAGAACTGCATTCTCTGATTCTTGCACGCCTTAATAATGAATATGAGTTTTCTACTGCTTGTTCTAAGAAGATAGTTTCATAAGAAGAATGATAGAACCTGATTCTGCATGCTTAATATGAGAACTCGTATTGCTTGTCATTGAAATGAATCTGCTTGCCTAACTAGAGAACTTGTATGCTTGTCTAAAAAGAGATAGAATCATTGCCATGCTAAGAAAAAATATAAATGTTGCATGCTTAGTTACACGGACACCACTATCGAATAAACCACTACCATACTAATAAGAAAGAGTAAAAGATTGCTTGCACTTATCCTTGTATCGTATGCTAAACTAGAGATAGAATTTGCATACTAGATATATAGAACTGTTCTTGCCTGTTACTTATTAAAAGAACTAAATTTCTTGAACATGTTTCATTGATCGCATTGTAAAAAGATAGAACTATTTGAACAACTTGTATTGTATGCTATTAAACCTCTCGATTGAAAGAAAGAATAAAGATTGAACTGAACAAAATGATCAAACCTATCGAATAGATTTAAAAGAAGAGAATTGAGGGCTCCGGCTCTATCGCTTGATATGATATTTTCTTGTTTATGGACATGTGCATTTTATAGTCTTTTATCTGATAGAATCGCATGTATCGCATCGGTCTTTGGACAACTTGTGCACAAGGTACTATCTCTCAAACGGATTCCTGGGGCACTGGGAATCGTTCTTCCCGGGGGAGATAATCGAAACACCCTGAGGCTTGTAGTCCTCGCGATTAGGGGTGTATCCTGTCTAATAGTGAGCGTGGGCTTGTAGTCCCAGCTGCTACTATTCATGAGTTTCCCGTAGACCATTATGTAGTTAGGGCGCAAGATAGGCTAGCCTTCTTATATACCTAACTGTTTGATGCAGAGACGGACAGGGAAAGTGAACCTTATTATATATATGCAATGTTGCTAACTTGTATGTCTGCTGCAGGAATAACCGTTCTACCATGGGTAAGGATTACTTTTATTTCCTTATGTCCCTTATCATAAATGCTAAATATAATGTATATGCTTTACTTGAATATGTTGCTGCTCCAATTGCATTGTATTGAATAGTCCACTTGGAGCACTTGTCTTGATTTGAAATGAACAGTCCGCTAGATAACCTTTGTTCCTAAGAGATCACATATGATGCACGAAACATGATGTGTACTGCACGATAGAACACTGTCCCGATTGGTAATTGATACGAATAATTTAATTTTAGGATTTATTATATTTAAATATTGTGCATATCTATTATTTATTTATTATATTATTTATTTATTGTATTATATATTTATTATTATATGCTAGATTATTTTGGACTTGTGTAGAGGACCTAACCAATTAATGAGATGTATGAACCCAATATTTTAGTTTAGTTTAGATTGAGCCCATGAATTAGGCCCATGGATTAGGAGGATGGATTAATTAGTGAAACCATTAGACTAAAACCTTCCCCCTTAATTAAATTTTTCATGAGAGGCCCCAAGGGGTGTTTTGGATATTTCATAATTGTTCGGGGAAGGGGTATATGGCCGACAATATGAGGAGGGGACATAGTATCTCTCATTTTATTTTGTTCATTCTATTTAGATCTACATTTTTTTTTTCCAAATTCCTTCATTCTCTCATTATTTTCTTACCAATTTTTTTACAATTTCCTTCCCTATTCTTCAATTGAGTCTAGTAAAATAAGGATCTACAAGAAGAAAGCAAGGAGCAACAAGGAGGAGGCCAAGATCTACGAGGAGGAGCTACATTCAATATTTGGGAATTTTTATTGGGAATCCATCTCCTAATAGGTATATTTCAGTTTTTACTCTTGTAATAGGTTCTAAATCTAAGATTTAACTATGAGAAATCATCCCACATGCATAGGCTACCCATAGGATTTAGTTTTAGGTTCATAGGATACCTATGGTAGAAGTTATGGATATTTTTCTGTCAATTTTGGAGGAATTTCGAGATTTGCACATGTGGTATTTGTCAATTGGTCAAATAGATCAATATAACATATAAATAATTGTTTGTGACTAGTGTCTTATCCATAATTTAGTACGTATAGGCCGTATCTCGTTAATTTGGCGATACGGGTTGTTTTGGGGGTCTTCCTCCGACACGGGGATTTGTGCATATCAAATCTTGACACGGACACGTAGTTGTTATTATTATTGTTCGTATTAGCCATAATTAGTATTATAGACTTTCTTGTGTCCTTCAAGAGGCATTTGGTTGTGTGGTGGAGCCGTGTCGCAAGCGTATCATAGAGTTAGTGTGATACGGGTGCAGTGCACTCCACGTGTTTGGTATATTGCTCCTAATTCCATATGTACTAATATATATATATATATATATATATATATATATATATATATATATATATATATATATATATATATATATATACTAGATATAGATATAGATATAGCTATAGCTATACATATAGATACATATACACTTATAGATGTGTAGCTATATACACTTATATATACTATACACTATAGGTACATACTCATGTGTATATAGTTACACATCTATAAGTGTATATGTATCTATGTGTATATATATATATATATATATATATATATATATATTATATATATATATGCATATGTAAATTGATATACATAGAGGTATATGTATAAATGTATTTTGTGTAGGTGTGTTTGTGAGTGTGTGTGGGTAGGTGTCAGTGAGATCGAGAGAGAGAGTGAGAGAAGCAGCTATTGGAGATCACAGTGCATTCTCGAGGAGATGCAGCTTGAGCCACACTGTGCAAGCAACAAGTGCAACCCCTTAGTGTACAGCGACATCAGGAACATAGTAGATGAGCAACTACAATGAGTAGCAGTTATCAGTAGCATGAGCTGCAGCCTGGGCAGACATTTCCCTCAGTGAGGAGTTCATCAACTCTGCTTCCACATCGATATGTACACTGCAGTTAGCAACTTCAGCAGGGAGGTCATCAAGGAGGTATCAACATAGAGCTGCAGCAGCCTTGCACAACAACAATGGGTGGCAGTATGCAGCAAACACACTGTATAGTGCAAAATAGAGCACGAACAGTACAGCCATTCAGGCATGTAGCTCGAGCATAGCTATGTAAAGTTTGTGCACAACACCTGAAGAAATGCACAACCAACTGAAGGTACAGCCAAGATCGAGTCACAGCAGGGAGTTTCAGTCCAATGCAGCACTGTGTCCAGTTTAGCACAGTGTCAGTATTAGTTTAATTCAGGTATCCATTCAGTATCAGGGTAACAGTAGGTATCAGTCCAGTTAGTTTTTAGGTTTTAGTCTAATATCAGTTAGATAGTTATCAAGGTATAGGTATAAATGGGTAGTTAGTTAGTTATTGATTAAGTTAGATATATTTATATACTATTTGTAATATCTATTAGTAGTTATATATGTTAGTAGTTATATACCCAGATACTTATTAGTCTAAGTAGTTAGATAGGTATGAATATACTTGTCAGATTAGCTATATGTATATATGTATCTATGTAGATATGTGGTATTGAATTGTTAGTTAATAGGCATATGTATGGTATTAGTATATTATGTATTTTATAGTTAGTTTGTGGGGGTATTACCTATATATTAGCTATACTCAATAGGTTTTGAATTACCTTGGGATACCAAGATAAAAGTCAAGGTAATGGATCGATACCAAGGTATTGAATTTGAGTATCGAGATGGGTAGTGTGATACGCATTGGTGCAAGGCCAAGGTATCCTAATTGCTTTGATTAGTTAAGCACTATATATTGACTTGTATATATATACAAATTACTATTTTCATATATTAAACCTGCGTATCTTGAGATACGATATTTTGTGTGTTTCATGGTATTATAGATTAGCTAGTATAGCTTAGTTTCATAGCGTATTGACCTAGTATCTTAGTGTTAGGCTCTTGCAACCTAGAATTAGTCGGTTTGACTTAGAATTGGCTTTATGACCTAGCATTGCATCAATTTAACTTATTTTCTTTTTCAAAACTTGTATTGATGCAATATACCATATATAGGTCTGTGTGACACCAGCTTGGGCATCGAGAGACACACCTTGCTTACGACTTCAGGCGAGTATATTTCTCTGATAGTTTTTAATTCATAATAGTGTGTATATGCATATTCTAGAATTGTATACTTGATTACGGCACAGTAATTTTACGAACTTGTACTACATGGATCCCGTCAGGAGATGTTATCCCCTACCGTGTTCAACAGGTACTCTGTATATGTATTTCATCGTGTACATTGGGTATTGATTTATATTTCGTGTTCACACACTGCTCGTGTTTAGTGTGCTTATTCATGTACACACACTGCTCCCGTTCAGTGTGATTATATTCGTGTACACCCCCTGGTCGTGTCCAATTGTCACTCCCATATTTTCTAGGAAAGGGTATTTTGGTAATTTCCTATTTAAATAAATGTTGTACATGGTAAATAATTATTTATTGTATTATTTAATTGTTGTTAGTTATTATTTAATTATTTTAGACTTATTTTAGTGGACCCAACTAGTTTAGTTTGGACCCATGGACCAACATGAATTAATTAGTTAGACTTGGCCCATTTAGAAAGCCCATAGTTAAGGAGATGAATTAAATTAATTAAATGATTAGACTAGAAGCTTCCTTCCTTAATTATTTCTTCATGAGAGGCCCCAAGGGGTACATTGGACATTTTACAATTGCTTGGGGGAGGGGCTATGGCCGGCCTATTAAAGAGGGGGGGAAATTTCTCTCTCCTCTCATCTCATTCCAAATCTAGATCTAGAATTCTCCCACTACCAAATTCCCTCCATTCCCAATCCAATTCCCTACCAAATTCATTCCAAATTCTTCCCAATTCACCATTAGAGAAGGAGGAAGCAAGGATCTAGAAGAAGGAAGCAAGGATCTACAAAGAGGAGCAAGGATCTACAATTTGGAAGCAAGTTCATCTCAATTGGAGGTTTCATTGGGAATCCATCTCCCAATAGGTATAATTCAAAATTTTCCATTTAAATAGCTTCTAAATCTGAGATTTAATCATGTAAAATCAACCTATATGTATGTAGTACACATAAGACTTTGTTTTGTGTTCATAGGAGACCCATGGAGAAAGTTATGGTACTTTTTGTGTCAATTTTGTTGGAATTTCGAATTTATATTTTGTTGTGTGTGTCAATTGATCCTATAGATCAATTGAACATGAGATTTGTGTTTGAGGCTAGTGTCGTGTCCATATTGGGATACTTGTGGTTCGTATCCCAACTATTTGGTGATACGTGTCATTTGGGGGTTTTCCTCCGACACGGGGCTTTGAACATGTCGTATTTTGACACGGACACATAGATCTACTTTTGACGCTTTGATTTGTTCATAAATATTATTTATGATTTGTTTGTGTCCTTCGGGGTGCATTTGGTTGTGTGTTGGACTCGTGTCGCATGCGTATCCTAGATCTAGTGGGATACGGTGAGATACTCTCCAATTATGTGTATTTTTGCATAGATCTAATTAATTGTGGTTCAATTCTTCATTTATAATTAGTATATATATATGGATATTAAATATTTATTTTGTGTATTTATTATAGTAATTATTGTAGCATAGATCTATATTTTGGGTGTGCTAATATAATGTACAATATAATATGTAGCTTTCTTGCATGCAAATATATATGTTACTACTTGTTAAATAATATAATTTATACATAAAATGTTTTATAAAATATATTTGTATATTTAATTGTGTAATTATATTATTTATAATTATTATGTAATTATTTGGATATTAATGTAAATATTTTAGGTGTGCTTCTAGCCATGTAAATTATATGTTCTTTGTTAAATATTTGAAGGTATAAGTTTATGTGTATATTAATATATATATGTACATTTTTGTATTAATGGTTTATATATATATATATATATATACTGTTTTATATATTCTGTTTATATATATATATATATATATATATATATATATTGTTTATATATTCTGTTTTTATATATATAATTATATATATACAACTTATTTTAGTGACAGTGAATTAATGACAGTAAAAAACTGTCATTAATTAGCCGACTAATAGCAGCCGCTGTAGCCTTCGGGCAATTAATGACAAACCTGTCATTAATTGCAGCAGCGGAAAACAGCAGCTTTTCTGCGACGCTTTTCCGCGACAGTTTAACTGTCAGCGAAAACCAAAGCAGTGGCAGTTTATTATTTGGATTTCGGTGACAGTCCTTCGGTGACAGTCCCGACTGTCACTATTTAAACTGTTTTGATTTAATCCTATTTTATTCACTGTTTTTCAATGACGCTTTGACAGATTTAATGTATATATTATATATTATAATTGTATATATATATATGTATATATATATGTGTTTTGTGAGGAATAATAATTGTAATAATATATTATATTATTTATATAAATGTTGGGTTGTATATATATTATTTTAGGGTATATATTAATTATATTATTAGTATACTTTGTGTGAGTTCTTTTTGAATCTAATTTGATTCCTAAATTATTGTAGTTTATCTCTATATTATTTTATAGATGTCTTGTGAGGTTGACTTTGGGTTTGACCATGTTTGACTTTAGTGGACTTTAGAGTTGACCATAGTTGACTTTTGACTTAGAATTGACTTATTGACCTAGAAATTGCCTAGTTTGACTTGTTCTCTTTCCGGGACCTTGTATTAATGTGGTATTCCATATCTAGGTCTTCGAGGCACCGAGTCAGACATTTGTGAGACTGTTCATTGGACTTCAGGCGAGTACATTCTCTGATAGTTTCTCATTTATGATATCCTCTATGTTCGTTGTATCTAGTGTAGATATACATGTTCTCTTGACACTATGGTTACACGGATTGGTATATCCGGATCTCGTCATGAGATATTATTCCTTGGTATATGGTGTATATGGTGCAAGTATTGTTTCATTGGTTATCTTGTACATGTACAGACACCGATTCTCGGGGAGACTAGCTATCTTCTTGGGGAATCTAGTGCCATAACGTACCGTGGTTGGATCTATTATACCAGTCGGGGTGGAAAGTATTTTAGTATAGATATGTGATCATACCCTCCTTGTGCATGTCTTGTTCCTTGTGAGTGTTGATCATACACCGCACGTATAATCAGCCAGGCCATTATACTCTTGTGCAAGTTCCTAAGCCGATCACATGTTAAAGCTAGTACTCACACACTTAGTCATTAGTATTCTTGTTCTATCAGCATATTGTTCATTATTGTATTTCTTTCCAGTATTTCCTTATTGTCTATACATTTCTTGTATCTATTTATGCATCTTGTTTATCCACAGCTACTTACTGTTACATAGTTTTTATCATTATTTGAGAACTGCTGTTAGGGTTGTACTCTGCTCCTTTCCTGACTGGATATATTTTTCCAGATGACACTGAGGAGTACCCTACCTATTATGGACCCCAGGATGTTGTGGGTTTAGATTCTGAGACCCTGGCTCAAGAGGGACTTATCCCAACTGAGACAGTTGACCCTGGAGTTGTAGCTTTATAGTTTTGTAGTATTCTTTTGTACTGGATTTGTCTCCAGCATATTTCTGTATTTTTCTTCAGACTCATTGATGTATTATTTTAGACTCATGAGTTGTATTGTGACTATTCTATTCTTATCTGATTCGTGTTCATTCTATCTTAGTTCTGTGATTGAGTACACTATCTTTTGGTGGTTTATTATATTAGATAGACCTTCTAGACAGCGTTCTACCGCCGATTCTGCGGCATAGGCTGGGCGTTGTTTCCGACTAGTACCCTTACCCCGGGTGCGGGTCGTGACACATTTTTGGTGGTGGCCCATGCAGGTCTAGCTTCACAAGTATGTGATGTCGTGGTAGTGCGATAACTTAGTTGTACTACTGCGAGCCTGCGATAGGATATAGGATATAGGTTGAGATACTCAATCACATCTAGGAAAATTCTTTTGATTCAACTATTCTCCTTTGACGTTGATACTTGATCTCTTAAACTGTCCTTTCCTTGAATATCTTACATCTTGTGCCATATTGATTCTTTCTTTCGCTTTGTCTCAGGATGCCGCCTAAGACTAGATCACAGCAAGGGAGAGCAGTTTCTGAGAGGTCTGCGACATCCCGAGGGCCTACACCAGTCACTTCTCCGGTGATTGGAGTGTCAGCTGCTTTCGGAGGTCCACCACCCACTCAGAGGACTGTGCCAGCTGTATCTGAGGGGCTTCCACCTCCACCTCCTGTGCCAGCAGAGGCGTCACAGATGTTTACTCTGTTTCGTGAGATGCTCGAGGCACAGAGGGCTCAGTCGGAGGCACATCAGAGGCAGACCGACGTTCTACGGCAGGGCATCGAGAGTGCTCATCAGCTTGCTCGTGCTGTAGTTGAGAGAGGAGTTCCGTTCCAGCAGCAGGTTGTTCCTCAGATTGCTCAGCTTCGGCCAGGCAACATTCAGGACTTCAAGAAACTGGAGCCTAGGGTTTTCAAAGGGACGGAGGGCATCATCTATGCTGATGATTGGCTCGAGGATATTGAGCGTCTTATGAGGGTGTCCCGTCTTTCTGAAGATCTGAAGGTTGAGGCGGTAGGACTTCAACTGTTCGACGTCGTTCGTACCTGGTTCAGGAATGAGCCGGTTCTAGTTGACGCAGGACAATCTTGGGAGGTATTCAGGGACCTTTTCAAGAAGAAGTTTTTCGCCCGGATAGACAGGCTTGACTTGGGGAGACAATTTGGGAGTCTCATTCAGGGAAGCATGTCTGTGGAGGAATACGCTGTAGAGTTTGGTAGGCTGAGCCAATTTGCAGAGTATCTGGTGAGGGAGCCGGAGGTTCGAGCTATTCGTTTCCGAGAGGGTCTAAACTGAGAGGTGAAGATTCTCATTCCGTCTTTTTATGAGACATACTCGGAGATACTTGCGGAGGCACGCAAGGTTGAGCGGGATCTGGGTTTGAAGACCAAGAGAGACCGTAATTCTTTTCTGGGGGCCAACGGCAGTGCAGTATCTGCCAAACGTCCTCATTTCCAGTCCAGACCTTTCCAGCAGCCACAGCAGAACCAGACTCCAGCTAGAGCGCCTTTTCACCAGGCACCTCAGCAGTAGAGGCAGTTACAGCAAGCTCTATGCAACTTCTGCAAGAAGCCCGGCCACATCTGGGAAGTTTGCAGAAAGAGGCTAGGAGTTTGTTCGTATTATGGTACTGAAGGGCATCAATTGAGGGAGTGTCCTCGTCGTGCAGTTCAGGGAGCAGCTCCAACTCCGAGGGCACAGATGAGACCACCTGCAGCACAATCGAGGGGACCGCTTCCGACACAGCAGCAGCGTTTTGTCCAGCATCAGCAGCAGGGAGGTGCTCGGCAGGGACGAGCGTTTGCTATGACAGTCGAAGAGGAGGAACCCACCGGAGATGTCATCGCAGGTTCTATTCTTCTTGATTCCATTCCAGCTTTAGCTTTGTTTGATAGTGGTGCTTCCCATAGTTTTGTATCTGTTTCTTTTGCTCTAAAGCATGGTTTGGTAGCTGAGTCTTTGCTTAGGACTTGCAAGATCATGACCGGGGGAGGCATTATCCTGGTTAATGATATTTGCAAGGATCGAAGAGTTACTCTGGGAGGCCGGGAGTTGAGTGCGTGTCTACTTGTAATGCCACTTCCGAGCTACGACATTGTACTCGGGATGGATTGGTTGAGTAGGCACCGTGCTAGCATAGATTATAGAGGAGGTAGAGTTTTGTTTGGTCCGCCAGGAGAGCCAGAGTTCGAGTTTGCTAGAGGAGCTGCGGAGCAGAAAGAAGGCATTATTTGTGGAGCTATGGTGGAAGACAAGGAGTTGCCACATCCGTTGATAGCAGAATTTTTGGATGTGTTTCCTGAAGAATTGCCAGGATTGCCGCCAGATCGAGATGTTGAATTTTCTATAGACTTGGTGCCAGGTGCAGAACCGATTTTGCAGCATGTCTATAGAGTAAACAACAGCGAGCTGGTCGAGTTGAAGAAGCAGGTGGACGAATTGCAGGATAAGGGGTTTATCAGATCGAGTTCTTCACCATGGGGAGCCCCGGTATTGTTTGTACCGAAGAAGGATGGATCAATGTGTATGTGCATTGATTACAGGGCTTTGAATAATCTCACTATCAAGAATAAGTATCCTTTGCCATGGATTGATGATCTGTTTGATCAGTTGAGTGGTGCGAAGGTGTTTTCTAAGATAGATTTGAGATCAGGCTACCATCAGGTGAAGGTGAAGCCGGAGGACATAACGAAGACTGCTTTTAGAACTCGGTATGGTCAGTTCGAGTTTATGGTGATGCCGTTTGGTTTGACTAATGCACCGGCGGTATTTATGAACTTGATGAACAAGGTGTTCCACCAGTACCTTGATAAGTTCATGGTGGTGTTCATCGACGACATACTCATATACTCGAGGACACCGGAGGAGCATGAGGAGCATTTGAGGATTGTATTGGATGTGCTGAGGAAGGAGAAACTGTATGGAAAGTTGTCCAAATGTGAGTTTTTCTTGGACAAGGTAGAATTCTTGGGGCATGTTGTGACTGGTGATGGTATTTCAGTGGATCCGAAGAAGATTTCAGCAGTGGAATCTTGGAAGACTCCGAGTTCGGTAGCAGAGATCAGGAGTTTCTTGGGATTGGCAGGCTACTACAGAAAGTTTGTGCATGATTTTTCGAGGATTGCCGAGCCGATGACCAGACTCACAAGGAAGGATGTGGAGTTTGTTTGGACGAAAGATTGCCAGGCCGCTTTTGAGGAGTTGAAGAAGAGGTTGACGTCTACTCCTATTTTGACATTGCCATCAGGGTCCGGAGGTTTCACTATTTATAGTGATGCATCGGAAAAGGGTTTAGGTTGTGTTCTTCAGCAGCATGGGAAAGTGATTGCCTATGCATCCAGGCAATTGCATCCTCATGAAAAGAACTATCCTACCCATGATTTGGAGTTGGCAGCTGTCCTATTCGCCCTGAAGTTGTGGAAACATTATTTGTACGGAGAGCGTGTGGAGATCTTCACAGACCACAAAAGCTTGAAGTACGTTTTCACGCAGAAGGAGTTGAACATGAGGCAGCGTCGGTGGTTGGAACTGATGAAGCATTTTGATATCTCTTTGCAATATCATCCTGGGAAGGCCAATGTAGTTGCCGATGCTTTGAACAGGTATCCGGTAGCTATGTTCTTGACGCAGGATCGATATTTGTTGGAGGACTTGGAGAGCTTGGGCATTGAGGTGATTATTCCGGGTGGTGCTATACAGATGTGGGGATTGCAGATACATTCAGATTTGATGGATAGGATCAAGGCAGCACAGTATGATGACGTATCTTTGAGGAGTATCAGAGCTCAGGTGAGAGCAGGATTGGAGGATGATTTCACTATTGCAGAGGATGGATCTTTGAGGCATGGAGTTAGATTGTGTGTGCCTAGTGGGGAGTTGCGAGAGGAGATATTACAGGAAGCGCATCGCTCTCAGTATTCCATACATCCAGGTGCTAACAAGATATATCGGGATATGCGAGAGAGTGTATGGTGGTATGGCATGAAGAGGGAAGTGGCACAGTTTGTATCCAGATGCTTAGTGTGCCAGCAGGTGAAAGCCGAGAGGCAGAGGCCAGGAGGTTTACTTCAGCCATTACCCATTCCAGAGTGGAAGTGGGAACACATTACTATGGATTTTGTGTCCAGACTACCACGATCTCTAGGAGGGAAAGACGCAATTTGGGTCATTGTTGATAGATTGACCAAGTCGGCCCACTTTTTGCCTTTCAAGGTGGGTTTGTCTACGGAGAAGCTGGCAGAGATGTATGTGAGGCAGATCGTTAGGATACATGGAGTTCCCGTCAGCATAGTCTCAGATCGGGATAGTCGTTTCACTTCTCATTTCTGGAGGAGTTTGCAGGAGAGTTTGGGCACTCAGCTCAAGTTCAGTACTGCATATCATCCCCAGACAGATGGGCAGTCAGAGAGGACTATTCAGACTCTCGAGGATATGTTACGCACTTGTGTACTAGATTTCGGGGGTTCTTGGGAGGACCATCTCCATTTGGTAGAGTTTGCTTACAACAACAGTTACCAGGCCAGTATAGAGATGTCACCTTTTGAAGCTCTATATGGTCGGAGGTGTCGTACTCCTTTGTCTTGGGACGATGTTGGAGAGAGAGTTTTGCTTGGGCCAGAGATGGTTGTGGATGCAGCAGAGAAGGTTCAGTTGATCAGAGACAGACTTCGAGTGGCACAGGACAGACAACGGCATTGGGCCGATAGCCATCGGAGACCCTTGGAGTTTGAGGTATAGTTTAGATTTTATTTTGTGTGCTTGTTCTTGGTTGTTTGTTATAGATAAGTTCTTAAGGTGGTGTTTTGTTCTAGGTGGGTGGTTTGGTGTTTCTGAGGATTTCTCCGATACGAGGCACGATTCGCTTCGGTGGAGGCGGAAAGCTTAGTCCGCGATTCATTGGACCTTTCACTATTCTAGAGAGGGTCGGTGCAGTTGCTTATAGACTAGACTTGCCACCTGCATTGGAGGGAGTGCACAACGTGTTTCATGTGTCGCAGTTGAGACGATACGTGGCAGATCCTAGTCATGTATTGGATCACTCAGAGATAGAGGTGGGCCCTACTCTTAGCTATCCAGAGCAGCCAGTTGGAATTCTGGATCGGAGAGAGAAGGTGCTGAGAAACCAGACTATTCCTTTGGTGCGCGTCGCATGGAGGCATCACTCTCCGGGGGAGTCTACCTGGGAGAGAGAGGATGACATGCGAGAGCGTTATCCATATTTGTTTGTACCTTGAGGTATGTTATTTCTAGTTATGTTCTGTTCATTGTTATGATCTGTTCATTAGTTAGTTGTGATTCTTTAGTTCTGTTCTGTGATTTTCTGGGGGTAGTTTTCGTCTTTGAATTTCGAGGACGAAATTATTTTAAGGAGGGTAGACTTGTCACTACCACATTTTCTAGGAAAGGATATTTTGATAATTTCCTATTTAAATAAATATTGTGCATGGTAAATAATTATTTGTTGTATTATTTAATTGTTGTTAGTTATTATTTAATTATTTTAGACTTATTTTAGTGGACCCAACTAGTTTAGTTTGGACCCATGGACCAACATGAATTAATTAGTTAGACTTGGCCCATTTAGAAAGCCCATAGTTAAGGAGATGGATTAAATTAATTAAATAATTAGACTAGAAGCTTCCTTCCTTAATTATTTCTTCATGAGAGGCCCCAAGGGGTACATTGGACATTTTACAATTGCTTGGGGGAGGGGCTATGGCCGGCCTATTAAAGAAGGGGGGGGAATTTCTCTCTCCTCTCATCTCATTCCAAATCTAGATCTAGAATTCTCCCACTACCAAATTCCCTCCATTCCCAATCCAATTCCCTACCAAATTCATTCCAAATTCTTCCCAATTCACCATTAGAGAAGGAGGAAGCAAGGATCTAGAAGAAGGAAGCAAGGATCTACAAAGAGGAGCAAGGATCTACAATTTGGAAGCAAGTTCATCTCAATTGGAGGTTTCATTGGGAATCCATCTCCCAATAGGTATAATTCAGATTTTTCCATTTAAATAGCTTCTAAATATGAGATTTAATCATGTAAAATCAACCTATATGTATGTAGTACCCATAAGACTTTGTTTTGTGTTCATAGGAGACCCATGGAGAAAGTTATGGTGCTTTTTGTGTCAATTTTGTTGGAATTTCGAATTTATATTTTGTTGTGTGTGTCAATTGATCCTATAGATCAATTGAACATGAGATTTGTGTTTGAGGCTAGTGTCGTGTCCATATTGGGATACTTGTGGTTCGTATCCCAACTATTTGGTGATACGTGTCATTTGGGGGTTTTCCTCCAACACGGGGCTTTGAACATGTCGTATTTTGACACGGACACATAGATCTACTTTTGACGCTTTGATTTGTTCATAAATATTATTTATGATTTGTTTGTGTCCTTCGGGGTGCATTTGGTTGTGTGTTGGACTCGTGTCACATGCGTATCCTAGATCTAGTGGGATACGGTGAGATACTCTCCAATTGTGTGTATTTTTGCATAGATCTAATTAATTGTGGTTCAATTCTTCATTTATAATTAGTATATATATATGGATATTAAATATTTATTTTGTGTATTTATTATAGTAATTATTGTAGCATAGATCTATATTTTGGGTGTGCTAATATAATGTACAATATAATATGTAGCTTTCTTGCATGCAAATATATATGTTACTACTTGTTAAATAATATAATTTATACATAAAATGTTTTATAAAATATATTTGTATGTTTAATTGTGTAATTATATTATTTATAATTATTATGTAATTATTTGGATATTAATGTAAATATTTTAGGAGTGCTTCTAGCCATGTAAATTATATGTTCTTTGTTAAATATTTGAAGGTATAAGTTTATGTGTATATTAATATATATATGTACATTTTTGTATTAATGGTTTATATATATATATATATATATACTGTTTTATATATTCTGTTTATATATATATATATATATATATATATATATATATATATATATATATTGTTTATATATTCTGTTTTTATATATATAATTATATATATACAACTTGTTTTAGTGACAGTGAATTAATGACAGTAAAAAACTGTCATTAATTAGCCGACTAATAGCAGCCGCTGTAGCCTTTGGGCAATTAATGACAAACCTGTCATTAATTGCAGCAGCGGAAAACAGCAGCTTTTCTGTGACGCTTTTCTGCGACAGTTTAACTGTCAGCAAAAACCAAATCAGTGGCAGTTTATTATTTGGATTTCGGTGACAGTCCTTCGGTGACAGTCCCGACTGTCACTATTTAAACTGTTTTGATTTAATCCTATTTTATTCACTGTTTTTCAATGACGCTTTGACAGATTTAATGTATATATTATATATTATAATTGTATATATATATATGTATATATATATGTGTTTTGTGAGGAATAATAATTGTAATAATATATTATGTTATTTATATAAATGTTGGGTTGTATATATATTATTTTAGGGTATATATTAATTATATTATTAGTATACTTTGTGTGAGTTCTTTTTGAATCTAATTTGATTCCTAAATTATTATAGTTTATCTCTATATTATTTTATAGATGTCTTGTGAGGTTGACTTTGGGTTTGACCATGTTTGACTTTAGTGGACTTTAGAGTTGACCATAGTTGACTTTTGACTTAGAATTGACTTATTGACCTAGAAATTGCCTAGTTTGACTTGTTCTCTTTCCGGGACCTTGTATTAATGTGGTATTCCATATCTAGGTCTTTGAGGCACCGAGTCAGACATTTGTGAGACTGTTCATTGGACTTCAGGCGAGTACATTCTCTGATAGTTTCTTATTTATGATATCCTCTATGTTCGTTGTATCTAGTGTAGATATACATGTTCTCTTGACACTATGGTTACACGGATTGGTATATTCGGATCTCGTCATGAGATGTTATTCCTTGGTATATGGTGTATATGGTGCAAGTATTGTTTCATTGGTTATCTTGTACATGTACAGACACCGATTCTCGGGGAGACTAGCTATCTTCTTGGGGAATCTAGTGCCATAACGTACCATGGTTGGATCTATTATACCAGTCGGGGTGGGGAGTATTTTAGTGTAGATATGTGATCATACCCTCCTTGTGCATGTCTTGTTCCTTGTGAGTGTTGATCATACACCGCACGTATAATCAGCCAGGCCATTATACTCTTGTGCAAGTTCCTAAGCCGATCACATGTTAAAGCTAGTACTCACACACTTAGTCATTAGTATTCTTGTTCTATCAGCATATTGTTCATTATTGTATTTCTTTCCAGTATTTCCTTATTGTCTATACATTTCTTGTATCTATTTATGCATCTTGTTTATCCACAGCTACTTACTGTTACATAGTTTTTATCATTATTTGAGAACTGCTGTTAGGGTTGTACTCTGCTCCTTTCCTGACTGGATATATTTTTCCAGATGACACTGAGGAGTACCCTACCTATTATGGACCCCAGGATGTTGTGGGTTTAGATTCTGACACCCTGGCTCAAGAGGGACTTATCCCAACTGAGACAGTTGACCCTGGAGTTGTAGCTTTATAGTTTTGTAGTATTCTTTTGTACTGGATTTGTCTCCAGCATATTTCTGTATTTTTCTTCAGACTCATTGAAGTATTATTTTAGACTCATGAGTTGTATTGTGACTATTCTATTCTTATCTGATTCGTGTTCATTCTATCTTAGTTCTGTGATTGAGTACACTATCTTTTGGTGGTTCATTATATTAGATAGACCTTCTAGACAGCGTTCTACCGCCGATTCTGCGGTGTAGGCTGGGCGTTGTTTCCGACTAGTACCCTTACCCCGGGTGCGGGTCGTGACACCAATGGTCATATTCGTATTCGTAGCGTGTCGTGATTGGATCCATTGGTATTAGTTGGGGATCGAAGAGTAGGAGTAGATTATGTGATCAAAGTCCCATTGTTCATCGTGTACATTCTGATTACATACCATACTTATAATTGTCTTACCATATTGATCATGTTCACCCAAACCAATCACATAATGAACTTGTATTCTAAGGCACTATAGTTTAGATTGCAGTTATTTCATCATATTGTAGATATTCATATTGTTATTCTATATTCTCGTACAATTACCTGTATACCTATTGTTCATTCATTCATATGTTAGTGATCTCGTATTTCATTTCTATTATCTATTTTATATGCTCGATTATGTTATTGAAACTACTTTCAAAGGTATGTACCTCGCTCCAATCCTGACTGAATATATTTTTTTCAGATGATTTGCTTATAGAGCAGTGTCCCACATTCCACGGGCAGCAAGACGATGTACCTTTAGAGGATACTCCTATAGATCAGGAGGACTAAGTTGTAGAGCCCGATGAGGTCTAGTTATTGGTGTTGGCATGTATTAGACTATTTGTGGAGATTCATAGTTTGTATATTATTTCATATTGTGGATTGTATCTTATTATTTCCTTCGCTATTCCATTCGTGCTTTATCTTCCTTAGTTTCTTTTGTGATTGCGATTAGTTATTCATGTGAGATACCATATTGTTCATCCGTTTGGAGTTGAGATGATTGACAGGTACCATATTATATTGGTGACATGTTAGATAGTTAGAAATGATCCAGACAACGTTCTACCACCGATGCTGTGGCATAGGCTAGTCGTAACCATGTACTCGTGTCTGAATATTCGGGTACGGGTCGTGACACATTTTTAGTGGTAGCCTATGTAGGTCTAGATTCACAAGTAGTACAATATCGTAGTGGTGCTCGCCTAGAGTTGTAACGCCCTGCAACCGCTCGGAGCATTACGCTGAGTCGGATTGAATGAATCAAATGCTGGTTACATTTAAAATGTTGGATTTTTGGGAAGAAGGATTAATCGAGTTGGTTTTAATGTGCAGATGGCTAGCGGGTTCGATGGAAATTAGGTGTTCGTTAAGAACATTTCTGAATAGCTGGATGGAAGCGATAATGCCGTCTTCCTTAATCTGATCGGTCGAATGATTTGGAGAGCACAGCCTGCTCGTACGGTCATACCAGTTGAGTAGATCGTGCTTGCATCGGACCACGGGTTCAAGGGATTGGCCGTATCGGCAGGACAGGATGCCTAACGGGATCAATCATTCTGAGTGGGCTCTTTCCCTTCTCCTCTACTCCTTCATGCCTAATAATATGGAAAACACGTAATAGGCTTGAACACTTGGACTGAAACATTAAGAATCACTACACTGAGGCGTGCATAGAGTATACATCGTTGGCTTGGTAGGATTGTGGCTTGAAATGATTTACCCATTGGATAGTTGGAGTGATGGTTGGATTATTGCATTTGAGGCAGTCGGTTGGATACTTGGGATTATACTTGGACGGCTGGAATGATACACTGAGGCAATGGGAATATTGGGAATATCGGGAATTCGGGCAAGCGAACGTGCATCCGTGCACGGGTATCACTTGGTCGCTTTGTCTTGCAAAGCGAGCAGTTATGGTTCGAAACCGAACAACGGCATCGGCGAGGGCGTTGTGTCGCTTGATGGGGCATCGTGCCACGAATGGGGCATTATGCCACTGAAACGGCATTGTGCCATGGGATTTGCTTTGAGCATGGGTGTTACACCAATTCGGACTCTGTGTTGAGAAGAGACATCGTGCCTATGAAATACTTGATATATTGGTGCCTTGGGCTATATTGAGGTCGAGATTTGGATTCCTTGGTTGGATATGTTGGAAGAATGGTTATGGATATTTGGTTGGATATCGATTGAACGAGTCTAGGATCGCTTGGTGGGGCGAGAATGTTTCGATCCTCTCGTCATACCTACTGGGTCTGCATAGTCACGGACAACCTGCGTGGCACAGGGTTTGGTTTTCTGGAACGGGATGAGGCACCGGGGCACCGGGATAGTTCCACCATGGAGGAAACAATGGACATCGCACAATTGGGCGCAGTGCTGGTAGTCCGATACCATCAGGCGGGAGTAGCTGCCCAACCATGGATCGGGTAGGATTGCCTTATTGATCTTGGTCCGATCAATGTCCTTCGTGGCTTCTGGCCAGTGACTTCATATAGAATAAATGTTGGCTTGCTTTACTTTGGTTGGTTTGTTGCATCGTGTAGGCTCGGCCACCTTGCCTCGGCAAGAGTGTGCGTTCATGTTTGGAATAGAATACTTTGGTTGAGGATGGATGTTGAGGCGAGACTGAATGTTCGATATGTTATCGTGTAAGCGATGGCATTGAGTTAGACACATTGTATATATATAACTGCTTGTCATTTGGTTTGAGATTGAATGCTTGCATGCGTAAACTGCTTTACTGCTTTCCTTAACATGTCATTCATATGCCATAAAACGAATCTAGGATTCAACTAGAAAGATCACCATAACTGTGTGCATTCACTATTTTACTTAGTGTCGGTTTAGGCGAGTGGGTTACCCCGCTCACCAGTACGGTTGTGTACTGACCCACGTTTGTGGGCAATATTTCAGGTACGCAGGCATAGTAGCGCTGCTTGGATATATGGGACAAGATGTATGAACTGTAAGTACCTTTGTGGGCTAGAGAAAAGAGCAAGAGTATTTCATCGTCTTCGTGGCATCGCCTTTGTGGCATTGCCTCGGGGCATTTTATTTGGACCCTATCGTGAGCTTCGCTGCATATACTCTGTTTGTGTGCTTGGTACACTAAACGGCTTCCACTGTAACTTGGTTGTTTCGATGATAACATTGGGAAAGGCATGATCACGCATGAAGGGTGGTTCGAACGGATCTTGGATTCGTAAAAGGAAACGTAATGTGAGTTGCGACTTGATTCGGAGTGGTATATGAAATACCATATTTTGAGCGAGACATTAGAAATATTTTGCTTGGACATCTATAGGAATTGTCTGAACGGACTCGGGTAATGAGAATACAAGTTGGTTGGTGCACGTCGGCTGAGTTGGAAAGAATGAAAATGGAGCAAAGCGAATATTGAGTTGAGTATATCGAGAATGGACTAATGCAAATGAAAGCATCGTTAGGCTTAAGAAATGGATGAGTTCGGAATAAACAGTTGGGATACGCTTGAACGAGTGAGGGGTGAATCGAATAATAGCGAGCACGGACTACGATTTTTGGGCAACACATTGGAGCTGTTGGTTGAGTAATGAAACACGATTTGGTTTGGAGGGGCAAAGTGATGGATTCACACAAACTTGAAGATTTTGGATATTGCTGCTCGAGAAGTTGACTCAGGTTTGGCGGAAATGGAATTTTGGGCAAGATGTTGCAACGATGGAAGTCGGATTCTCCGGAAGACGTAGACGAATTGTGGCAACAACGAAAGGCAAAAGATTATGACGGACGGACGTTTGAAGATAGCTAAATGTGAGAGCAATGTCGGAACAAATCACTGTGTTGCTCGAGTATGTTAGACGTGCATTGTGGAATATGGTAATTCGAAAATTTGATGGATTCAGGACAGAAAGACGGATTGATGGATGATGGTTTCAACGAGCGCGGTTCTCGGATTCGGAAGCTTTGTTCGGATGAATGGTTGGATTTTGATTCGGATTTGCAGATGAGATATAGCATGGTTTATAGTAACTGTCCATCGTGATGATTACAATTATCGAGCGTAGCTTCGGGACAGCTGACCCTAAGCGACTTGTCCGCTGAATCGGATATGAATATGGTAGACCCATAGAATGACCCTTGAGGCGACGTATTTGGGAATGCACCGAGGGAAGATGTGAGCAATGAGATTTGGCTTATTGACTGAGAGTTGGATTTGAGAGACCCTTGGGATAGTCTTCAGCTGAAGATGCAGCCGAAAGATCGAAGCGATGGTGGGATTGGCCTAAGTCAACTAATGAGATTCAGAGTCGCAGATTTTTACCGATGGCATCGCCTCTGACTCATCGTGCCTTGGAAGGGAATAACATTCCTATGAATTGACGACTGTGAAACTAGCTCGTGAAGTTAAAGCAGCGGCTCGTTCAGATCAAATTCTTGCGAATACTGGAAGGGACAGACGTGCCTCAGATTTACAAGATGTCTAAGAAATTTGTCTGGGAAGCGTGCTCGTTCGGAAGGCAAAGGTGATATTCTATGCTTCGAGGCAGTGGAAGCAGCGCGAAGGACTATTCCATGCGCAACCTAAGAATTGTGGCGAGTGTGTCCATGTTGAAATTGTGGCGACACTATCCCTTTGGCGTGGCGGCGAGATCTTCGTGGATCACACGAACCTCAATATAGATATTCATCCAGCGAGGTATTGAGATGGCAGGAAATGTGTTAGACTGAGCTGATCTAAGCAAAGTTGATATTTGGGTAAGTCGCATAGCTTGTGTAGTATCAGTTGTGATAATCATTTAGTTCATGAAATATATTTGGAGATGTTGCTAGTACTGATATTCAGAAATAGTTGGATGGATTGAGTTGGAACACGAACTGGTTGAGTCGGTGGAAAATCTGCATAATTGAGAATAGCGCTCGAGCGAATGTGTTGGAATGGAAATCGTGAATTGATTCAATTGGGAGTAAAGCGAATGGATGCCTCGAACATAAAGATACCCTTGTAACTTGTTCAAATTTGCAATCGCAAAGCTCGACTGAAATGTATGTATTTTAGGGACGCCTTAAATATGTGTACGATCCAAAACTAAGCGATACGAGGAATTCGTATTGAGCTGCAAGGAGGATGTGGGAATTCATGAAATTTGTACGAGCGTTCAGCAGAACGAGATGCGGAGTCAGAATCGTGAATATGTGAATCGCCTAGAGCAGATCTTGGAATTTGATTGTGGAAATGTGATAGAAATAAGTACCAGCACGGTTCGTGGACGAACCTGATTCTAAGTGGTATATTATGTAATGCCCCGCAACCGCTCGGAGCGTTACGCTGAGTCGGATTGAATGAATCAAATGCTGGTTACATTTGAAATGTTGGATTTTTGGGAAGAAGGATTAATCGAGTTGGTTTCAATGTGCAGATGGCTAGCGGGTTCGATAGAAATCAGGTGTTCGTTCAGAACATTTCTGAATAGCTGGATGGAAGCGATAATTCCGTCTTCCTTAATCCAATCGGTCGGATGATTTGGAGAGCACGGCCTGCTCGCACGGTCATACCAGTTGAGTAGATCGCGCTTGCATCGGACCACGGGTTCAAGGGATTGGCCGTATCGGCAGGACAGGATGCCTAACTGGATCAATCATTGTGAGTGGGCTCTTTCCCTTCTCCTCTACTCCTTCATGCCTAATAATATGGAAAACACGTAATAGGCTTGAACACTTGGGCTGAAACATTGAGAATCACTATACTGAGGCGTGCATAAAGTGTACGTCGTTGGCTTGGTAGGATTGTGGCTTGAAATAATTTACGCGTTGGATAGTTGGAGTGATGGTTGGATTGTTGCATTTGAGGCAGTCGGTTAGATACTTGGGATTATACTTGGACGGTTGGAATGATACACTGAGGCAATGGGAATATTAGGAATATCGAGAATTCTGGCGAGCGAACGTGCATCCGTGCGCGGGAATCACTTGGTCGCTTTGTCTTGTAAAGCGAGCAGTTGTGGTTCAAAATCGAACAACTGCATCGGTGAGGGCATTGTGTCGCTTGATGGGGCATCGTGCCACAAATGGGGCATTGTGCCACTAAACGGCATTGTGCCATGGGATTTGCTTTGAGCATGGGTGTTGCACCAATTCGGACTCTGTGTTGAGAAGAGGCATCGTGCCTATGAAACACTTGATATATTGGTGCCTTGGGCTATATATTGAGGTTGAGATTTGGATTCCTTGGTTGGATATGTTGGAAGAATGGTTATGGAAATATTTGGTTGGATATCGGTTGAACGAGTCTAGGATCGCTTGGTGGGGCGAGAATATTTCGATCCTCTTGTCATACCTACTGTGTCTGCATAGTCACGGACAACCTGCGTGGCACAGGGTTTGGTTTCCTGGAACGGGATGAGGCACCGAGGCACCGGGACCGTTCCACCATGGAGGAAACAATGGGCATCGCGCAATTGGGCGCAGTGCTGGTAGTCCGATACCACCAGGCGGGAGTAGCTGCCCAACCCTGGATCGGGTAGGATTGCCCTATTGATCTTGGTCCGATCAATGTCCTTCGTGGCTTCTGGCCAGTGACTTCATATAGAATAAATGTTGGCTTGCTTTACTTTGGTTGGTTTGTTGCATCGTGTAGGCGCGGCCACCTTGCCTCGACAAGAGTGTGCATTCGTGTTTGGAATAGAATACTTTGGTTGAGGATGGATGTTGAGGCGAGACTAAAGGTTCGATATGTTATCGTGCAAGCGATGGCATTGAGTTAGACGCGTTGTATATATATAACTGCTTGTCATTTGGTTTGAGATTGAATGCTTGCATGCGTAAACTGCTTTACTGCTTTCCTTAACATGTCATTCATATGCCATGAAACGAATCTAGGATTCAAGTAGAAAGATCACCATAACTGTGTGCATTCACTATTTTACTTAGTGTCGGTTTAGGCGAGTGGGTTACCCCGCTCACCAGTACGGTTGTGTACTGACCCACGTTTGTGGACAATATTTCAGGTACGCAGGCGTAGTGGCGCTGCTTGGATATATGGGACAAGATGTATGAACTGTAAGTACCTTTGTGGGCTAGAGAAAAGAGCAAGAGTATTTCATCGTCTTCGTGGCATCGCCTTTGTGGCACTGCCTCGGGGTATTTCATTTGGACCCTATCGTGAGCTTCGTTGCGTATACTCTATTTGTGTGCTTGGTACACTAAACGGCTTCCGCTGTAACTTGGTTGTTTCGATGATAACATTGGTGTTTGAAAATATCGCCTTGTACGAGCGCAACTCCAGGCTCGTACGGCATCACGTCCCGATGGGAACGATTGTCCTGCAGGAGAGCTGCAACGTGGTGATTCACGTTCAGTAGGGACTATCGAGCTTGCGGGAGATTGGGGCGTGACAAGAGTACTGCTACGAGACTGCTTTAGGAAAATAGGATTTGGGCTAAGAATTTACTAAATCACACCTAGGAAACATTCCAATACCAGTTTTGCAATCCATATATATTGAATATTGTCTTTACTTTCAATAAAATTATGTCCTTCTTTGATGATATCGTATCATATTCAATATTGATTCCTTATTATCTTCAGGATGCCACCGAAGACGCGTTCCCAGCGCTCAGGTGCCATGACAGCACGATCAGTCACTTCATCACCCATTATGGCAACACCCTCAGACGATGGTCTAGCACCTACGTTCAGGAGGTTAGCTTCTCCTGTCCAGATGGACGTATCTGCCGCAGCTTTCAGAGGTTCTCTACCTTCGATACTGAGGACAGCGTAGACAATTCTCGGGGATCTTTCACCCCCACCACCTGCAGTTGATCAGACGCAGATATTCGTGCTCTTCCAGCAGATGATGGAGCGCAGCAGTGTCAGTCAGAGGTCCTGCGACAGAGCATAGAGAATTCTTACTAGATCGCGCTTACAGCAGTTGAGAGAGCTTCGATAGTCCAGCTATAGATGGCACAAACTCAGTTTATTTCTCAGTAGCCGAGGCCGGGGACCATCATAGACTTTAAGAGGATGGGCCCGAAGGACATCAAAGGCACAAAGGGGATCCTTTATGCGGATGATTGGATCGAGGATATCGAGCAGAACCTGCGGCTAGCGCAAATTCCAGATGTATTATAGATAGAGGCAGCTGGGTGTATGATGTTAGATATTGCTTTGACATGGTTCAAGGCAGACCCAAGAATCGCAGTTCCATGGCTCACTTGGGAAGTTTTCAAAGAGCTTTTCAAGGAGAAGTTCTTCCTAGATGTGGCTCTGACATCCTTAAAGAGCCAGTTACAGTACCTCGTCCAAGGAGGTATGTCGGTGGACGAGTATGCGGCAGAGTATTGCCGACTAGGTCGCTTCGTGGAGGAGAAAAACCTGAGAGATTGAGCCAGGAAGTTCAAGAAGGGACTGAACCGGGAGGTTAAATCCCACATAAACGGAGATCCTACTACCACCTTCGAGGAGATTCTCAGACAGGCGTAGTAGGCAGAGGATGACTTAGAGCTTGGCTCTAAGAGGCCGAGCGACACAGGAGGATCCAGTACCAACATCGGTCCAGCAAAGAGGCCTCATTTCCAGCACCAGCACCAGAGGCATTATCAGCATCAGAGGGAGCAGTATCAAGGGCCAGCTAGAGCGCCGATACAGCAGATGCACCAGATCCAAATGGCAGCTATTCTTTGCACTTTCTGGGCCAATGCTTATTTTATGGATTGGAAGATCATTAGTTGAGGGCTTGTCATAAAATCCTAACACATCTAGCTTAGGGCCGAGGACAGGCACAAAGAGCACCCGCTAGACCACTAGCGGGACAGTAGAGAGGACCTCTACCACTGCAGCAGCAGCAGTTTGCTCAATATCAGCAGCAGAGAGGTGCTCAGTGACAGGAGCAAGCTTTTGCCTTGACTGTCGAGAAAGAGAAGCCGGTTGGCGATGTTATCTCAGGTTTAGTTTATCTTGATTCGTTTCTAGCTCATGCTTTATTTGATTTTGGTGCTTCTCATAGTTTTATATCTGTATCCTTTGCTTCGAGACATCGTCTTGAGTCTGAACCATTGGCGAGGACTTGCAAGATCACGACCGGGGGTGGCATTATCCTGGTCAGTGATGTTTGTAAGAACCAAAGAGTTTATTTGGGAGATCGAGAGTTGAGTGTATGTCTACTCGTAATGCCATTTTTGAGCTATGATATAGTACTCGGTATGGATTGGTTGAGTGGGCATCATGCTAGTATCGATTATCATGGAGGAAGAGTTTTGTTTTAGATGCCAGGAGAGCCAAAGTTCAAGTTTGTCAGGAAAGTAGGAAGACAGAGTGAAGGCAATTTCTGTAGAGCTTTGGTAGAAGAGCAGGAACCGCCACATCCAGTGATTGCAGAGTTCATGGATGTCTTTCCAGAGGATTTGCCGGGGTTGCCACCGGACAGAGATGTGGAGTTCTCTATAGATTTGGTGCTAGGTGCAGAGCAAATATCTCAGCACGTCTATAGAGTGAACAACAACGAAGTGGCAGGGTTGAAGAAGCAGGTGGATGATTTATAAGACAAGGGCTTTATCCATTCCAATTCATCACCATGGGGAGCTCCGATACTTTTTATACCAAAGAAGGATGGATTGGTACGTATGTGTATCGACTACAGGGCACTTAACAACCTCACTATAAAGAACAAATATCCGTTGCCACAGATTGATGATTTATTTGACCAGTTGAGCAGAGCGAAGGTATTTTCAAAAGTAGACTTGAGGTCAGGGTTCCACCAGGTAAAAGTAAAGAAGAAAGACATCCCGAAGACAGCTTTCAGGACTCGTTATGGGCAGTTTGAGTTCTTGGTAATACCATTTGGGTTGACCAATGCCTCGACAGTATTCATGAACCTAATATACAAGGTATTTTATCAGTACCTGGATCAGTTTGTTATAGTCTTTATTGATGATATTCTGATATATTCGAAGACCCCAGAGGAGCATGAGGAGCACTTGAGGATAGTTCTCGAGTCCCTCAGGAAGGAGAAGCTATATGACAAGCTATCAAAGTGTGAGTTCTTTCTTGATAAGGTTGAATTCCTCGGGCATGTTATTACAGGAGATGGAATCTCAGTGGATACAAAAAAAATTTTAGCAGTTGAATCATGGTCTACCTCGAGTTCAGTAGCAGAGATCAGGAGTTTCCTTGGACTGGCAGGCTACTATCGAAGGTTTATTCAGGATTTTTCCAGACTTGCATAGCCGATGACTAGACTAACCAGGAAGGACGTAGAATTCGTCTGGACTGAGGATTGTCAGTCAGTATTTGAGGAGCTGGAGAAAAGGTTACTATAGCTCCAATATTGATATTGCCATCAGGAGAAGGAGGCTTTTCCATATACAGTGATGCATTAGGTAAGGGATTGGATTGTGTGTTGTAGCAGAACGGGAAGGTGATTGCCTATGCTTCCAGGCAATTACGCCCGCATAAGAAGAACTACCCTACCCATGACTTGAAGTTGGCATCAGTTATCTTTTCTCTTAAATTATGCAAACACTACTTGTTTGGAGAGAGAGTAGAGATATTTACAGACCACAAGAGCTTGAAGTATGTATTTACACAAAAAGAGCTCAATATGAGACAACGATGATGGTTGGAGTTGATGAAAGACTTTGACATTTCTTTGCAGTACCATCCAGGGAAGGCCAACGTAGTCGCGGATGCCTTAAGCAGGTATCCAGTGGCTATGTACTTGACGAGGGACAAATATTTATTAGCCGATCTTGACAGTTTGGGCATTGAGGTATTAGTTCCTAGAGTCACAGCATATATGTGGGGACTTCAGGTACAGTCAGAGCTGATAGACCGGATCACAGCTTCACAGTACGAGGATGAGTCTCTGAGGAGCATCAGAGCACAGGTCCAGATCGGGTTGGCAAAAGACTTCAGCATCACAGATGATGGATCATTGTGGCACGGTACCAGATTGTGTGCACCGAGTGGAGCATTGCACGAGGAGATTATACAGGAGGTGCATCGATATCAGTACTCTATACATCCAGGTATCAACAAGATGTATAGAGACATGAGAGAGCATGTATGGTAGTATGGTATAAAGTGGGAGGTAGTTAGCTTCGTATCCAAATGCTTGGTTTGCCAGCAGGTAAAGGCAGAGAGACAGAGGCCAGGTGGATTGCTTCAGCCTTTAACCATTTCGGAGTGGAAATGGGAGCATGTGACCATGGATTTTGTTTCAAGACTTCCGCATTCTCCAGGAGGTAATGATGCAATTTGGGTCATCATGGACATGTTGACCAAATCTGTCCACTTTTTGCCATTCAAAGTGGGTACATCTACGGAGAAGATCATAAAGATGTATGTACGCCAGATAGTCATATTGCACGGTGTTCGAATGAGCATAGTCTCGGATCAGGATAGTCGCTTCACATCCCACTTCTGGAGGAGTTTACAGGCTAGCTTGGGCACTCAGCCCAAAGATCAGTACCCCATATCACCCTCAGACTGATGGGCAGTCGGAGAGGACTATTTAGACTCGTGATGATATGCTATGCACCTGTGTTTTGGATCTTGGAGGTTCTTGGGAGGATCATCTTCAATTGCTAGAGTTTTCATACAACAATAGCTACAAAGCTAGTATCGAGATATCACCGTTTGAGGCATTGTATGAACGGAGATGCCGCACTCCATTATCATGGGATGATGTTGGTGAGAGAGCTTTATTAGGACCAGAGATGGTATTGGATGCAGCCGAGAAGGTGAAGCTCATTAGGGATAGACTTCGAGTGGCGAAGGACAGGCAGCGGCATTAGGCCGATATCCACCAGAGATATTTGGAGTTTGAGGTATAGACTTTTGTTTTGCATTGCTTGTGATTGATTGTTTATTTTATTAGAGTGCTAAGGTTGTGTTTTGTGCTAGGTTGGCGGTATGGTTTTCTTGAAATTTTTTTTGACACGTGGTATGATTCATTTCGGTAGATGTAGAAAGCTTAGTCCGCGATTCATCGGACCTTTCAGTATTCTTGAGAGGGTCGGTACAGTTGTATACAGACTAGACTTATCACCTGCATTAGAGGGAGTGCACAATATGTTTTATGTGTCATAGCTGAGATGGTACATGGCAGATCCCAGTCATGTGTTGGATCACTCGGAGATAGAGGTGGGCCCTACTCTTAGCTATCCAGAGCAGCCAGTTGATATTCTGGATCAGAGAGAGAAGGTATTGAGAAACCCGATAATTCCTTTGGTGCGCGTCGCGTGGAGGCATCACTTGTCAGGAGAGAGTACCTGGGACCGAGAGGCCAAGATGCGCGAGTGATATCCATATATGTTCGAGCCGTGAGGTATAATTCTTTTTGCATTTATTTTTTGCTTTTGGTAGTTAGTTTCTTCCTTAATTTCGAGGACAAATTTTTTTTAAGGTGGATAGGATTGTCACCCTCATATTTTTAATCAAGGGTAGTTTGGTAATTGATACGGGTAATTTAATTTTAGGATTTATTGTATTTAAATTTTGTACATGTGTATTATTTATTTATTGTATTATTTATTTATTGTTAGATGCTAGATTATTTTGGACTTGTGTAGAGGACCTAACCAATTAATGAGATGTATAAACCTAATATTTTAGTTTAGTTTAGATTGAGCCCGTGAATTAGGCCCATGGATTAGGAGGATGGATTAATTAGTAAAACTATTAGACTAGAACCTTCTCCCATAATTAAATTCTTCATGAGAGGCCCCAAGGGGTATTTTGGACATTTCACAATTGCATGGGGAAGGGGTATATGGCCTGCCACATGAGGAGGGGAGAGAGTGTCTCTCATTTTATTTTGTTCATTTCATTTAGATCTACATTTTTTTCCTTTCAAAATTCCTTCATTCCCTTATCATTTTCTCACTAATTTCTTCATAAATTCTTTCCCTATTCTTCAATTGAGGCTATTACAATAAGGATCTACAAGAAGAAAGTAAGGAACAACAAGGAGGAGGCTAAGATCTTCAAGGAGGAGCTATATTCAACATTTGGGGATTTTTATTAGGAATCTATCTTCCAATAGGTATATTTCAATTTTTTCTCTTGTAATAAGTTCTAAATCTAAGATTTAACCATAAGAAATTATCCCACATACATAGGCTAACCATAGGATTTGGTTTTAGGTTCATAGGAGACCTATGGTGGAAGTTATGTGTGTTTTTGTGTCAATTTTGGAGAATTTCGAGATTGGCACATGTGATATTTGTCAATTGGTCAAATAGATCAATATAACATATAAATGATTGTTTGTGACTAGTGTCGTATCCACAATTGGGTACGTGTAGGCCGTATCTAATTAATTTGGCAATTCGGGTTATTTTGGGGGTTTTCCTCCGACACAGAGATTTGTGCATATCAATTCTTGATACTGACATGTAGTTGTTATTATTGTTGTTCGTATTAGCCATAATTAGTATTCTAGACTTGCTCGTGTCCTTTGGAAGATATTTTGTTGTGTGGTAGAGCCGTGTCGCAGGCGTATCATAGAGTTAGTGTGATACAGGTGTGGTGCACTCCACGTGTTTGGTATATTGCTCTTAATTCTATACGTAATTGTGTATATATACATGTATGTTATATTTTATGATCTCTCTCTCTCTCTCTATATATATGAGTATATACCTATAGTGTATAGTATACATAAGTAATTATAGCTACACATCTATAAGTGTATATGTATCTATGTGTATAGTTATATCTATATCTAGTATATATATATATATATATGTGGGTATGTATTTATATATATATATATATTAATAGTATATAGGTGAGTGTATATATATCTACGTGTTGAGTATATATATATATATATATATATATATATATATATATATATATATATATATGAGGGTTGATACAAATTAATATAGTATAGAGTATATATATATATGCATATGTAAATTGATATACACAGTGGTATATGTATATTTGTATTTTATGTAGGTGTGTTTGTGAGTGTGTGTGGGTAGGTGTTAGTGAGATCGAGAGAGAGAGTGAGAGCAGCAGCTATTGGAGATAATAGTGCAGTCTCGAGGAGATGCAGCTCGAGCTACACTATGCAAGCAACAAGTGCAACTCCTTAATGCACAACAACAATTGGAACATAGTAGATGAGCAACTACATTGAGTAGCAGTTATTAGTAGCATGAGATACAGCCTGGGTAGGCATTTCCCTCAGTGAGCAGCTCATCAACTCTGCTTCCACATCGACATGTATACTGTAGTTAGCAACTTCAGCAGGGAGGTCATCAAGGAGGTATCAACATAGAGCTGCAGTAGTCTTGCACAGCAACAATGGGTGGCAGTGTGCACCAAACATACTGTGTAGTACAAAATGAAGCACGAGCAGTGCATCCATTCAGGCATGCAGCTCGAACATAGCTATGTGCAGTTGGTGCACAACACCTGAAGAAATAGGTAACATTATCAGCAAGTGCTGTATCAGCACTGATACTGCAATCTTCTACAGTATCAGCTACCTCAGTGCAGCAGGTTCAGCAAATGCACAGCCAATTGAAGGTGCAGCCGAGCTCAAGCCACAACAGGGAGTTTCAGTCCAATACAGTATTATGTCCAGTTTGGCACAATATCAATACCAGTTCAATTCAGCTCAAGCCACAACTGTTACTTTGATCTTTGTGTGACTCATAACCATGTCTTGATGTGCTTCACTTTAGTCGCACAATATTCGTCGCGACCGATTATATTCTAATTCAATATAAATTAAGCCTTGTATCCTTGTGTGTTCCAATCAAAATTGGAGATACAATCTAGACCTATTTTGAGCAACCCAAATTAGGGTAATATTCTATTCTGAGTCTACTTTATTAATGACACTTGTGTCCCACTTAAATTCAGTCCCTTGTACTTCTAATTAATTTTAGAACACCACTTGCATTATTTTAATAAATTAAACCATAAACCTCACTTTATGCAATTTCCATTTGTTGGGCACTTTTGTACAAATGTGCATTAAGGTATACACCCCGTTGGATATGACACGTAAAAAAACCTATTTCTCCTTCATGTGTATTTTTCTATAATTTTTGGGAGTGTGCAATTGCAATATCAACCTACTTGAACCATGGCTTCAAACTATTGAACCAATGTATTTCTAGCAATTTCTTTTGAATTCATTTAAATCCTAGCCATTGAATTATCCATGATAAGCCCAAATCCCAAGAGGTCTTTGACCAAGCCTAATTCTAGGTCTATCCATTATATATATATATATATATATATATATATATATATATATATATATATATATATATATATATATATATATATATACCCATGTTACTTTTCCTTTTTTCTTTTTCAACCAAACAAACCTATACACAGCCGACCAAAATTTCCCTTCCCATCTTCCCACCTGTTCCCCGACTCTTCCCGCCGGAGTCATCCATGACCCCGCCGGACGACCTCGCCATTCCTCCGCTGCACCCGCCTAAACAGTCCCCCGGCCTCCTTCACGCCTGAGCTACCCATCTCCGAGCACATCCAGACCTCCTTCCCTCGATAGCAGACCACGGAGACCCGAGCCGCCGCCTCACCGTCCTTCTCCACAACCCGCTGCACCGAACGACGATCGTCCTCGACTCCTCAGAACCGCCATGCGCTTCCAGCTGCTCTCCTGGATTGCCATCAACCCCGCCAGCACCACCTGATCGAAGCCGATGCCATCCCGCCTTCATCCCTGCTTCTCATCGATGACCGGAAATCTGCAGCAGTACCGCGGATCTGCTGCACCTCCAGTCTCGTCGACAACTCGTTGCAGACCTCATCGACAACCGCCTGAACGCCGTCGACGACTCGCCTGCACGATCAGAGACCTGCTGACCTTGCTGAACCCAACCTGAGCAGCCACCTCGACATCGAAACCCTCATTTCTGTGTACCCAGGTTCAATTTCCCCTCGCGTGCAAGTATTCGTATGTGCACCCGCGTACTTTACCATCATATTGCATACGTATTTAGACATGGTATTTAGTATATGATGGTATATTGGTATGATTGTATGTACATAGTATATATATTTAGATGTATATGAGCCCGATTAGTATATATATATATAGTATAATTCTCAAATTTAGTATATATATACATACATACATGTATGTGTTGAACATGTATCCCTAGTACATGGATAATATATCTATGTGCATAGTATTAATTCTATTTAAAGTATATATATATATATATATATACACATTTCTATTATAATTGTAACTAATGAGTAGTACCGTATATGTTAGTTAATAATGTGTAAGTGTATGACTATGTACTTGATGACCCTAGCGTAACCACAGATACCCCATAGTTATATTGACCTGTGACCATGTGATATGTTAGCAGACTGTCATATATATACCAACGTACTAGCAAGACCGTATCATTGACTGTCTGTTATGCACAGCAACTACAGACGTGACCCCCCTAGCGTAGTCTCTGAGATCATTGTGATGCAGTATTGTGTTATATAATATATCTATAGGACTATTGGATCCTTCAGACGATACTTGCCAGCTAAGGACTACAGGCGAGTGCATTCTCTGACAGTTTCTATTATGTTAATTATCTCTATAACTCTTGTTGTATAGCGTATATGACTCTGATACTGTTATTTACACGAGTTGACATCATCGAGACCTGTCACGAGAAGTCATGATTTGGAATCCATCATGCTAGATGGGGGAAATAAGGAAATATTAGTAGCTTATGTGATCATACCCAACTCTACTAGCATCATAGCTCACCCACACCTCACGTCAGTGCAGCCTGACCATTACATGCCTCATAGCCTATTATATGTGACTAGCCTGACTATTGCTTGCATCATAGCTATCCGGATGGTTAGCCTGACCTTACATGAATCATAGCAAGCCTGATCAGTCCCAAGCCGATCACATGATATGCTGATGTTTCACACACTTATTTAGATGTTCTTGACATGTATCTCTAGTATATTGATATAACATTCCTTATGTTCTAGTCATGATTCTAGCATTCACATATATACAGTTCATTGTTCTAGCATGTACTTGTATTTCTATTTCATTGCTAGTTGTATATTGATGATGACATATGCTCTAGTACTTCAGTATTTCTTTATTCCAGAATTTTATTCTTCCACTATTTTTTATTGCCAGTATTTCCTATCTGTCTTATATTTCTTTACACTGTGTTATAGTTTTTGTCAATATATGTGGAATTGCTGTTAGTACTTGTACTTTGTTCCAATCCAGACTGGATATTTTTTCCAAAGGATCTTGAGAATTTTTGTACCACACACAATAGACCGGGTATAGATTTAGATTACACACCAGAGATCTTAGAGGAGACTATTCCTTTAGATGAGACATCACCTGCAACTACCTAGCTAGTATTTATATTATGCATCTGAAACTTATTGAGGTTTATTTCAGTTTATATTTAGACTTATGTTAAGTTTAATTTGAGACTTGTGGAGACTTTATGTTGGGCCGCTAGACTGTGGATTATCTATATTTTGAGACATGGTGTTTAATTATGTCATTCTTCTTTTCTTTTATCGTGCCCTTATACTCTTATAGTGTTGTGATTGAGTTTACATTATGAGATATTGTGAGATGTATATTATCCTCCTTATGGAGATTGATATCATTGACAGAAATTTAGTTATATAGTATTAATGTGACCTAGACAACGTTCTACCGTCGATACTATGGCGTAGGCTGGACGTACCCGCACACTCGTGCCCCTATACCGGGTGCGGGTCATGACACATTTTTAGTGGTGGCCTATGTAGGTCCAGTTTCACAATTTGTGCGATATCGCGGTAGTGCGACAACTTAGTTGTTCTACTGCGAGCCTGCAATAGGATAGAGAAAATAGGATTAGGATGAGAGTATGCTCAATCACACTAGGACATTCTGATCTTTACAATGCTATTCTAATTGATTGCTTCCTTTAGAATTTACTGTCCTTTCTTGATAATATCGTATCTATCACCTTAAATTGATTCTTTTGATCTGTATTCAGGATGCCGTCGAATACTAGATCCATGAGAGTGGGAGCATCAATTTCAGAAAGGTCAACCACCTTTCCACCTGACGAACAGACACCTGGAGTTCCTTCTACATCTTCTATTCATGTGGGAGTATCTGCAGCTAATGTGATTCCTCCTCCACCTGTTCCGAGGATTGCCCCAGCTATGACACACAACCTTCCACCACCATCGACCCCGATTCCTGGAGGAGTGCCCACTGACGGGGCACAGATATTCGTACTGATGCAGGGCATGCTAGAGGCCCAGAGAGTAACAGCAGAAGGTCAGCGTGTTCAAGCTAAAGCTCAGAGAGTGCAAGCAGAAGCACACCAGGCGCAGACATAACTGATGAGAGAGAGCATAAAGAATGCTCATCAGGTGGCTCTCCAGGATGTTGAGAGAGTAGCACGACAACCAAAACATCATGGCCAACAACAACAGAGGCCATACCAGCAGCAACACCAGCAACAAGCACTAGTTCAAGGACATATTCAGCAGCAGCAACCACAGAGACAGAATCAGTCCATTGCCCAATGTGCGTATTACGGAAAGATAGGACATATAAGAGACATCTGCAGGAAAAGGTTGGGCACTTGCTTGTCATGTGGATTATCAGCACATCAGCTGTGGTACTGCCCAGCTGTTCAGACTTGCCAGGGAGGAGCAGCAGCTCAGAAAGGACCAGCCAGAGCACCTACTGTACTAGGAGGCCAGCAGAGAGGACCTCCACTTCCACCATAGCAGCAGAGGTTTGCTCAGCACCAACAGTAACACAGAGGAGCACCACAGGTACGAGCTTACGCCATGACTACTGAGGAGGTCGAGCCAGCTGGAGACGTGATTTAAGGTTCAGTTTTACTCGATTCTATTCCAGCACTTGCATTATTTGATTCTGGCGCTTTCCATAATTTTGTATCTGTATCTTACGCCCTTAAGCATTATTCAGAAATAAAACCATTAGATAGGACTTACAAGATCATGACAGGCGGAGGCATTATCCTAGTCCATGATTATTGCAAGGATCAAAGAGTGTCATTGGAAGGACGAGAGTTGAACGTGAGTTTACTCGTCATGCCATTTTTGGGATATGATATTGTACTCAAAATGGACTGGTTGAGTAAACACCATGCTTCTATAGATTGTCATGGAGGTAGAGTAGTATTTTGACCACCAGGAGAACCAGAGTTCAAGATCGCCATAGGAGCAGAGGAGCGAAGCAGAGCACCCTTTGCGGAGCCAGGATGGACGAAGAGGAGTTACCACATCCACTGATAGCGGACTTCCTGGATATATTTCTAGAGGATTTGCCAGGTTTGTCGCTAGACAGAGATGTTGAATTCTCTATAGACTTGATACCAGGAGTGGAGCCTATTTCGTAACATGTTAATAGAGTAAACAACAACGAGTTGGTAGAACTGAAGAAGCAAGTTGAGGAGCTGCAAGACAAAGGTTTTATTAGATCTAGTTCATCGCTATGGGGAGCACCGGTATTATTCGTACCGAAGAAGGATGGCACAGTACGCATGTGTATCGGCTATAGAGCTCTGAACAATCTCACTATCAAGAACAAATACCCGCTGTCGAGGATAGATAATCTCTTCGATCAGTTGAGCGGAGCGAAGGTGTTTTCAAAGATAGACTTGAGGTCAGGCTATCACCAGGTGAAGGTAAAGAGAGAAGACATACCGAAGACAGCCTTTCGGACCAGATATGGCCAGTTTGAATTCACGATAATGTCGTTTGGTTTAACCAATGCACCAGTAGTATTTATGAACTTGATGAACAAGGTATTCCACCAATACCTTGACAAGTTCATAGTGGTGTTTATTGATGACATTCTAATATATTCAAAGACCCCAGAAGAGCATAAAGAGCACCTAAGGATGGTCTTAGAGACTCTCAGGAAAGAGAAGTTGTACAGAAAGCTTTCAAAGTGTGAGTTCTTCCTTGACAAGGTAAAATTTATTGGAAATATGGTGACAGGTAACAGAATCTCAGTTAACCCAAAGAAGATCGAAGCAGTGGAGTCATGGGCTACCCCCAGTTCGGTAGCTAAGATCAGGAGATTTCTCGGACTAACAGGATACTACAAAAGATTTGTACAAGACTTCTCCAAGATTGCAGAACCAATGACTAGGCTGACCAAGAAAGACATGGAATTTGTCTGGACAGAGGAATGTCAAGCCGTATTTGATGAACTGAAGAAGAGATTGACGACAGCACCAGTTTTGATGTTGCCATCAGGGACAGGTGGATTCACTATCTACAGTGATGCTTCAGGAAAAGGTTTGGGATGCGTTCTTCAACAACATAGAAAAGTAATTGCCTATGCTTCAAGACAATTACGTCCTCATAAAAAGAACTACCCCAAATCTGGAGTTAGCAGCAATTATCTTCACCCTAAAGCTGTGGAAACACTATCTGTACAGAGAGCGTGTAGAAATCTATACAGACCACAAGAGCTTGAAGTACGTGTTTACACAGAAGGAGCTGAACATGAGGCAGAGTAGGTGGTTAGAGTTGATGAAAGGCTTTGATATCTTATTACAGTACCACCCAGGAAAGGCCAACGTAGTCGCTGATGCCTTGAGCAGGTATCCGATGGCTATGTGTTTGACTTCAGATAGACATATATTAGCTGATCTTGAGAGTTTGAGAATTGAAGTACTAGTTCCAGGAGTTAAAATTTAGATGTGGGGATTACAGATACAATCAGAGTTGATGGAAAGAATTAGAGCTGCACAGTATGATAATGAGACTCTAAGGAATATTAGAGCACAAGTTCGGACAAGATTGATAGACGACTTCGCTATAGCAGATGATGGATCTCTACGATATGGCACGAGGATGTGTGTGCCAAGTGGAGAGCTGCGCGAAAAAGTTTTGCAAGAGGCACATCGCTCTCAGTACTAGATGCATCCCAGAGCCAACAAGATATATTGAGATTTGAGGGAACATGTATGGTGGTATGGTATAAAGTGCGAGGTAGCACACTTTGTATCCCGGTGTTTAGTGTGCCAGCAGGTAAAAGCAGATCGACAGAGGCCAGGAGGATTGCTTCAAACTTTACCTATTCCAGAGTAGAAGTGGGAGCACGTGACTATGGATTTTGTTTCAAGACTTCCTCGTTCTCCAGGAGGAAAGGACGCGATTTGGGTCATCATAGATAGGTTGGCCAAATCAGCCCACTTCTTACCTTTCAAAGTGGGTACATCGACGGAGAAGCTTGTAGAGATGTACGTGCAGCAGATTATCAGATTACATGGAGTTCCTGTGAGTATTATCTCAGATCGGGATAGTCATTTCACTTCCCATTTCTGGAGGAGTCAGCAGGCTAGCTTGGGCACTCAGCTCAAGTTCAGTACCGTGTATCACCCCAGACAGACGGACAGTCTGAAAGGACTATTCAGACTGTTGAAGATATGCTACGCACTTGCATTTTGGATCTCAGAGGATCTTGGGAGAACCATCCAGCATTGAGATATCACCATTCGAGGATTAATATGGACGAAGGTATCGTACACCGTTATCTTGGGATGATATTCGAGAGAGAGCTTTGTTAGGACCAGAAATGGTCATGGATGCAGCAGAGAAGGTAAAATTTATCAGAGACAGACTACGAGTGGCACAGGACAGAACAGCGACATTGGGCCGATAGCCACCGTAGATCCCTAGAGTTTTAGGTATAGATTTTGTTCTTTTGGTTTGTGATTATTTTGTTTTAGATTATGTGTTAAGATTGTTTTTTCTAGGTTGGCGATTTGGTGTTCCTACGAATTTCTTTGACACGAGGCACGATTCATTTTGGTAGAGGCAGAAAGCTTAGTCCACGATACATCGGGCCCTTCAGTATTCTTGCAAGGGTCGGTGCAGTAGCCTATAGACTGGACTTGTCGCCTTCTCTAGATGTAGTGCATGACGTGTTCCACGTGTCGCAGCTGAGATGGTACATGGCAGATCCTAGTCACGTACTGGATCACTCGGAGATCAAGGTTGGACCGACGCTTAGCTATCCCTAATAGCCCATTGTGATCTTGGATCATAGAGAGAAGGTATTGCGGAACCAGACTATTTCTTTGGTTCGTGTTGCATGAAGACATCACTCTCCAAGCGAGTCAACCTGAGAGAGAGGACAAAATGTGCGAGCAATATCCATATCTCTTCGAGACTCGAGGTATAATTCCTTGTCAATTGTTGGTTCTTGTGTTGGTTTATTTTAATTTCGAAGACAAAATTCTTTTAAGGAGGGTAGACTTGTCACCCCCACATTTCAGATTACGGGTATTTTTGTCTTTTCATAAATAATGTGTAAATAATTGCATGATAATTAATTATATTTAAATTGCTGCAATTTTTAATTGATTGCTGCACTTTACCATTGTTTCGATAATTAGAGCGCTACGCTAGCCATTGTCTTCCAACTGATTTCATACCCTTGTCCTAGACGTGCCAAACTGTTACTTTGATCTTTGTTTGACTTATAACCATGTCTTGATGTGCTTCACTTTAGTCGCACAACATTCGTCGCGACCGATTATATTCTAATTTAATATAAATCAAGCCTTGTATCCTTGTATGTTCCAATCAAAATTGGAGACACAATCTCGACCTATTTTGAGCAACCCAAATTAGGGTAATATTCTATTTTGAGTCTACTTCATTCATGACACTTGTGTCCCACTTAAATTCAGTCCCTTGTACTTCTAATTAATTTTAGAACACCACTTGCATTATTTTAATAAATTAAACCATAAACCTCAGTTTATAAAATTTCTATTAGTTGGGCACTTTTGTGCAAAAGTGCATTGAGTTATCCACCCTGTTAGACACGATACGTAAATAAACCTATTTTCCCTTCATGTGTATTTTTCCATAATTTTTGGGAGTGTGCAATTGCAACAACAACCTCCTTGAACCATGGCTTCAAACCATTGAACCAATGCATTTTTAGCAATTTTTTTTGAATTCATTTAAATCCTAGCCATTGAATTATCCATGACAAGCCCAAATCCCAAAAGGGCTTTGACCAAGCCTAATTCTAGGTCAACCCATTATATATATATAAATACCCATGTTACTTTTCCTTTTTTCTTTTTCAACCAAACAAACCTACACACAGCCGACCAAAATTTCTCTTTCCATCTTCATAATGTTCCCCGACTCTTCCCGCCGGAGTCATCTACGACCCCGCCGGACGACCTCGCCATTCCTCCGCTGCACCCGCCTGAACAGTCCCACGGCCACCTTCACGCCTGAGCTACCCATCTTCGAGCACATCCAGACCTCCTTCCCTCGACAGCAGACCACAGAGACCCGAGCCGCCGCCTCACCGTCCTTCTCCACAACCCGCTGCACCGAACAATGACCGTCCCCGACTCCTCAGAACTGCCGTGCGCTTCCAGCCGCATGCCTAGACCGCCATCAACCCTGCCAACACCGCCTGATCGATGCCGACGCTATCCCGCCTTCATCCCTGCTTCTCATCGACGGCCAAAAATCTGCAGCAGTGTCGCGGATCCGCTGTACCTCCAGTCTTGTCGAAAACTTGTTGCATACCTCATCGACAACCGCCTGAACGCCGTCAATGATTCGCCTGCACGACCGGAGACCCGTTGACCTTGCTGAACCCGACCGGAGCAGCCACCTCGATATTGAACCCCTTATTTCTGCGTACCCAGGTTCGATTTCCCCCTTGAGTGCACGTATACATATGCGCACCCACGTACTTTACCATTATATTGCTGACGTATTTAGACATGGTATTTAGTATATGATGGTATATTGGTATAATTGTATATACATAGTATATATCTAGATGTATAAGAGCCCGATTAGTATATATATATATATATATATATATATATATATATATATATATATATAGTATAATTCTCAAATTTAGTATATATATACATACGTGTATGTATTGAACATGTATCCCTAGTACATGGATAATATATCTATGTGCGTAGTATTAATTCTATTTAAAGTATATATATATATATATATATATATATATATATATATATCTATTATAATTGTAACTTGATGACCTGAGCGTAACCACAGATACCCCGTAGGTACATTGACCTGTGACCATGTGATATGTTAGCAGACTGCCATATGTACACCGATGTACTGGCAAGACTGTATCATTGACTGTCTGTTATGCACAGCAACTACAGACATGACCTCCACTGTTGCCTCTGAGATTATTGTGTTTGATTGTGTGTGTAGTGTAATGTCTGATGCAGTGTTGTGTTATATGATATATCTATAGGACTGTTGGATCCTTCATTCGATACTTTGGAACCCGGATATTGGTATTGCTAGCTAACGACCACAGGCGAGTACATTCTCTGACAGTTTCCATTATATTGATTATCTCTATAACTCTTGTTGTATAGCGTACATGACTCTGACACTGTTATTTACATGAGTTGGCATCATCGAGACCTGTCACGAGGATTCATGATTTGGAATCCATCGTGCTAGCTGGGGGAAACGGAGAAATATTAGTAGCTTATGTGATCATACCCAACTCTACTTGCATCATAGCTCACCCACACCTCACGTTGGTGCAGCCTGACCATTACATGCCTCATAGCCTGTTATGTTTGACTTGCCTGACTACTGCTTGCATCATAGCTATTCGGATGGTTAGCCTGACCTTACATGAATCATAGCTAGTCATACATAGCAAGCCTGATCAGTCCCAAGCCGATCACATGATATGCTTATATTTTACACACTTAGTTAGATGTTCTTGACATGTATCTCTAGTATATTGATATAGCATTCCTTATGTTCTAGTCATAATTCTAGCATTCACATATATACCAGTTCATTATTCTAGCGTGTACTTATATTTCTATTTTATTGCTAGTTGTATATTGATGATGACATATGTTCTTGTACTTCAGTATTTCTTTATTCCAGCATTTCATTATTCCAGTATTACTTATTGCCAATATTTCCTATCTGTCTTGTATTTCTTTACACTGTGTTATAGTTTTTGTCAATATATGTGGAACTGCTGCTAGTGCTTGTACTTCCTTCCAATCCTGATTGGATATTTTTCAGAGGATCTTAAGAATTTCTGTACCACAAACTATGGACCGGGTATAGATACAGATTACACACCAGAGATCTTAGAGGAGACTATTCCTTTATTTGAGACATCACCTGCAGCTACCTAGATAGTATTTATATTATGCATCTGAGACTTATTGAGGTTTATTTCGGTTTATATTTAGACTTATGTTAAGTTTAATTTGAGACTTGTGGAGACTTTATGTTGGACATTTAGACTGTAGATTATCTATTATTTGAGACATGATGTTTAACTATGTCATTCTTCTTATCTTTTATTGTGCCTTTATACTCTTATAGTGTTGTGATTGAGATTATATTATAAGATATTGTGAGATGTATATTGTCCTCCTTATGGAGATTGATATCATTGACAGATATTTAGTTATATAGTATTATTGTGACCTAGACAACGTTCTACCGCTGATACTGCGACGTAGGCTGGACGTACCCACGCACTCGTGCTCCTATACCGGGTGCGGGTCGTGACACTTAGTCTTAGACTCTTGTAACCTAGAATTAGTCGATTTGACTTAGAATTGGCTTTACGACCTAGCGTTGCATCAATTTAACTTATTTTCTTTTTCGAACATTATATTGATGCAACATACCATATATAGGTATATGTGACACCAGCTTAGGCTTCGAGAGACACACCTTGGTCAGGACTTCAGGTGAGTACATTTCTTTGATAGTTTTTAATTCATAATAGTGTATATATGCACGTTCTAGAATTGTATACTTGATTCTGACACAATAATTTTACGGACTTGTACTTTATTGATCCCGTCAGGAGATGTTATCCCCTACCGTGTTCAGCGGGTACTCCTGTACATGTATTTTATCGTGTACATTGGGTATTGATTTATATTTCATGTTCACACACTGATCGTATTCAGTGTGCTTATTCGTATACACATACTGCTCGTGTTCAGTGTGATTATATTCGTGTACACCCCCTGCTCGTGTTTAGTGGTCATATTCGTGTTCGTGGCGTGTCGTGATTGGATCCATTGGTATTAGTTGGGGATCAGAGAGTAGGAGTTTATTATGTGATCAAAGCTCCATTGTTCATTGTGTACATTCTGATTATATACCACACTTGTAATTTTCTTACCATATTGATCATGTTCACCCAAATCGATCACATAATGAACTTTTATTCTGAGGCACTATAGTTTAGATTGCAGTTATTTCAACATATTACAGATATTCATATTGTTATTCTATATTCTCGTACATTACCTGTATACCTATTGTTTATTTATTCATATGTTACTGATCTCGTATTTTATTTCTATTATCTATTTTATATGCTCGATTATGTTATTGAAACTACTTTCACAGGTATGTACTTCACTCCAATCCTCACTGGATATATTTTTTCCAGATGATTTGCTTATAGAGTAGTGTCCCACATTCTACGGGCCGCAGGACGACGTACCTTTAGAGGATACTCATATAGATCAGGAGGACTTAGTTGTTGAGCCCAATGAGGTCTAGTTATTGGTGTTGGTATGTATTAAACTATTTATGGAGATTCACGGTTTGTATATTATTTAAGATTGTGGATTGTATCTTATTCTTTCCTTCGCTATTCCATTCGTTCTTTATCTTCCTTAGTTTATTTTGTGATTAAAATTAGTTATTCATATGAGATACCATATTGTTCCTCCGTTTGGAGTTGAGATGATTGACATGTACCATATTATATTATTGAGATATTAAATAGTTAAAAATGAACCAGACAGCGTTCTATCGCCGATGCTGTGGCGTAGGCTGGGCATAACCACGTACTCGTACCTGAATATTCAGGTTGGGTCATGAAAGATTGTATGCTTATTGTTTGAATATACAAAACTGTTTCCAAAGATATATTTTTGAAAAAAAGTAAATTGACTCTAATCCCGAGCTACATAAAATAAACTTAGGTAAAAGTAGCAATCTTACTAGTAATGGAATATTTTGCCACATGCTTACTTAGTATGGGTTTTAGGGGGTATTGCTTCTGTTCGTTGATTTTATACTCACCTGTACTTTCTCCAAAGTGCTGACCCATCAATAGTTTGCTTGTTTGTCGTTGTTGGATCGTCCGAGGAAGCGATAGTCGTGCCTCATCCCAAGGAACCAAAAATCTGGAGTTCGATGCCTTGAGCCATATCGATTGTGCTTTGAGCTACTTTTGTATAAAAGGATATAATGTATGAAACTGTGTCATTGTAATCGAGAGAAAGAGAGTGCTTGAGCGATTTATAACCTCGGCCAAGTGCCGCTTGTAACACTTTTGAATATCAATAAGAGCTTGTTTCTTTATGCTATTGTGTTCTTTACTTTTCTGTAATATGTGCCACTACTTCCGTTTTGAATAGCTTACTTTCCCTTGTTTAAGCTTTAGTCTTATGAAAGCGCAATTTTGGCTTGCACGATATCGCACCTAAGCGAGGACGATCAGTTCCGTAGGGACCAAGCGAGGACGAACGGCCCCTGCAGGATAGGGGCATGGCATAATGGTATCAGAGTGACTCAATTCTTTGCCCATTCCGTTGCCTCCAACTTAGAGATGTACCCGATATTGTGCTACAATGAACGTTCCATACAATAAGTCAATAGATATTCTCAAAGATACGCGAAAAAGTTTTCTGGATTTGATTTGTTGCTTGAGAGTTATGCTTTCATGCTTGTGATTTGCTTGTGTTTTCGATTGAGGATGGTGAAGGATGAGGACTATCGCCGCTCTAGATTTTTGTAAATTTCTCCTTGAGTTTCGAGGATGAAACTCTTTGTTGGTGGGTAAGTATGTAGTTCCCCGCTCTGCGTAGGCACTATATACAAGTGATATCGCTTTGCTTGCTCGAGTGAAAGTCTTCTCGAAGAGTTCCCGATCGAACCACAAGACGATTGATCTAAGTGAGTGGGCAGAATTGTATTTTCTGATTCTTGCACACCTTAATAATGAATCTGAGTTTTCTAGTCTTATTCTAAGAAGATAGTTTCATAAGAAGAATGATAGAACCTGACTCTGCCTGCTTAATACGAGAACTCGTATTGCTTGTCATTGAAATAAATCTGCTTGCCTAACTAGAGAACTTGTATGCTTGTCTAAAAAAAGATAGAACCATTGCTATGCTAAGAAAAGATAAAAATATTGCATGCTTAGTTACGCGGACACCACTATCGAATGAACCACTGCCATGCTAATAAGAAAGAGTAAAAGATTGCTTACACTTATCCTTGTATCGTATGCTAAACTAGAGTTAGAATTTGCATTCTAGTTATATAGAACTGTTCTTGCCTGTTACTTGTTAAAAGAACTAGATTGCTTGAATATGTTTTATTGATCGCATTATAAAGAGATAGAACTGTTTGAACAACTTATATCGTGTGCTATAGAACCTCTCAAAAGAAAGAAAGAAAGAAAGAAGATTGAACCTATCGAAATGATCGAACCTATCAAATAGATTAAAAAGAAGAGAATTGAGGGCTCCAGCTCTATCACTTGATATGATGTTTGCTTGTTTATGGACATGTATATTTTATAGTCTTTTATCTGATAGAATCGTATGTATCACATCGGTCTTTGGACAACTTGTGTACAAGGTACTGTCTCTCGAACGGATTCCTGGGGTACTGGGAATCGTTCTTCCCGGGGGAGATAATTGAAACACCCTGAGGCTTGTAGTCCTCGCGATTAGGGGAGTGTCCTGTCTAATAGTGAGCCTGGGCTTGTAGTCCCAGCTGCTGCTATTCATGGGTTTTCCGTAGACCATCATGTAAATAGGGCGCATGCTAGGCTAGCCTTTTTGCATACCTAACTGTTTGAAACAGAGACGGATAGGAAAAGAGAACCTTATTATATATATACAATATTGCTAACTTGTATATCTACTACAGAGATAACCGTTCGACCATGTGCAAGGATCTCTTATATTTCCTTATGTCCCTTATCATAAATGCTAAATGTGATGTATTGTTTTTACTTGAATATCCTGCCACCCTTATTGCATTGTATTGAATAGTCTACTTGAAGTAGTTGTCTTAATTTGAAATAAATAGTCCACTAGAGAACCTTTTTTCCCAAGAGATCGCATATGATACACGATACATGCTATGCACTGCATGATATAATACTGTCCTAATTGTATACTGATTGTTTGAATATGCAAAACTGTTTCCAAAGTTATTTTTTTTGAAAAGAAGTAAATTGACTATAATCTTTAGCTGCATGAAATAAACTTAGGTAAAAGTATCAAGATCACTATTAATGTAATATTTTGCCACATGCTTACTTAGTGTGAGTTTTAGGGGGTGTTGCTTCTGTTCGTTAATTTTATACTCACCAGTACTTTCTCCAAAGTGCTGACCCACCAACAGTTTACTTGTTTGCAGGTGTTGGATCGTCTGAGGAGGAGTTTGATGCCTTGAGCTGTATCGATTGTGCTTTGAGCTACTTTTGTATAAGCGATATAATATATGAAATTATGTCATTGTAATCGAGAAAAAGAGAGTCCTTAAGCGATTTGTAACCTCGGCCAAGTGCCGCTTATAACACTTTCGAATATCAATAAGAGATTATTTCTTTATGCCATTGTGTTCTTTACTTTTCTGCAATATGTGCCGCTGCTTCCGTTTTGAATAGCTTACTTGCCCTTGTTCAAGCTTTGGCCTTCTGCAAGCACAATTTAGGCTTTTACGATATTTTACCCAAGCAAGGACGACCATTTCCGTAGGGACCAAGTGAGAACGAATGACCTCTACATGATTGGGGCATTACAGGTACTAGGACAACTGCCATGACAAAAGAAAGGCAAAATCATCAATTAAAAGAGTTATAATATGAAGAAGTAGAAGCTCAATCACTTACTCACTTGAGAAATCTGGAGGCCGTTCGACCGCCTCTGTTGGCCCCGTCATTGTCCCAAAAGGCTACTTGGTCGTTACCTCTTCAACTCCTGTCGGACCAAGCCTCATCGTAGTCCCAAAAGGTTGCGTGTCCATCTCCTCTTCAGGTCTTGCTGAAGCAAACCCTGGCTCAGACTCTCTCATGACCGGAGTCAGCATCGGCCCCTCCGTTTTCATAGCATGGCCTGCTACAAGCAATATAATGGAAGTCATTCTGTTAGTGCTAACCCCGGAGGAGTGTGCATCAATTCAGGTTCTTCCATGGTCGAGGTCTCTTTTTTTACAAGTCCTGATGCTTCCCCAACATGTGCTCGAACTAATTCCTACGGAGAAACATGGAGATCCTCTTCCTCTACCTCCATAACATCTTCTCCCTCTCCGTCAGAAGACTTTGCTCAAGGAGTGCCTACACAATTCATTATAATTTTAGCCACCCACACAAGAAGTACAGAAAAGCAAAACAAAAAGATTTTATTCGATGAGTAAATTGGAAAAGACGTGCCCGAAGAAGCCGGTTGCCCTGAAGGTTCTCCTCCAGCATCATAAGTAGCCATCAGATGAAAAAAATTGTCCTTTGAAAATTCAAACTTGGGGTTATTGTTAATCGGGATCTTCTCGTCTAATGGGCTGTCCCAATCATCAATCTCCCCTACCAAGGGCACCTCAGGGATAGGTTCCTTAAGGGTAGGGTCCTTAAAGGTCGGTTCCTCAGATAAGGGCCTTCTGGGAGAACTAGTTACCACTTCTACATCCTTGTTTGGAGAATGGGGAGCTTAGATCAAACTTGGTTTGGCACACTTATCCTTAATAGTGACCCCCTGCATAAAATGAAAGAAAAATCAATCGCACAAACTGGTTAAGAAAGAATAAAAAGGAAATATAGACACATGATATGGCACTAATACCGATAAATTTGGTACCGAGGACTGTCCCCCATACCTTTTGAGAGGCGGGGGAGCATAATGAATTATCTCCATCTTATTGGAAATGACCGCTTCTTCGCTCGCTTTGGAGCAGGAGGGCCTGGCTTGGTTGTAGACTGTCGCTTCAAGTAAACAACGGCCGACTCAGTCGACGGGTCCCCACCATCAGTCTCCGAAGTAGCTTCCCGAGGCTGGTATGACCGGGCCATTTGGATGACATCTTGCGATGCCTCCATTTTAATTCTAGCAATAAAACTTTGCTCTCGGTTGTTGCCTGGGGACAAGTTGTTTTCCAAGATATAAAACTTTTTGGCTGCGTACAAGATGTGAGTCTCGGGTCTTTGCTGGGGCGCTATGAATCACGTTTGGGTGCATCTGGTGTTATAATAATGCCACGCCCGAGCTCCATCAAGTAGGCTCCCAATATATCCTAAACAAGGGTTTGGGGTGCCTAACAACAACTGGCTATAGCCAAATTGACGAGAAAATGGACTCAGTAGATACAGCTCCAAATATACCTTATCTTTGTTCCGATACACCAGGTGGGATGGCCGGATCGATAGTAGCCACTGAAAATCTTTCTCCGGTAAATTGGAAACCCCGGACCCGATATCCTAAAGATCGTCACCTTCGATAAAGATGGCATAAGAGGGTGGTATCACGAAGAAGTCATAGCAGTTCATATGACTCAACACATTCCGACAAACGGGTACACCCGAATGGAGCCACTCCATTCTACACTAGCGACGAAGAAAGGCATCCCCTTCATGGATGCCCTCCTGTATGCCAGGGTTTATTAAAGCAGGGTGGTGCAGGATTAACCAACCCATCAAATAGTGGTAAGGCAACTTTACCCGAGGGAAGTCGCTACTATTCCCCCTTTTCTGTGTCACCTTCTCCACAAATTCTCGTATCCCCCGGTGGATGTTGCAAACCATTGCTGGGATGAGAGTGAGTTTATGGTCGAAGACGAGCTCTACAGCCGGCAGAATAAGATTCCTACTCACTCTTTCAAGGGACACAAATCCACCCGAAACTACAGAGTTACGAAGCCATATTATCAAATACCCTGCTAGCGCCGACTTCGGGGACTACTCGAACATGTCATGGAAAAAATATCTGTAGATCTCAAGGTTCGGCTTTCCAGATACATCTACCTTGGTGTTCTTTTCGTTCAAAGATTTTACCAGATCTTTTATGGCCTCCGACACGGAGGCCTGGCGAGTGGTCAAACAGACCTTCTTGGGTCCCGCCTTATGTTTCTTGAAAAGATACTTTTTCCAAAGGGTAACGTGAGGAGAAGCCCTCGTCTTATATAAGACCTACTTGCTGGTGGCACGCCAGTTCTTTATATACGACCATTATTTCGGGCTCTTTTGCCTCCAAGTCTATAAGTTCCTCATTGAAAGGAGTGTACTCCTTGTACATCTATATGCCCCATGGGAGCTTGGAGATTTTGTATATCTCATGAATGGCCAGGCCCATTTCTTCACCTGGCGTAAACAATATCCCAGAATAGCAATTATATATCTCAACTAGAGAGAAGAACATGGGGTGGTTCATCTCCACTCCATACTGGGTAGCCCTAAGGGCGTAGTACAACCCGAGACCTTTTAATTCTGCCTCAGACTTTGAAAGACTCCACAAAGTCAGATCGTGCCATTTGTAGTATCCTGCTCCTAGCAGTGCACTATATAACATGTGGCTTGATTGACTTAGTCAAAATTGAGTATGGAGAAACTTTATGGTGGAATCTATCATAAATAATGCAGTGAACCTTTCCAATTGATGGATCGGCTTTGTAGAAGCATGAAAAATACGCTGAAGAATTATATGCGTAAAACCCTCAACATGCAGGAAGCCGCATAAATAGAGCTCCAGCACTGGGTGACGTAAAATATGACTTCAGAGCCATTGGTGTACAACATAGCTTCAACGCTATTTCAGCAAAAAATATAGCTCCAGAACAACCTGCGTAATACAGTATTTCCAGACTGCTTCAGCGTAAAAAGGTTGCTACATCGCTGCTTCGACATAAAACCTGTCTGCTTTTAATGCAGCGGGAAGTTGTACGAGGAACTCTTCATATTTCTTGAATGAACCTGTCAGTTGAAGAAGTGAACCTGACTCCTGACAAAGAGTACTGCACGACGATCGAGAGGACGGCTGTTATAATGACTCTGCATAAAACTCTAGACTGTCGTCTAGTGACATAACCCTTGATATAAGACGTTGTTTACGCATTCAAGGAATACGCTGCCTATTCTATACAGGCAGATACGAGCTTTACGCTCAAGATGAGACAAAACCAACAGCCACATCAAAAGCTGTTCTTCATATAGAACTCGAGGCACGTCTCTGCAATTAATACGAGAGATGGGGGCAGATCTCTGCATTTAATGCATGAGATTTGGTTCTACTTTTAATGACTGGGTGAGCTATAATTAGGGCTAATACGTCCATATCACCATCCCTGCACATTATGCCAACATGCCATTTTTAGCTATAGGAGTATATGCCGTATGCTATCTCCTCGAAATACGCCGACCTGGCCATTTTCAGCTATAGGAGTATGTCGTATGCTATCTTCTCGGAATATGCCAACTCATGCTATATTTGCAAAAGTGCATGATAAGGCTATCTGGCCCAGAATATGCTCAAGACCTCAGTCAAAGAAGGATAAACTGGCTATATTTACGCTGGTCACCTATCCATACAGCATCAAGCTTTACGCAAAATTTGGCCTCTACGCCAACTTGACAGCTATTTGGCTTCTACGCCAACTTGACAGCTATTTGGCTTCTACGCCAACTTGACAACTATTCGGCTTCTACGCCTACTTGGCTTTTACGCCATCATAACAGCTATTTCGCTTTTATGCTAACGAGACATTTATTTGGCTTTTATGCCAACCATCTCTACGCTAGGGGCAGTTATCTACGTGGCTTGCATGTCGTGATCATCGATGAGTGATTATACGCATTACCTCATAATGGGACACGCGTCACACGCCAATACAAGAGATCATTCATACGTGGGTAGCAGTTATTATAACCGCCGCGTAAAAGGTACAGCTCTCTCCGTTGTTCGGTTTCTATGTCGACTATAGGTGAACTCTATAAATAGAGACCTCCGGCCACGGAGGTCCAAGGTCGAAAAAAGGGTAGAAAGTCGAGGATTTTCCAAGAAAAGAGAGTATATCCAGAGGGTATTTTGGCAACGAGAGTTCAATCCCTCATGCAGTCTTTGAAGCTTCTTTTTCATCTTCTACAATACTTCTTCGTCATCGTGTGGTCAAAGGGACAAAGTGATCGACCGTAGATCAGACTCCTATAGCAATATTTCTCCAGAATCAAATTTTTGTACTTAACATCCTCGTATAGGATTAATTATACTTCTTTTTCTTGTTTGTAAACCAAAGAAAGGGTTTCGTTTATTATCAAACACAAGATGGCGACTCTGCTGGGGACTACTTTCTCATCTGACGAGAAAGCCATTGCTCAACATGATTGCTGTATCCGTAGGATCAACGAAGAAGACTCTGGTCGTCCAATTCGACCAATCGGCTTACGAAGACATGCTTCGAGCTGGGGGTAGCTCTCATTCCCTCTCTGTCCAGGACAACAGGAAGTTGCATAAAATATGGATGCCCCAGACATCCTCTACCATTTCTGTGGATTCTCTCTCTCCGATCAACAAGGTTGTGACATCGTGACCTCTACGACTTGGGCGTAAAAATCCGTCTCCCGTTTGTAACGTGGCAAACGAAGCTTCTGGCAATGCCTCAGTGCCAATCGAGAAGTCTACTCCGTGCCCTGCGCATAAAACTTTGTCTCCCGTCTGTGACATGGCAGACGAAGCTTCTAGCGATGCCTCAGTGCCAATCCAGAAGTCTACTCTACGCCCTGTGCGTAAAACTTTGTCTCCTATCTGTGATGTGGCATACGAAGCTTCTGGCAATACCTTAGGGCTAATCCAGATGTCTACATCACGCCCCGCACATAAAATTCAGTCTCCCGTCTGTGACGTGGCAGACAAAATTTCTAATAATTCCTCAGTGCCAATTCAGAAATTCCAAATGCGCTCTGCGCGTAAAAATACATCTCCCCTCTGAGATGAGGCAGATGGTCCTTGCAATCACCGTAAGGGAAAACAAGTAGCAGATTTTCCGACCTCTCGGCTTTTACGCCATCAAGAGAAGAATCTGCTCGCTCTTCAGATTACGCGGAAGGTTGACGGCCGAGTGAGGACTTTCTCAGTTTTACGCCAACCGGTACGAAGTTCCAGATTACGCCAGGACAAGCCCTTCAGTGTAAAGAAGGCCCAGTTTGTGGATAGATACGCAACTCATGGATCATGTACTACTCACATGGCTGAACTGCTGTATTCTTATGGCAGGGAGAGAGTTATGATTCCCAATATCCGTACTCTCACTGATGTAAAAAGGCAGAATAAGCCTTCTTATTCTACTCCCGTTAATCCTCCCGACTTGCATAATTTCCTGACCCAGAAGCGTAAAGACAGGGGATATTCTAACATGTCTATTACACCCCATAGGGAGCATTATTATAATAGTCACAAAGTTGTAGTTAATTACTGTTGTTCTAAGGCAAAACGGTCAGTTTTCGACCGGTTGAACTACTCTTTGTCTTTATAGGAAGAAGAGCCGACATTCGCATCAGTGAACATGGCGTCACACATCCCTAGAGGAAGGTCAAATTTAAGACATCATCCCTCTATAACTCTAAGCCAAAGGAGATTCAACAGACTCCTTGAGAATATTGAAGCCGGTGTGTTTCGAAACACCCGTTCGAGGTCACAGCAACCGACTTCATATTCTTCTGATTTTGACAATGGGGGTTGCCAGTTTCCCGAATCGGATGCTGAAAGTATAGACTCAATATCTATAGAGATCTATACTAATCCTTTAATAGCATCTAGAGAAATGGGAGTCTATGCCATTGGAGATGAACACGAAGAGGCTTCCCTATCAGGAAGTACTGAGCAACGCATTACTGTATTGGAGACATCACTGAAAGAGATGTATTCCATAATGGAGAATATGTACCAGATGATGCTGACTCAATATACAGCTGCTATAGCTCCAACATCGGTTCCTCTGACTCAAATACGTGTGGGGGTGGACCTACCACCGTCCAATGCAAACCAGGAGCCTGTTCTAAATCAAGAGTCAACGGCTATTCAACTTCTTAACTCGGAGAATGTATTGCCTCCTGTTGGAGTTACAATACAACCGATCTCTCACCACTCTGCGGTCCCTTTACCAGCTGAAGACCCGATGCAGGCAGTGCAGGAATTGAAAGCCCAATTTGATGCCTTGAAGCATAAGGATCAGCTCAAGAAGTTGGGAATCAACCAGCCGTACCCAGCTGTCTGGGACGAGATCCCTTTCCCACCTAAATAGAAACCACAAGCTATGGTTTTGTTTGAGGGAAAGACGTCACCAAGCCAATACATGAACTACTTTAGCACGATGACAGTGTTATTGCAAGGGAATGACGCCCTTCTCACTCGAGTGTTTAAAGGCTGTCTGTCTGGAGTGGCCTATCAGTGGTACCGTAGTCTTGCGGACAACTGCATTACTTCCTTTGAAGATTTCAAGACTCTGTTCTTCGCTCGATTCTACGAAGGAGGGATGGACATGTCTAAGTCCTCGCTCATCAAAGTAAGGCAGAAGGAGATAGAGAACGTTCGTACTTTCATCGAACATTTTTGTCAAGCTACCCTGCAGATGCCTCCCGGAGTTCCGGATTCAGCCTTGGTGGATATTTACAGGAAGAACCTTCTTCCACTGATCTCAGTGTTCACAAGACCATATCAGTTCCATGATTGGCCCTCGTTTATCATCTCAGCGGTAGCCGCTGAAGACAACAGTCGGAAGGCGCGTGACAATGGAATCATGAACTCTACCTCTAATAGAGGGAAGAGATCATCCTCCAATAACGACCATACTCGCGGTTCCAAAGGGAAAGAAGCTCTGGCGATCAATACGTCCAGGCAACATACTCCAGGGACTACGCAAACGAATCCTGGGACTTCCAGGCCTAAAGAAGAATTCTCTTTTGACAACGACGATATTCCGAGCATATTCGATTGTCTAGTCAAGAGCTGCAAGCTCACCCTCTCCGAGGTAAAGCGGCATAATGAAGTCGGCAGTACCAATAACTCTAAGTACTGTATTTTCCATAGGTACATACATTATCCCATAAAGGCGTGTTATGTACTAAAGAGGAAAATCCAGGAGTTGATCGACGCCAAGGCCATCACTCTACGTAATAGCGAGAAGACGGTCACCGCCAACATGATCTCCCTCCAATTCGGTAATCTGCCCCCTCAAGAAGTTTCGGATGGGGTTGTACCTATTTCTTGGACGATGATGAACATTATTAATCTCCCTCCGGCCAGGGGTCAAAATCATGACCTGGTACCCCTAACTACCCAGCATGGTGAGATTATGTGGGTTCATCCTAATCTGGTGTCAGAGATTGAGGAAGAGACTCAAGCTGCTAAGGCTAAGTCTAAAAAGAACTCAAAGCGTAAACCATGCCATATGGTTGCAATATCCTTGACATCTGAAGAAGAGGCTTTGGCTATCGGAACCCGTTCAGGGAAAGCCTATCTCGAAGACTATGGAGGAAATCATAAAGATACAACGACAGATACTACAGCTGCCAAACTTCTAGAGCCTGAACCTGTCATACCAGAGGCAGGTCCTTCTAGACCAACTTCGGCGGACAAGGGCAAGCAAAAATAAGTGCGTTTTGATAAACCTTTAAAGAATATTCAAAACAAAGGTTTGGAGAAACCATATAACTTTGACATCCTGGCCCAGTTGGCTAATACACCGGCCAGATTGTCCATTTTTGAGATCCTAAGGCTGTCCAAAGACACTCGTCAAACCTTGAGTGAAGCGTTAATGCAAGCGAATATATGCTTGACTCAACTCAAATCCCCCAACAAAGATCCTATGGCAAGTCCTCAATGCCATAGCGTGATGGAAGTGGTCCCTAACATCACTTTCACTCAAGAAGACATACTGTTGAAACATAACAGGCATAACAGACCCCTATATTACACCGGATACGTCGGTTCCATGGAGGTAGAACGGATTCACATAGACCCCTTGATCGTCGATCAGCATTATCCCTCATAGTCTGTTCAGACCTCTGAGGATTCCTACCAGTGAACTGGCTTACACCACCACAACAATCGTGGGCTTCAACGCCAAGAAAAGTAAGCCGTTGGGGAAGATTCGGCTAAGGATCCAGATTAGGGACCTTAGATCAGTGGCTACATGCTACGTCATTGATTCAGAGGTGTCTTACAACATTCTGCTAGGCAGACCATGGATCCACAATCACAACATTGTTCCTTTGACTCTATATCAATGCTTCAAATATGTAGATGCCCAAGGAACAGTAAAAATGGAATTTGCTGACCTTAACCCGTTCAAAGGAGTAGAGTCCTACTATTTCGATGCCATGTTGTACACCCAAGACTACATGAAAGAGGTGTCAGGCAAGACAGAGGAGGAATTCCACCGGGAGCCAGGTGAACCGTCTGCTGAGCAACCTCTGTCGATCCAGGTGAAAGGGTGGACAACCCGTCCGAAAGTCATGGAACCCATAACTATCCACTTGAACAAAACCAAATCAGGAGGAGGAAGTGATCCCCTAGTGATTACTTTGAACCAGAAGCCTCCACCTTTGGTCATCAACCTCCGGCGCAACAAACAGCCTACTGTTGTAAATACAACCGGGAACGTGGTTTCTGACGATAATAAAGATTCTCTTTTCCAGTATATTGACGCCCAATTTCCAAAACAAGAATCCTACCACCATAATGATATAGAGCCTATAGAACAAAAATTCTTGGAAGCTATAGACTCCTATTATTCGTATGTGTGGGAGGTAGCGTCAACATCTAATGTCATCACAACATATGGGCCACATGAAGATTCCATCTTTATTATCCTACCTATTCGTAGCAATCAGCATCCAATAGTCTTCGGTCGCATGCGCAACAGAACAATTATACAAGAAGATTCTTACGAGTCCGATGCTGGGAAAATACAGGTTCACAGATTTATTCCCCAAGCTTTGAAGATTATGCAAAGTATGGGTTATGATCTGAAGTCAGAGCCAGGCCTCAACTATGGGAAAGGCAGGCGAATACCGTTGCATGGTGATCCCTACTGTCAACGAACTCGTTTTGGGTTAGGGTATACTACGTCTCTTACAACTTCTGAATCAAATGAGGATAACTTCTCCTCTCCTCAAGATGACTCGTTGTCCTCTGACTCATATTCTGATCTCGAACGAGCATTATCAATAAATAGGGTATTGACAGATTCTATCAAAACAGAGAAACAAGAATCTGAACCATTCAAAGATGAATCCTGGGCTCAGCAAATGGATACACAATGGGAACTCCGGTTCGAGCAGAGAAAACCGCCTACTGAAGATAAAGTTATCCAGATCGATGTTGGGGATAAACTTTCACCAAAGCCGATATTTATCAGTAACAATCTTTCAGAATAGGAAAGAGAAGAGATAATCCAGCTGATAAAAGAATATATCGATGTCTTTGCGTGGAATTATGAGGATATGCCAGGTCTTGATCCTAAAGTGGCTACCCACAAGCTCAATATATTGCCCAATTCGAAGCCGGTGAAGCAACACCAACGCCGGTTCTGTCCGGATATGATGGATGCCATCGAAGCTGAAATCAAGAAGTTGATAGCCTGTGGGTTCATCCGAGAAGAACAATATCCTGACTGGGTCGCCAATATTGTCCCGATTATGAAGAAAAGCGGGAAAATGCGTGTTTGCATCGATTTTCGAGATCTGAATGCGGTATGCCGTAAAGATGAATTCCTTCTTCCCATTACAGACGTCATGATCGACAATACATGCGGTTTTGAACGCATGTCTTTCATGGACAGATTTTCAGGGTACAATCAGATCAAGATGCTTCCTGAAGATGAGAAGCATACTGCCTTCCGTACACTACTGGGGGTATATTGCTACACTGTCATGCCCTTTGGATTAAAGAATGCTGGGGCTACATATCAGCGAGCTATGAGTAACATATTCCATGAGCACTTACGCAAAATAATAGAATATTATGTAGACAATATTGCTGTTAAAAGTCGCTTCAAGGGTACTCACATCCAAGACTTGAAGACAGTATTCGAGTTGATGCGCCAACATCAACTCAAAATGAATCCTACAAATTCCTTTTTTGGTGTATCCAGTGGCAAATTCTTGGGATTTGTCATTACCGCTAAAGGTATTCAAGTGGACCCTAATAAAGTGAAGGCTATCTTAGAAATGCGACCACCCCATAATCTGAGGTAACTCAGGGGATTTCAAGGTCGTTTGGCTTATATCAGGAGATTCATATCCAACCTCTCTGGGAGATGTCAACCTTTTTCTCGCCTGATGAAGAAAGGTGTGACCTTTATGTGGGACGAAGCCTGTCAGCAAGCGTTTAATGATATCAAATGCTACCTCACTAATCCTCCAGTTCTGGTGCCTTCCGTCATAGGAAGACCATTTTTGTTGTATGTTGGAGCAATGGATCATTCTTTGGGAGCTCTCCTCGCACAGAAGAATAATGAGGGTCTTGAACAGGCTATCTACTATTTAAACAGGATGATGGTCGGAGCTAAACACCGATACAATCCAGAAGAAAAAGAATGCTTGGCCCTAATATTTGCCATTCAGAAGATGCGACATTATGTCACAGGCTAAACTATTCATATCATCTCCAGGATCAATTCTATTCGAGTATTGATGAACAAGCCGAGTGTTCTCAATTCCCGACTCGCGACTTGGGCGATGTTATTAACACCGTATGATATGGTGTATGTCCCTCAGAAGTCCATAAAAGGTCAGGCCTTGGCTGATTTCTTAGATGCTCATCCAATTCCAGAAACCTCTAAGCTATACGAGGATATTCCCGACGAAGTTGCAAAATGTAATTCTGCAATGGAAAGTGACACATGGCAGCTATTCTTCGACGGTGCCTCCAGGACTGGTCCCAGGGGAAACGTAGTTTCAGGAGTAGGAATTATCCTGGTCACTCCCGATAAACTCGTCATATATCGAGCATATTCTCTTAGCGAACCCTGCTTTAATAATGTGGTAGAGTATAACGCTCTACTAATCGGGATCCAAGTCGCTAAAGAATTGGATGTGGAATACCTGGAAGCTTTTGGTAATTCTCTGCTGATCGTCAATCAGGTCAGAGGAATATATGAAGTCCGCAATCCAGACCTCATTCCTTATCACCAAGCAACGATCGAGATTGCAATATCTTTCAAAGGATTCTTCCTAGAGCACGTGCCTCGATCTAAAAATTTGGAAGCCGATGCTCTGGCCAGTCTAGCTGCAGATCTAGCTGTTTCTATAAGGAGGTAGAATTAGGTAATTTTTCTCAACAGAGATCTATTTTGTGTAAAAAATAAATTTTACATAGAACGCAACTACGCCTCAAACATGGTTCCTCCTAAGAGAGACTAGAGAAGTCCCTTTATAGATTTCGTGGCATACAGAATCTTACCTGAGGATCCTAAAGAAGCAGTGTCTATCAAAAGACGATCATTACGCTTCCATTTTGATGCCTCTTCACAAAGTCTATATCGTACAACATACGATGGACTACTGTTACGATGTCTCTCCGATGATGATGCAAAGTGGGTCATCCGTGAAGCTCACGATGGTATATATGGAGCACATCAACCCGGTCTTAAATTACAGGATCATATCAGGAGGATGGGCTACTACTGGCCTACTATTATTGCAGATGCAGTAAAATATGCAAGATAATGCAAAAGCCTGTCAAGTTCATACGGATTTTATACATCAGCCTTCTGAGTATCTACATCCTACCATTGCATCATGGCCCTTTGAAGCATGGGGAATGGACATCATTGGTCCTATTCACCCATCATCTTCTAGAGGACATCGATTCATATTAGCCATCACGGACTACTTCTCTAAATGGGCGGAGGCAATCCCCCTTGCTGAAGTAAAGACATGCAACGTGATTAGCTTTATCAAGCACCATGTCATTTATCGCTTTGGGATACCTCGAAGGATAATTCATGACAATGGGCCTCAATTCATCAGCCAATTGTTTTACCAATTTTGCAATAAGAATCAGATACAAAATATGGCCTCTACGACATACAATCCGGCTGCTAATGGTTTGGCGAAAGTCTTCAACAAAACCATCATTAAACTCTTAAAAAACTTTGTTTCTTCGAACAAAAGAGATTGGAATGAGAAGCTGGGAGAATGCCTCTGGGCATACCGCACAACGGTACAAGCACCGACGGGTTGTACCCCATTCTTATTAGTCTACGGGTGTGAAGCTATTCTCCCCATTGAAATCCAAATTCCATCACTCAGAATAGCAATGGATAATGAGTTGACTCAGGAAAATAATGATCGACTATGGCTGCAAGAGCTAGAAGGATTAGACGAGAAACACCTTCAAGTTCAACAGCGCATTGCGTTCTACCAGGCACGCATTTTCAGAGCTTTTAATCAAAAAGTGAAGGAGAGAGTGTTCAAAGTTGGCGAGCTAGTTCTAACTGTAAGGAGGCCAATGATCATTACACACAAGATTAAGGGTAAATTCCAGCCCAAATGGAAGGGCCCTTATGTGATTGAAACAACATTTTTAAACGATGCTTACAGATTAGCCAAGCCTAACGGAGATCTGATAATGGCTCCTATCAACGACAAATTCCTGAAGAGGTACTACGCTTAATCTCCCTTGCTTAAATGGAGAATGGTGAAGATCTCATTCTGACGATACTACGTACAAAGACTAGTTGGAGCATATTCTATCATGTTCTTATGACCTCTGAATAGATATGTTTAACTAATTTGGAATTTCAAAACCTATCACGTCCATATTACCTCTGATAGTATTTTGTACACAAATTTAGTTGGATCATATTCTATCATGTCTACATAAACTTTGAATAGATATATCCAGCTGAAGCTTACCAAAAGTATATCACGTCCATATTACCTCTGATATCACTTTTACCCTAACCAAACATTTATATTCAAAAATGATGGTCCACAAAGTCAGATAAAGTCTCTTTATTATCTCCGGAAAAGAGCAAATTACATAAAAAAGCAAAAAGTACATCATTGGGGAGGAGCAGTCAAATCGTGAACATGCTGCACCAAGGCCGCCATCCTCTCATTTCTGGAGTCCAAGACGTTAGCCCGAACCCGCTCCAGTCGTGCCTCATTATCACTCAAGAAGGATAGTTCGGACCTCTGGCAATCTTCTTCTTGCGAGGGGAAGGCTCTTTCTGAGTGGAAGCCTTCCTTTTTTGGGAGATAACGAGAGGCTCAGCTGGCGGAGCTATTATGCCTCTCGGTATTGTCGTCAAGATCTCATCTGCCCCGGCGGTATCTTCATTCTCATCCGAGGAAACAGACAGAACCTCCTCCCTTGCAGTAGACCTATGGGAGGGCATCCTAAAACTTTCACGCACATCAAAATTACGATGAAAGCTATTGATGGACGTATAGAACTGCGCGTACTGTCACGCCCCAGTCCCAAAAATACGTAGGACTAGGACACGTAAGCATGCCAGCCGCATGGATATGGCAACTCCAATATATGGAAACCAAATCCACACGTACGCTGTATTATGAACATCAAATCCATAAGTGGTATAAAATGTAATACAAGTCACAGGTTATAATCTAAATCTCATCCACCAAAATCATATAGAAATAAATAACCAGTATCTATGAAACTAGATCTCAATAAGAAGTATCTAAGGATGATAGTTGGGTGGAAACAAATCCACTACCAACTCCAAATGGGAAAAGTAAATACAATATAAGTACAACTCACTCAAACAATATAAGTACCAGCTACCAATCACGGCTCGAAGAGAAGACATCTACGGAGCATCTATATCCTTCCAAATCTGTGCTCCTGTAAATACTCAAGAACAGGTACACCTAGCAGCGGACCAGGTCCTCAGAGGGACATAACAAGTATACTTAAACACATGCCAATAAAGTACTGAAATAAATATCTAATGGGTCGCCTAACCGTCTAAAGTGAATGCAGTTTAAGAACAACTTTCTAACAAGTGGGCTATCTGGCCATAATTAGGATTGGCATAGTTCTCTTGGAGATCCAGGGGCCTACAAAAGCACGGCACCTTTTGATCGCCGGAGGCCCGCCATGATAATATATAGGGATCATCATGACCGCGTATCTCCGGCGGAGCGTATGGGTTACACAAGGAAAGTACAAAGGAGCCCAAATGCGGTACTTGTTGTTCTCCCCACCCCTTGCTCTAAGCATGTCACATCCATGACACGATTTGGTCCATAGCCTATTCTTAGTACCCTAGCCCAATCCTGCAACCAAACAAGGACAAGGATAGGACCACCGTACTATAATAGGCTATGTCCCTAGACCTCTAATAACTGCTAAGTCTACTAGCATGCAAAGTTTCTAACAGCAGTTATTCCTAACGCACGTCCCATACGTACCGATGATCAGTCAATACGTGCGTCCGTGATCTATATGAGACTCACAACTCGTGTAAAAATATGTGTCACAGTCAAATGAAACCTAATGGTGCTACATGATAATGGGGTAGTCTCATGAACAAGGTCAATGCAATACATAAATAAAAATATATCGCGACGTCACCGTCGCGAGCATTTTATATAACAATTAAAATATATGAACTAAGGACAGAAAATAAAGATGCATGCAACATATGGAATATAAATAACAGTACAATGGCAAGGTATACTTGCCTGGCAAGAAGCTGCAAAATGTCACGTCTAGATGTCCAATACACAGGACCAGAAGCTATGGCCTCAGAACAAATGTCTCCGGATGCTGAAATAAATATCACCAACATTTCTAGAATAAGAAAAATAGCTAAAAAGCACTTCCCTTTCGTCCAAATTGGACACAGGGGCAAAACGGTAATTTCGGGTAAAAGTGGGGTCCACGTGTGGCCCACTTTGCACCAAAAAGCGTGCCAAGGGTAACAGTCTCTAAATGGGACAAACTATAGGTCAAACAAATCTAGATGTCAATACGAACCCAACGGTATGTCCAAATGTGGATTCCGATGAGCCGAACACTATTATGTCCAAAAAGTCAACTTTGGGGCCCGCCAATTGGCGATTTGGTCAACCGTCTCAGAATCGCGTGAAATTTGGGTCACAAGACCAGCGCGTTACCACGAGTCCAGTGGTGCAAGTTTTGTCGCAATCTGACAAGCGTGCACAAAATACGCACGAGTTCCACAAAAGTTGTGACACGAAATGTGTCCGCGGATACGGCCTGATTCCGGCGTGCACACGCGTCCGAATCAGTCCCCACGAATTTTCACATGTCCGGTTACGCTGTGTGCACCATGCAGTACACTTGGTACACGGCAGGGCGGTCCCGTTTGGCGGGGCGCGCTCCGTTTCCCAACTTTTGGAAAAACGAAAAAAGTGGGTGCGCGCAGTTTTGTGACGAATTTAACTATGTCCACAGCGACTAATAGCATAGGATTATTTAACAGAAAATAAAGTAGGTCAGGTATTCTATAGGTATCAAAAAGAATCACCAAATTCGGATCTCTGTGGTGGGAGATGCGAACTCGGCAATACGGGTGGTCATTCTAGAATTCTGCGATTCCAGAATTCTGTCTGTCCGTCCACTTTGGACGCTATTTTTCACCTAGGGGCACACGTTTTCCGAGATTGGCTATAAAATAAATATTGGAGAGGGTTAAGGGATGATCATACCTATGAAAACGGAATAGCGTTTGGTCGAGCAAGTTGACGGGGAAATCGTGCCGGAGCGAAGGTACCTCGAGTGGGATTCTGCAGGGCGCGATGTCGGCGTCGACGGGATGGTTAGATGGCTTGGCGGGGCTTCTCTGGCTGCGGTGACGGCTCTAGATGGGAAGAGGAGGTCTGGAAATTAGGTTAGAGTTTTATGAGAGCTAACTATATATATATATATATATATATTAATATAGGAAGAGAGGGTGAGTGGAGCGGGTTGGAGCGGCCGAAGGGGAGGGGGGTCGGATCCCTGGTGTATTTGCTAAGGGGACGGGTCCACGTTATCTAGTTGGCTGAAGGAGAAAATCAAATGGGTGGAAGGGTTTTGCTGCAGCAAGTTGCTAGGGTCTGTGTAGTATTTCACTAATAGGTCGGGTCTGTGCATAATATGGTGGGCGGGTCCATGGGAATTTGCTAAGGGGCAAGTTGCTAAGGACTTCAAGTGGGCGGTCCCTGGGAGCATGTAATTGCTAAGGAGGGAAAAGCAACTAAGTTGCTTGCAGTCAAGTTGCTGCAAGGTTGGAAGCAAAGTTATCTTTGTTATTATTATTACTATTATTATTATTATTATTATACTTAGTTAGTTTAATTATTTAATACTTTCTTTTACTTAATCTTTTCTTAATCCTTTCTTTTCCTATTAGTATATACATATATATATTTGTGTATACATATATATTATATATATACCTATAAGAAAATTCATGGATTAAAATAATACATACCATTAGGCTAGCAACAGCTTAAGGGGTCTCCTACATGGAATAAATTCCTAAAAATTCCTGATGGTCCCACAAGTTCTCTAAGTGCCCGAACACCTATCATAAAAATTATTAAAAATCTATTTCTCCTATTTAGACCTAATTACTACAAATTAATTAATAATTAATAAATAAAAATGTATATACGATTTTCTAGGAAGAGGGTTTTATATTCTACCCAACTTATAAAAATTTTGTCCTCGAAATTAAAATTAAGCCACGATAGAATGCAAGGATGGTCTAAGATTCGCGTTGGTTAAATACAAGGCTAAGTTTATGGAGTGGGCGATGTATACACGTTGCACTTTCCGGTAATTATGGGAAAAATTCACATGGGCGAAAAGTAGGTTTCTTCAGGCGTCATGTCAATGAGGTGGACACCTAAATGCTCTTTTGCATGAAAATGCCTAACCATTGAAATATTGCACAAAGAGGGAAATGGAAGATGGGCGTGTCTAGGACAAGGGTGTGGAATTCGTAGGAAGGCAGTGACTAGTGTAGTGCTCCAATTATCGGGGCACGGTGAGGCATGTCAAGTGATATCATGTTGTAAAACTAAATAAAAATACCGTATCCTATTTCTAAGTGGATTCGTGCTAGCCTCAGTCTCACTACCTAAGCCGAGTAGGTCAAATTTCTTAGGTGAGGGGGTTTTACAATTCAGCCAACTTAAGACAATGACGTCCTCAAAATTGAAATAAGGCAGAATCGGTTAATCCTTTATGTACAATAAGGCAAGTCAGTCGCAATCTTCTTGCGATAACTAAAATCCTAATCATATCCCTTGCAATCACTTCTAGGTTAAGATGACCACTGTTCCAATCAAAATTCAACCTATGGTTATCTCTTCTCCCTTGGTTCAAATTTATCCATATTAAATCCACATAACATCTTCAAGATTTAAATAAGCATGTAAATTTTACCTCACGATCTCTCACTATCGTAATCTCCTCTAGAAGTAATTCGAGTCCAATTTTATTCCCATTTCCACTTATAATTTTTTTTTTTGTATGCTTCAACCTTTTTAAATTCCATTCACATCCTCAATATTTCAAATAGGTAGTCCAACCATCAAATTTTAATTCTTAATTTAAATTATCAAATTGAAAAAATAATTTAAATGCAGTCCACCAATGTTCAAGTCTGAAATTATATATTTATCCTTCAAATTCAAATTGCTGATTCTACGTTCATTGTTCAAAAAAAATTTAACTCATGCTCTTAAGGTATAAATATTGGGTCCTCAATATCAATTCATTGATCCTCATCATCTTAGTCATCCTTCTAACTTCTCAAAATTACAATGGCTTGAACCTCTCTCAATCTAATCTTACTCGATCATAATCTAAAAGAAATTCCTCCCGAGTTGACAATGCACTACTACCCAACTTATAATTTATCCACCTATCACCTAAGGCTATATCTCCTAAGAAAATATCCCTTAATTTGTTTACTCATGTCGTTCAATCCTCGAAGCTTCAACGCCGATCATATCACATATGATATGTCCTTAATTACGAAAGAATAATCCTCAAGTATGTGATCGGCCTATGGGGTATATCTAGTACTCTCTGTGTATCAAACTTTATACCCAGCACGAGGTTTCGTCTTTCTGAAATAAGGGAAGACGAAGATCAATAATAAAGAGTTCAAGGGCAGCATAATAGAATAGAAGTATTGGGATCAAGGCGTTTAAAGAATTCAATTGGGAATTGTCAAAGCAGTTGTGGATTAAAATCCTATTTTGGTAATCCTTTGTTTGCCTGCTCGTATTAGTACAGTTATGTAACTGATACGATATGTCAGACATGCCTAGGGCAAGTATATTCGTCTATTAATCACTACATATCTTAATCCACGTAAAGTAACGTTACGAAGGGCGAATCGAGCGCACTAAGGTTAGCTAGACCTTCATACACTGATTCTGAAATGTATTATTGTGGGCCTCCCCAATAATACATATGTTATGAACAAGCTCGATAAGGAATAAGCTTGCAAAAACTAGGCTATAATAGCAGCATAATTCAAGGTAGCACAGAAAATATAATGCTGGATTATGATGAGAGAAGTTACAAATAATTCAAGTTGCAAAAATAAAACAACATAAGCAACAATAAGAAAAGACTCTACAATCTCTACAGTTATCATATTAATTCCTTGTCTAAGTCGATAGTCGACAAAGTAGGGGTGTGAGCCTCTAAGTTCTATAGTCTGAATAAATACTATCATCTTATGTTAGCTTACAATTAATGTCATGCAGTTACACTTCATCAATGGATCACAAGGGCTATATGATACTAGGTGGTGAGGTATACTATCCAACTTAAAATAATTTAACTGATACTGTGATTGTCTTAAGGATACCGTAGAAACTCATGTTAAGGTCTACGAGAAGGGGTCTTGGTACTTATTAGGGTATCCTCTTATATTACATAGGTCATGGTCGTCTTTGTCTTAGTTATAGTGCTTATAGAACAAGTGTCAATAGTAAGGATAGAAGAGTTACTAGCCTCAAGATAAAAGGGGATATAACTTATATCGAGGTAGGGGTACATGCTACGCAATTTAAAACTAAGGGATAATCACCAGGTCACAATCTACAAGAATATCTTAAACCATCAAGTTCTAACTACTAAGCATACAATTTTAAAATTTAACATTAACAACTATAATCCTAGCAACTATATGTCCTTAATACAGAATAAAATCACCTGGCCTATAATCAGAAGTGTCAGATGGCACGAGTTGAAAGATGAAGAGAAGAAACATAATTAGTCGTCGCACAATAGCGAGCGCTATGGTCGCAAAGGAGCAATATATGAAATTAAAAATAGAGGGCTCTAGATAGCATCATGGTTTTCTAAGGGGATGGTATGCTAGTTGCTATGTTCGAGGTATGATCAAGGAAAAAGTGTTGATTATATTCCTCTAGGTTTCCTAAGGTGTTGTCTACTAATAATAAGACAATGATCTAAGTTTATAGTTCTCCAATACTATCCAACTATGAAGGTTAGGTTCAATCCTAATTTTTAATTTTTGGTTTTCTATTGGTTCCTCAATACTAGGGTCAAACATTATGGTAAAACTTCTAACTAACTCTAGTAGTGTCTATACTACTCTCAAGTCCTCATAATACATCAAGGGGTAATGGTGAACCAATCTATAGATAAGGAATTCTAGGTTTCACTAGATATTCTAAACTTAGTGGTGTGTCTATATTCTCGTTGTATTCTTAATATATGTGCTACTCTAATTATCATCCTAATAACAGGGGTTCCTATATTCTAGCAGAAGACTATACTCAAGGAACTATTAGGGAAGCACATGAATCAAGCAGGATACAATTGTTCAAAATAGAACAGATAGGAGGAGATGAATCACAGTCAATTGTGGATGAGATCCTATACTCTAGTCCTAGGTGCAGGCTTGTTCGGTACAGTAACGTAACCGAGACAATATGCTCTCGACCTGCATGGGCCACCACAAAAACATGTCACGCCCCAGTCCCAAAAATACGTAGGACTAGGACACGTAAGCATGCCAGCCGCATGGATATGGCAACTCCAATATATGGAAACCAAATCCACACGTACGCTGTATTATGAACATTAAATCCACAAGTAGTATAAAATGTAATACAGGTCACAGGTTATAATCTAAATCTCATCCACCAAAATCATACAGAAATAAATAACCAGTATCTATGAAACTAGATCTCAATAAGAAGTATCTAAGGATGATAGTTGGGTGGAAACAAATCCACTACCAACTCCAAATGGGAAAAGTAAATACAATATAAGTACAACTCACTCAAACAATATAAGTACCAGCTACCAATCACGGCTCGAAGAGAAGATATCTACGGAGCATCTATATCCTTCCAAATCTGTGCTCCTGCAAATACTCAAGAACAGGTACACCTAGCAGCGGACCAGGTCCTCAGAGGGACATAACAAGTATACTTAAACACATGCCAATAAAGTACTGAAATAAATATCTAATGGGTCGCCTAACCGTCTAAAGCGAATGCAGTTTAAGAACAACTTTATAACAAGTGGGCTATCTGGCCATAAATAGGATTGGCATAGTTCTCTTGGAGATCCAGGGGCCTACAAATGTACGGCACCTTTCGAACGCCGGAGGTCCGCCATGATAATATATAGGGGTCATCATGACCGCGTATCTCCGACGGAGCGTACGGGTTACACAAGGAAAGTGCAAAGGAGCCCAAATGCGGTACTTGTTGTTCTCCCCACCCCATGCTCTAAGCATGTCACATCCATGACACGATTTGGTCCATAGCCTATTCTTAGTACCCTAGCCCAATCCTGCAACCAAACAAGGACAAGGATAGGACCACCGTACTATAATAGGCTATGTCCCTAGACCTCTAATAACTGCTAAGTCTACTAGCATGCAAAGTTTCTAACAGCAGTTATTCCTAACGCACGTCCCACACGTACCGATGATCAGTCAATACGTGCGTCCGTGATCTATATGAGACTCACAACTCGTGTAAAAATATGTGTCACAGTCAAATAAAACCTAATGGTGCTACATGATAATGGGGTAGTCGCATGAACAAGGTCAATGCAATACATAAATAAAATATATCGCGACGTCACCGTCGCGAGCATTTTATATAACAATTAAAATATATGAACTAAGGACAGAAAATAAAGACGCATGCAACATATGAAATATAAATAACAGTACAATGGCAAGGTATACTTGCCTGGCAAGAAGCTGCAAAATGTCACGTCCAGATGTCCAATACACAGGACCAGAAGCTATGGCCTAAGAACAAATATCTCCGGATGCTGAAATAAATATCACTAATGTTTCTAGAATAAGCAAAATAGCTAAATAGTACTTCCCTTTCGTCCAAATTGGACACAGGGGCAAAACGGTAATTTCGGGTAAAAGTGGGGTCCACGTGTGGCCCACTTTGTACCAAAAAGCGTGCCAAGGGTAACAGTCTCTAAATGGGACAAACTATAGGTCAAACAAATCTAGATGTCAATACGAACCCAACGGTATGTCCAAATGTGGATTCCGATGAGCCGAACACTATTATGTCCAAAAAGTCAACTGTGGGGCCCGCCAATTGGTGATTTGGTCAACCGTCTCAGAATCGCATGAAATTTGGGTTACAGGACCAGCACGTTACCACGAGTCCAGTGGCGCAAGTTTCGTCACAATCTGACAAGCGTACTCAAAATACGCACGAGTTCAACAAAAGTTGTGACACGAAATGTGTCCTCGGATACGGCCTGATTTCGGCGTGCACACGTGTCCGAATCAGTCCCCACGAATTTTTACGTGTCCGGTTACGCTGTGTGCACCATGCGGTATACTTGGTACACGGCGGGGCGGTCCCGTTTGGCGGGGCGCGCTCCGTTTCCCAACTTTTGGAAAACCGGAAAAAATGGGTGCGCGCAGTTTTGTGACGAATTTAACTATGTCCACAGCGACTAATAGCATAGGGTTATTTAACAGAAAATAAACTAGGTCAGGTATTCTACAGGTATCAAAAAGAATCACCGAATTCGGATCTCTGTGGTGGGAGATGCGAACTCGGCAATACGGGTGGTCATTCTAGAATTCTGCGATTCCAGAATTCTGTCTGTCCGTCCACTTTGGACGCTATTTTTCACCTAGGGGCACACATTTTCCAAGGTTGGCTATAAAACGAATATTGGAGAGGGCTAAGGGATGATCATACCTATGAAAACAGAACAGCGTTTGGTCGAGCAAGTCGACAGGAAATTGCGCCGGAGCGAAGGTGCCTCGAGTGGGATTCTGCAGGGCGCGATGTCGACGTCGACGGGATGGTTAGATGGCTTAGCGGGGCTTCTCTGGCTGCGGTGACGGCTCTAGATGGGAATAGGAGGTCTAGAAATTAGGTTAGGGTTTTATGAGAGCTAACTATATATATATATATATTAATATAGGAAGAGAGGGTGAGTGGAGCGGGTTGGAGCGGCCGAAGGGGAGGGGGGTCGGATCCCTGGTGTATTTGCTAAGGGGACGGGTCCACGTTATCTAGTTGGCTGAAGGAGAAAATCAAATGGGTGGAAGGGTTTTGCTGCAGCAAGTTGCTAGGGTCTGTGTAGTATTTCACTAATAGGTCGGGTCTGTGCATAATATGGTGGGCGGGTCCCTGGGAATTTGCTAAGGGGCAAGTTGCTAAGGACTTCAAGTGGGCGGTCCCTGTGTCACTACCACATTTTATAGGAAAGGGTATTTTAGTAATTGCCTATTTAAATAAATATTGTGCATGAAAGATAATTTTTGTTGTATTATTTAATTATTGTTGGATGTTATTTAATTATTTTGGACTTATTTTAGTAGACCCAACTAGTGTAGTTTGGACCCATGGACCAACATGAATTAAATAGTTAGATTTGGCCCATTTAGAAAGCCCATGGTTAAGGAGATGGATTAAATTAATTAAGTAATTAGACTAGAAGCTTCCTTCCTTAATTATTTCTTCATGAGAGGCCCCAAGGGGTACATTGGACATTTTACAATTGCTTGGGAGAGGGGCAAGGCCGGCCTATTAAAAGAGGGGGGAAATTTTTCTTTCCTCTCATTCTCATTCCAAATCTAGATCTAGAATTTCCTACTCCCAAATTCCCTCCATTCCCATTCCAATTCTCCACCAAATTCATCCCAAATTCTTCCCAATTCACTATTAGAAAGTTGAGAAGCAAGGATCTAGAAGGAGGAAGAAAGGGTCTACAAAGAGGAGCAAGGATCTACAATTTGGAAGCAAGTTTATCTCAATTGGAGGTTTCATTGGGAATCCATCTCCCAATAGGTATAATTCAGTTTTTTTCTCATTAAAATAGCTTCTAAATCTGAGATTTAATCATGTAAAATCAACCTATATGTATGTACTACCCATAGGACTTTGTTTTATGTTCATAGGAGACCCATGGAGAAAGTTATGGTGCTTTTTGTGTCAATTTTGTTGGAATTCCGAATTTACATTTTGTTGTGTGTGTCAATTGATCCTATAGATCAATTGGGCATGTGCTTATGTGTTTGGGGCTTGTGTCGTATCCATATTTGGGTACATATGGTTCGTATCTCAACTATTTGGTGATACGTGTCATTTTGGGGGTTTTCCTCCGACACGGGGCTTTGTACATGTCGTATTTTGACACGGACACATAGATCTACTTTTGACACTTTAATTTGTTTATAAATATTATTTGTGACTTGTTTGTGTCCTTCGGGGTGCAATTGGTTGTGTGTTGGACTCGTGTCACATGCGTATCCTAGATCTAGTGGGATACGGTGTGATACTCTCCAAATTGGTGTGTTTATGTGTAGATCTAATTATTTATGCTTTAAATTCTTCATTTATAATTAGTAAATATATATAGATATTATATATTATTTTAGTGTATTTATTATGGTATTTATTGTAGCATAGATCTATAGATATTTCTATGTGTTGTAATGTGGTGTATAAATATATGTATGTAGCTTTCTTGCATGCAATTATATATGTACTTATGTTAATAACATAAATTATACATAAATATTTTATAAAATATATTTATGTGTTTAAATGTGTAATTATATTATTTATAATTATTATGTAATTATTTGGATTTAATGAATGTATTTTTATGTGTGCTTCTAGCCATGTAAAATACGTACATATGTGCATGTGTTTGGTATTTTAATTTTGTAAATTTATATGTATGTATATATAAGTATATAGTTATTAAATTTGTTTTATATATATATATGCATTTTGATTTATATATATGTATATATATAGGTATTTTTGTGAGGTATAATACTAATAATAATATATTATTTTATAGGGTTTGTATATACATTATTAGAGTGTGCATTATTTGTATTATTAGTATACTTTGTGTGGGTATCAATTGGGATCTAATTTTGATTCCTAAATTGTTGTATTTTATTTTCTATATTATTTATAGATTTCTTGTGAGGTTGACCTTGGTTTGACCGTGTTTGACTTTAGTTGACTTTAGAGTTGACCATAGTTGACTTTTAACTTAGAATTGATTTATTGACCTAGAAGTTGATTGGTTTGACTTGTTCTCTTTTCGGGACCTTGTATTAATGTGGTATTCCATATCTAGGTCTTCGAGGCACCGAGTCAGACATCTGTGAGACTTTTCATCGGACTTCAGGCGAGTACATTCTCTGATAGTTTCTCATTTATGATATCCTCTATGTTCGTTGTATCTAGTGTAGATATACATGTTTCTCTTGACACTATGGTTACACGGATTGGTATATCCGGATCTCGTCATGAGATGTTATTCCTTGGTATATGGTGTATATGGTGCAAGTATTGTTTCATTGGTTATCTTGTACATGTACAGACACCGATTTTCGAGAGGAGTCGCTCTCTTCTTGGGGAATCTAGTGCCATAGCATACCGTGGTTGGATCTATTATACCAGTTGGGGGTGGGGAGTATTAGTATAGATATGTGATCAAATCCCTATTGAATAAAGTATTGGTAAGCGAATAGTGTTGATCTTGCACCGCACGTATGATTAGCCAGGCCGCATTGTATCTTGCCCAAGCCGATCACATGTTAAGCTAGTACTCATACACTTAGTCATTAGTATTATTGTTTCATTGGCATATTGTTCATTATTGTATTTCTTTCAAGTAGTTCCTTATTGTCTATATATCTCGTGTATCTATTTTGTGCATCTTGTTATCCACAGCTATTTACTGTTACATAGTTTTTATCATGGATTAGAACTGCTGTAGAGATGTACTCTGCTCCTTTCCTGACTGGATATATTTTTCCAGATGACACTGAGGAGTACCCTACCTATTAAGGACCCCAGGATGTTGTGGGTTTAGATTCGGAGACCCTGGCTCAAGAGGGACTTATCCCAACTGAGACAGTTGACCCTGGAGTGTAGCTTTGTAGTATGATAGTATTCTTTTGTACTGGATTTATCTCCAGCTTATTTTTGTTACTCTTCAGACTCATTGATGTATTATTTTAAACTCATGAGTTGTATGATGACTATTCTATTCTTATCTGATTTCGTGCTCATTCTATCTTAGTTCTGTGATTGAGTATTCTATCATTATTGGTGGTTCATTACTTTAGATAGACTATCTAGACAACGTTCTACCGCCGATTCTGCGGCGTAGGCTGGGCGTTGTTTCCGACTAGTATCCTTACATCGGGTATGGGTCGTGACACGTTTTTGGTGGTGGCCCACGTAGGTCTAGCTTCACAAGTATGTGATGTCGTGGTAGTGCGACAACTTAGTTGTACTACTACGAGCCTGCGATAGGATATAGGGAATAGGCTGAGATACTCAATCACATCTAGGAAAATTCTTTTGATTCAACTATCTCCTTTGACATTGATACTTGATCCCTTAAACTGTCCTTTCCTTGATGTCTTACATCTTGTGCCATATTTGATTTTTTCTTTCGCTTTGTCTCAGGATGCCGCCTAAGACTAGATCACAGCAGGGTAAAGCAGTTTCCGAGAGATCTGCGATGTCCCGAGGGCCTGCACCAGTCACCTCTCCGGTGATTGGAGTGTCAGCTGCTTTCGGAGGTCCACCACCTACTCAGAGGACTGTGCCAGCTGTATCTGAGGGGCTTCCACCTCCACCTCCTGTGCCAGCAGAGGCGTCACAGATGTTTACACTGTTTCGTGAGATGCTCGAGGCACAGAGGGCTCAGTCAGAGGCACATCAGAGGCAGACCGACGTCCTACGGCAGGGCATCGAGAGTGCTCATCAGCTTGCTCGTGCTGTAGTTGAGAAAGGAGTTCCGATCCAGCAGCAGGTTGTTCCTCAAGTTGCTCAGCTTCGGCCAAGCAACATTCAGGACTTCAAGAAACTGGAGCCAAGGGTTTTCAAAGGGACGGAGGGCATCGTCTATGTTGATGATTAGCTCGAGGACATTGAGCGTCTTATGAGGGTGTCCCGTCTTTCTGAAGATCTGAAGGTTGAGGCGGTAGGACTTCAACTGTTCGACGTCGCTCGCACTTGGTTCAGGAATGAGCCGGTTCTAGTTGAAGTAGGAAAATCTTGGGAGGTATTCAAGGACCTTTTCAAGAAGAAGTTTTTCGCTCGGATAGACAGGCTTGACTTGGGGAGACAATTTGAGAGTCTCATTCAGGGGAGCATGTCTGTGGAGGAATACGCTGCGGAGTTCGGTAGGTTGAGCCAATTTGCAGAGTACTTGGTGAGGGAGCCGGAGGTTCGAGCTATTCGTTTTCGAGAGGGTCTAAACTGGGAAGTAAAGATTCTCATTCCGTCGCGGAGGCACGCAAGGTTGAGCGGGATCTGGGTTTGAAGACCAAGAGAGACCGTGATTCTTTTCTGGGGGCCAACGGCAGTGCAGTATCTGCCAAACGTCCTCATTTCCAGTCCAGACCTTTCCAGCAGCCACAGCAGAACCAGACTCCAGCTAGAGCACCTTTTCACCAGGCACCTCAGCAGCAGAGACAGTTTCAGCAAGCTCCATGCAACTTCTGCAAGAAGCCTGGCCACATCTGGGAAGTTTGTAGGAGGAGGCTAGGAGTTTGTTTGTATTGTGGTACTGAAGGGCATCAATCAAGGGAGTGTCCTCGTCGTGCAGTTCAGAAAGCAGCTCCAGCTCCGAGGACACAGACGAGACCACCTGCAGCACAGTCGAGGGGACCGCTTCCGACACAGCAGTAGCGTGTTGTCCAGCATCAACAGCAGGGAGGTGCTCGGCAGGGACGAGCGTTTGCTATGACCATCGAAGAGGACGAATCCACCGGAGATGTCATTGCAGGTTCTATTCTTCTTGATTCCATACCAGCTTTAGCTTTGTTTGATAGTGGTGCTTCCCATAGTTTTGTATCTGTTTCTTTTGCTCTGAAGCATGGTTTGGTAGTTGAGTCTTTGCTTAGGACTTGCAAGATCATGACCGGGGGAGGCATTATCCTGGTTAATGATATTTGCAAGGATCGAAGAGTTACTCTGGGAGGCCGGGAGTTGAGTGCGTGTCTACTTGTAATGCCACTTCCGAGCTACGACATTGTACTTGGGATGGATTGGTTGAGTAGGCACCGTGCTAGCATAGACTGTAGAGGAGGTAGAGTTTTGTTTGGTTCGCTAGGAGAGCCAGAGTTTGAGTTTGCTAGAGGAGCTGCGGAGCAGGGGGAAGGCATTATTTGTGGAGCTATGGTGGAAGACAAGGAGTTGCCGCATCCGTTGATAGCATAATTCTTGGATGTGTTTCCTGAGGAATTGGCAGGATTGTCACCAGATCGAGATATTGAATTTTCTATAGACTTGGTGCCAGGTGAAGAACCAATTTTGTAGCATGTCTATAGAGTAAACAACAGCGAGCTGGTCGAGTTAAAGAAGCAGGTGGACGAATTACAGGATAAGGGGTTTATCAGATCGAGTTCTTCACTATGGGGAGCCTCGGTATTGTTTGTACCAAAGAAGGATGGATCGGTGCGCATGTGCATTGATTACAGGGCTTTGAATAATCTCACTATCAAGAATAAGTATCCTTTGCCACGGATTGATGATCTGTTTGATCAGTTGAGTGGTGCGAAGGTATTTTCTAAGATAGATTTCAGATCAGGCTACCATCAGGTGAAGGTGAAGCCGGAGGACATACCGAAGACTGCTTTTAGAACTCGGTATTGTCAGTACGAGTTTATGGTGATGCCGTTTGGTTTGACTAATGCACCAGCGGTATTTATGAACTTGATGAACAAGGTGTTCCACCAGTACCTTGACAAGTTCGTGGTGGTGTTCATCAACGACATACTCATATACTCGAGGACACCGGAGGAGCATGAGGAGCATTTGAGGATTGTGTTGGATGTGCTGAGGAAGGAGAAGTTGTATGGAAAGTTGTCCAAATATGAGTTTTTCTTGGACAAGGTAGAATTCTTGGGGCATGTTGTGACTGGTGATGGTATTTCAGTAGATCCGAAGAAGATTTCAGCAGTGGAATCTTGGAAGACTCCGAGTTCGGTAGCAGAGATCAGGAGTTTCTTGGGATTGGCAGGCTACTACAGGAAGTTTGTGCAAGATTTTTCGAGGATTGCCGAGCCGATGACCAGACTCACAAGGAAGGATGTAGAGTTTGTTTGGACGGAGGATTGCCAGGTTGCTTTTGAAGAGTTGAAGAAGAGGTTGACGTCTGCTCCTATTTTGATGTTACTATCAGGGTCCGGAGGTTTCACTATTTATAGTGATGCATCGGGGAAGGATTTGGGTTGTGTTCTTCAGCAGCATGGAAAAGTGATTGCCTATGCATCCAGGCAATTGCGTCCTCATGAAAAGAACTATCCTACCCATAATTTGGAGTTGGCAGCTGTCATATTCGCCCTGAAGTTGTGGAAATATTATTTGTACGGAGAGCGTGTGGAGATCTTCACAGACCACAAAAGCTTGAAGTACGTTTTCACGCAGAAGGAGTTGAACATGAGGCAGCATCGGTGGTTGGAACTGATGAAGGATTTTGATATCTCTTCACAATATCATCCTGCGAAAGCCAATGTAGTTGCCGATGCTTTGAGCAGGTATCCGGTAGCTATGTTCTTGACGCAGGATCGATATTTATTGGAGGACTTGGAGAGCTTGGGCATTGAGATGATTATTCCTGGTGGTGCTATGCAGATGTGGGGACTGCAGATACACTCAGATTTGATGGACAGGATCAAGGCAGCACAGTATGATGATGTATCTTTGAGGAGTATCAGAGCTCAGGTTAGAGCAGGATTGGAGGATGACTTCACTATTGTAGAGGATGGATCTTTGAGGCATGGAGTTAGATTGTGTGTGCCTAGTGGGGAGTTGCGTGAGGAGTTGTTGCAGGAAGCACATCGCTTTCAGTATTCCATATATCCAGGTGCTAACAAGATGTATCGGGATATGCGAGAGAGTGTGTGGTGGTATGGCATGAAGAGGGAAGTGGCACAGTTTGTATCCAGATGCTTAGTGTGCCAGCAGGTGAAAGCCGAGAGGCAGAGGCCAGGAGGGTTACTTCAGCCATTACCCATTCCAGAGTGGAAGTGGGAACACATTACTATGGATTTTGTGTCCGGACTTCCACTATCTCCAGGAGGGAAAGACGTAATTTGGGTCATTGTTGATAGGTTGACCAAGTCGGCCCACTTTTTGCCTTTCAAGGTGGGTTTGTCTACGGAGAAGCTGGCAGAGATGTATGTGAGGCAGATCGTTAGGATACATGGAGTTCCCGTCAGCATAGTCTCAGATCGGGATAGTCGTTTCACTTCTCATTTCTGGAGGAGTTTGCAGGAGAGTTTGGGCACTCAGCTCAAGTTCAGTACTGCATATCATCCCCAGACAGATGGGCAGTCAGAGAGGACTATCCAGACTCTCGAGGATATGTTGCACACTTGTGTACTAGATTTTGGGGGTTCTTGGGAGGACCATCTCCATTTGGTAGAGTTTGCTTACAACAACAGTTACCAGGCCAGTATAGAGATGTCACCTTTTGAAGCTCTATATGGTCGGAGGTGTCGTACTCCTTTGTCTTGGGACAATGTTGGAGAGAGAGTTTTACTTGGGCCAGAGATGGTTGTGAATGCAGCGGAGAAGGTTCAGTTGATCAGAGACAGACTTCGAGTGGCGCAGGACAGACAGCGGCATTGGGCCGATAGCCATCGGAGACCTTTGGAGTTCGAGGTATAGTTTAGATTTTGTTTGTGCTTGTTCTTGTTTGTTATAGATTAAGTTCTTAAGATGGCATTTTGTTCTAGGTGGGTGGTTTGGTGTTTTTGAGGATTTCTCCGACACGAGGCACGATTCGCTTCGGTGGAGGCGGAAAGCTTTGTCCGCGATTCATCGGACCTTTCACTATTCTAGAGAAGGTAGGTACAGTTGCTTATAGACTAGACTTGCCACCTGTATTGGAGGGTGTGCACAACGTGTTTCATGTGTTGCAGTTGAGACGATACGTGGCAGATCCTAGTCATGTATTGGATCACTCAGAGATAGAGGTGGGCCCTACTCTTAGCTATCCAGAGCAGCCAGTTGAGATTCTGGATCGGAGAGAGAAGGTGCTGAGGAACCAGACTATTCCTTTAGTACGTGTCGCATGGAGGCATCACTCTCCGGGGGAGTCTACCTGGGAGAGAGAGGATGACATGCGAGAGCGTTATCCATATTTGTTTGTACCTTGAGGTATGTTATTTTCTAGTTATGTTCTGTTCATTAGTTAATTGTGATTCTTTAGTTCTGTTCTGTGATTTTTCTGGGGGTAGTTTTCATCTTTAAATTTCGAGGACGAAATTATTTTAAGGAGGGTAGACTTGTCACTACCACATTTTTTAGGAAAAGATATTTTAGTAATTGTCTATTTAAATAAATATTGTGCATGGTAGATAATTTTTGTTGCATTATTTAATTATTGTTGGATGTTATTTAATTATTTTGGACTTATTTTAGTAGACCCAACTAGTGTAGTTTGGACCCATGGACCAACATGAATTAAATAGTTAGATTTGGCCCATTTAGAAAGCCCATGGTTAAGGAGATGGATTAAATTAATTAAGTAATTAGACTAGAAGCTTCCTTCCTTAATTATTTCTTCATGAGAGGCCCCAAGGGGTACATTGGACATTTTACAATTGCTTGGGAGAGGGGCAAGGCCGGCCTATTAAAAGAGGGGGGGAATTTCTCTCTCCTCTCATTCTCATTCCAAATCTAGATCTAGAATTTCCCACTCCCAAATTTCCTCCATTCCCATTCCAATTCTCCACCAAATTCATCCCAAATTCTTCCCAATTCACTATTAGAAAGTTGAGAAGCAAGGATCTAGAAGGAGGAAGAAAGGATCTACAATGAAGAGCAATGATCTACAATTTGGAAGCAAGTTTATCTCAATTGGAGGTTTCATTGGGAATCCATCTCCCAATAGGTATAATTCAGTTTTTTCCCATTAAAATAGCTTCTAAATCTGAGATTTAATCATGTAAAATCAACCTATATGTATGTACTACCCATAGGACTTTGTTTTATGTTCATAGGAGACCCGTGGAGAAAGTTATGGTACTTTTTGTGTCAATTTTGTTGGAATTCCGAATTTACATTTTGTTGTGTGTGTCAATTGATCCTATAGATCAATTGGACATGTGCTTATGTGTTTGGGGCTTGTGTCGTATTCATATTTGGGTACATGTGGTTCGTATCCCAACTATTTGGTGATACGTGTCATTTTGGGGGTTTCCCTCCGACACGGGGCTTTGTACATGTCACATTTTGACACGGACACATAGATCTACTTTTGACACTTTAATTCGTTCATAAATATTATTTATGACTTGTTTGTGTCCTTCGGGGTGCAATTGGTTGTGTGTTGGACTCGTGTCACATGCGTATCCTAGATCTAGTGGGATACGGTGTGATACTCTCCAAATTGGTGTGTTTATGTGTAGATCTAATTATTTATGCTTTAAATTCTTCATTTATAATTAGTAAATATATATAGATATTATATATTATTTTAGTGTATTTATTATGGTATTTATTGTAGCATAGATCTATAGATATTTCTATGTGTTCTAATATGGTGTATAAATATATGTATGTAGATTTCTTGCATGCAATTATATATGTACTTATGTTAATAACATAAATTATACATAAATGTTTTATAAAATATATTTATGTGTTTAAATGTGTAATTATATTATTTATAATTATTATGTAATTATTTGGATTTAATGAATGTATTTTTATGTGTGCTTCTAGCCATGTAAAATACGTACATATGTGCATGTGTTGGGTATTTTAATTTTGTAAGTTTATATATATATATATATAAGTATATAGTTATTAAATTTGTTTTATATATATATATGCATTTTGATTTATATATATGTATATATATAGGTGTTTTTGTGAGGTATAATACTAATAATAATATATTATTTTATTGGGTTTGTATATACATTATTAGAGTGTGCATTATTTGTATTATTAGTATACTTTGTGTGGGTATCAATTGGGATCTAATTTTGATTCCTAAATTGTTGTATTTTATTTTCTATATTATTTATAGATTTTTTGTGAGGTTGACCTTGGTTTGACCATGTTTGACTTTAGTTGACTTTAGAGTTGACCATAGTTGACTTTTAACTTAGAATTGATTTATTGACCTAGAAGTTGACTGATTTGACTTGTTCTCTTTCCGGGACCTTGTATTAATGTGGTATTCCATATCTAGGCCTTCGAGGCACCGAGTCAGACATCTGTGAGACTTTTCATCGGACTTCAGGCGAGTACATTCTCTGATAGTTTCTCATTTATGATATCCTCTATGTTCGTTGTATCTAGTGTAGATATACATGTTTCTCTTGACACTATGGTTACACGGATTGGTATATCCGGATCTCGTCATGAGATATTATTCCTTGGTATATGGTGTATATGGTGCAAGTATTGTTTTATTGGTTATCTTGTACATGTACAGACACCGATTTTCGGGAGGAGTCGCTCTCTTCTTGGGGAATCTAGTGCCATAGCATACCGTGGTTGGATCTATTATACCAGTTGGGGGTGGAGAGTATTAGTATAGATATGTGATCAAATCCCTATTGAATAAAGTATTGGTAAGCGAATAGTGTTGATCATGCACCGCACGTATGATTAGCCAGGCCGCATTGTATCTTGCCCAAGCCAATCACATGTTAAGCTAGTACTCACACACTTAGTCATTAGTATTATTGTTTCATTGGCATATTGTTCATTATTGTATATCTTTCCAGTAGTTTCTTATTGTCTATATATCTCTTGTATCTATTTTGTGCATCTTGTTATCCACAGCTATTTACTGTTACATAGTTTTTATCATGGATTAGAACTGCTGTAGGGATGTACTCTGCTCCTTTCCTGACTGGATATATTTTTCCAGATGACACTGAGGAGTACCCTACCTATTATGGACCCCAGGATATTGTGGGTTTAGATTCGGAGACCCTGGCTCAAGAGGGACTTATCCCAACTGAGACAGTTGACCCTGGAGTGTAGCTTTGTAGTATGATAGTATTCTTTTGTACTGGATTTGTCTCCAGCTTATTTTTGTTACTCTTCAGACTCATTGATGTATTATTTTAAACTCATGAGTTGTATGATGACTATTCTATTCTTATCTGATTTCGTGCTCATTCTACCTTAGTTCTGTGATTGAGTATTCTATCATTATTGGTGGTTCATTACTTTAGATAGACTATCTAGACAGCGTTTTACTGCCGATTCTGCGGCGTAGGCTGGGCGTTGTTTCCGACTAGTATCCTTACATCGGGTACGGGTCGTAACACCCTGGGAGCATGTAATTGCTAAGGAGGGAAAAGCAACTAAGTTGCTTGCAGTCAAGTTGCTGCAAGGTTGGAAGCAAAGTTATCTTTGTTATTATTATTACTATTATTATTATTATTATTATTATACTTAGTTAGTTTAATTATTTAATACTTTCTTTTACTTAATCTTTTCTTAATACTTTCTTTTCCTATTAGTATATACATATATATATATATATATTTGTGTATACATATATATTATATATATACCTATAAGAAAATTCATGGATTAAAATAATACACACCATTATGCTAGCAACAGCTTAAGGGATCTCCTACATGGAATAAATTCCTAAAAATTCCTGAAGGTCCCACAAGTCCTCTAAGTGCCCGAACACCTTTCATAAAAATTATTAAAAATCTATTTCTCCTATTTAGACCTAATTACTACAAATTAATTAATAATTAATAAATAAAAATGTATATACGATTTTCTAGGAAGAGGGTTTTACACGTACGAGTGCAGGATGCGCAACTCCGTAGAGAGAGAAGTTGCTGACACAGCAAAAGTTGCACCAGTACAGCCCGTGATAAAGTACCACCATCCTCTGGTTCCATCAATAAGTCCACCTTTGGACTTGTAGCTGGTAATGGCATTCCCCACATGCAACTGGTGGTACCCAAACTGCCCGACAAACCGACTGGGCAAATAAGGTTCCAGGTAGTAGTGATCATCGCTTCTGTACAGCAAATGGGAAGGTCTAATGCAGACCAACCAGTAGAAGGCTTCAGGAGAAAGAATGGTCATCCCTTGACCCCCATCCTTAAGTTTCTTCCCCTGTTGATTGATATGCACAGGAGGGACGATACAGAAGAACTTCCAGCTGTGGGCAAAATTTAACGCCCGCCGGCAATCTATAACGGTCGCCACGTTCCAAGATGAATTCTTGTAATTCAACAAGAAGTTATTTCCTGAACCGCTGGCAGGACCGGGAGACATCACCCTGGTGTTGTGAAGAACTATCCATCCCATCAAGTATAGGAATGGTAATTCCACTCGGGGAAAGCTTTCGCGCTGCGTATCATCAGCAAGCAGTCCATCAGTAAGGGCCCTCAGACTTGCTTGTATTCTACATACCATAGCAGGAAGCAAGCCCAGTCTTTCTCCGAACACCAAACGCACTATAGGCCATAAGGTATTGCGATGGATGCGATCTGCAGACGTGAAGTCAGGCACTACCCAGCGACGAAGCCAAACGGAGAGGAAGCCAGCCAATTGAGCTTCCCTTGACAGAGGCTTACGACAATGCCTCATATAACTGAAGGCTTTTGTGCCTGCAGGGTAACCCTCTATCTCCTCGTCAAAAATATGATCTGGAGCCCCTGCATCTTTAATAAGGTCATCGACCGTGTCAGCATTGAGCATACTCAGGAGGTTCAAAGGCCTATCTTAGCTATCTACCACCTTGTCCAACTTAATATTTCTGGCCTGGTGGAAGAAGAGATAGGTGGCCCACTTGTCGATGTGAGCCAAGTCAGTGGGCTTCTTGTAGAAAGTGGTGCAGGCAATATAGTGGCACATCAGCTCCTGATATACTGCTACTGCCCGAGGGTTTGTATCCCTCAACTCCCTATTTGTAGGGACGTACTCTTCATAAGGAACGTCCTCCATCGGCAGCTTTGAAATCTCTACCATCTCATGAAGGGCTAAGCCCAACTCACCCAACGGAGTGGTAAAAGTCCCAGTGAGCGAGTTGTATCGCCCCATCAAGGCTAAGAACAAGTTAGGGTTGAGAGGCAACCCAACACTTATGGCACTCACGACCGCGAACAAACCAATACTTTCCAGCTCCGTCTGAAAGTGCTTCAGGACCCAAGTAGTCAAACTGGCCCATCGAAGATACCCCGGGCTAAGCCATCCACTGGACCGAGGGTTGCCCCTGTGGTACATTCCTCCCTGCCCCCATAAAGTTATTGCAGAAGGTCGATATCTGAACCGGCTGGATCAACGAAGTGTCCTCACTCGGGACACTACCCGGCAATAATCCCCTAAAGGGCATAACAGGGCCCGAAGGACGGCTCTTATAGGCCCCCCGATCGTATTCCTTGTTGTATAAGATCTTCCCCGGTCGTCCGTGAATATCGGGGGTCAGGGTCCATGCCATCTTCCTAGGATGTGTGGCATGGAAGAACACAAAGATAGGGTAATCCCTGAGCATCCGGGGCAGATACATGATCGTGCCCTCAGTAGTAAAAACCCAATCCTTCTTCTTGGGTTTAGTCTGGGACTATTTATCGATCGCATCCCCGAACAAGAAGCCTGGCTTCTTATACTCTGTCCCGTCTATGTATGTCAGAGGCTCCCCACTGATCATACTCAGCAGCATGCGTTCTCCTTGGGACGAGATTATGGTTTCCCTTTCTTCAGGATAATTGGCTCCAGAAAAAAGGAATGTCACGTAGGACAAGTCCTCCAAATAGTTTGAAATCAACATCCCGGTAGCAGAGCCCATAACTTCAGCCAAAGGAGAAATCTGCAAGTCCACTCAAAATACAAGAAAATCAGTCAGTCTCTACATTAGACGATACACTCTTATAATTTACGCCAAAGATTATTAGTCTGAGCTTTTACGCCAAGACTGCAAAAACATGAGTCTTACGCTGGAACTTATTTCCGATGCGTAAAATTCAAGGTTGGTAGTAGACACCAAAATCTAACAGTCTGAGATTTTACGCCAGATTGACAAAATTTGAAATTTTACGCCGGAAGTCATATCCAGCGCGTAAAATTCAAAGTTTGCAGTTCTACTCCAAATTTCGACAGTCTGAGTTTTTACGCCAGACTGCAAAAACAGGGAGTTTTTACGCCGACACATTAGGAATGTGCACGTAACAATAAAATATCTTAGTACATCATCCTCGAAGAGGCTCTCAGTACAAAAGATGACCTTGCGCGTGCACATACAACTTGGGCGAAGGAGTTTTCCTCCCGAAGTCTTTACCTGTTATGTCCGGAGCACAGCTCGACGGTGGAGCGCTGCGTTCCGATCGAGGTTCGGTCAGCCTAATGGGAGTTGCTCGTGCTTGAGCAGTGGAGCGGGAAGAGGAAGCGACCTTCTTTCCCTTAGCAGTGGAAGCCTGTTTAGGTGCCATGGTGATTCTGAGTTCTCAAGAAAGAGACGAAGAAAAAGGGTTCTTAAAAAGCAAGGGTTTTGGGAAGACAGATGAAAGTTTTCTCTCTCAGGACTTTGGACTATTTATAGAGTTTGGATAACACTAAGAATCCCTAACCAAATCCGATATTTAATATTCGGTTATGATTTGGGACCACATTAGCCTATTATTTAGGGAAGACGGACAGTCAGTGGATCCAGATTTTACGCACAGAGCAGATCAATGATTTTACGCTAAGGATCTTTTACGCTCGAGAGGTTACAAATCTATAGTTTTACGCTCAGAAGCTATAAATCTACGGTTTTACGCCCAGATGCTTTTACGCTCGCGAGCTTTTATGCTCAAGAGGCTACAAACCTACGATTTCACGCTCAGAGGCTACAAATCTATGATTTCATGCTCGGAAGCTTTTTACGCTCAGAGGCTACAAATCTACGATTCTACGCTCGAAGGCTACAAACGTCCAATTACAAGGGTTTACGTAAAAGATGCTCCTTTTTTGCTACAAAATATTCCAAGTGCCTAAAACACACAAGAGTTCAGCATTGAAGATGACTCTTCTTCTTGGGTCGATTGGAAGTTCATCCAAAGTCCAGTCAGAATCTTTTCTAAAAAAGTTCATATATGGCTTAGTCGACAGATATTTCTTGCCCTTTCTCAAGGGATTTTCGAAAAACCATTCTTGAAGATGATGGTCTGAATAAAAAAGTCTTCGTAACAGAGAAGTGACAGTTCAGAAATTCTACGCGACTTCTCGTTCAAAATAGCATGACAGTTTGGATCTTCAAAGATGACTTAATGCTAAGAAGTTTTCTACGCGTCTTCAGTTATGCGTAAAAGATGGGACGAGATCAGATACTCTTTTTATCAGAGTCGGCATAAAATTATTCAGACGTGCCGAAGCTGCACACATTCAGACTTCCTCACAGCAAATATAGCAAATCATCAGATGCGTAAAAAAGATAATTTTATTAATCATGATTACATATGATGGAAATCCAGTCTACAAAGGGTTTTTCATCTTCAGGATTACATATGATGGAAATCCTTTTTCTACAAAGGGTTTCTTATTTTCATTTAAGATCACACAAAGAATCTGTTTTGCCAGGTTCTCATATTAGTGTAGATCTTTTTTGTCTTCTATGGTACTTCATCGGCTTCTGCGGCCGATGAACAAGAAAATGGTGAATGGCGAGAGGATACAAAATTGGGCATGTATAAATTATTTAAGCCCATCCTCCATACGCCATGGCCGACATGCCCTAGAAATTGTGCTGGGGGTTCAGACCCAACTCAATACTGGAAGACAGGGCCAAGCTGTCTGCCTTCGTCCAGTGCCATGATGGAAGAAAATACAGCTTGCAATCTGTGTGGCCAAATGAGACCCTTTCTCTCTCCTGGACGAATCGCCATCTGAAATTGCTGATTATCCCGAGCAAAGGAAGCTATAATATCCTTCCATGATCCATCGTTGCAGAGGACATTTGTTCGAAGATGCCTCTTTTTTTGGCTCCTTACATGCTGGAAGAACATGATCTTCTTCTTCCTCAAGTCAACCCGACGAAGCTCGGTAACCACCTCTTTGTGGTGAAGGAAGTATGTAAAAAATAGGTTAACTCAGTCGCCTTTATATAGGCAGAGGAGAACTTACCGAATCCCAACTAACCCCTAAAAATTTGCCAAGAAATCAGCCTTGCGGAACGAGTCAAACTTGACCGTTTCATGCTTTATTTAAAGTGTTTCAAATTACGAGGAATTTGAAATCTTTGAAAGGGGTCTTATAGAAGCATGCAAAATATGCTGAAGAATTATACGCGTAAAACCCTCAACATGCAGGAAGTCGCATAAACAGAGCTCCAGCAATGGGTGGCATAAAATATGACTTCAGAGCCATTGGCGTACAACAGAGCTTTAATGCTATTTCAGCGGAAAATATAGCTCCAGAACAACCTGCGTAATGTAGTATTTCCAGACTGCTTCGGCGTGAAATGGTTGCTACATCGTCGCTTCGGCGTAAAACCTGTCTGCTTTTAATGTAGCAGGAAGTTGTACGAGGAACTCTTCGTATTCCTCGAATGAACCTGTCAGTTGAAGCAGTGAACCTGACTCTTGACAAAGAGTACTACACGACGATCGAGAGGACGGCTGTTATGATAACTTTGCACAAAACTCTAGACTGCCGTCTAGTGACATAACTCTTGATATAAGACATCGTTTACGCATTCAAGGAATACGCTGCCTATTCTATACAGGCAGAAATAAGCTTTACGCTCAGGATGAGACCAAACTAACAGCCACGTCAAAAGCTGTTCTTTGTACAGAACTTAAGGCACGTCTCTGCAATTAATGCGAGAAATGGGGGCAGATCTCTGTATTTAATGCAAGAGATTTGGTTCTACTTTTAATGACTGGGTGAGCTATAATTAGGGCTAATACGTCCACATCACCATCCCTGCACATTACGCCATCAGGCCATTTTCAGCTATAGGAGTATGTCGTATGCTATCTCCTCGAAATACGTCGACCTGGCCATTTTCAGCTATAGGAGTATGCCATATGCTATCTCCTCAAAATACGCCAACTCAGGCTATATTTACAAAAGTGCATGAAAAGGCTATCTGGCCCAGAATACGCTCAAGGCCTCAGTCAAAGAAGGATAAACTGGCTATCTTTACGCTGGTCACCTATCCATGCAGCATCAAGCTTTACGCAGAATTTGGCTTCTACGCCAACTTGACAGCTTTGGCTTCTATGCCAACTTGACAGCTATTTGGCTTCTACGCCAACTTGATAGCTATTTGGCTTCTATGCCAACTTGACAGCTATTCGGCTTCTACGCCTACTTGGCTTTTACGCCATCTGAACAGCTATTTGGATTTTACGCCAACGAGACAGTTATTTGGCTTTTATGCCAACCATCTCTACGCGAGGGGCAGTTATCTACGTGGCTTGCATGTCGTGATCTTCGATGAGCGATTATATGCATTACCTCATAATGGGACACGCGTCACACGCCAATTCAAGAGATCATTCATACGTGGGTAGCAGTTATTATAACCGCTGCGTAAAAGGTGCAGTTCTCTCCGCTGTTCGGTTTCTACGCCGACTGTAGCTGAACTCTATAAATAGAGACCTCCGGCCACGGAGGTCCAGGGTCAAAAAAAGGGTGGAAAGTCGAGGATTTTCCAAGAAAAGAGAGTATATCCAGAGAGTGTTTTGCCAACGAGAGTTCAATTCCTCCTGCAGTCTTTGAAGCTTCTTTTGCGTATTCTATAGTACTTCTTCGTCATCGTGTGGTCAAAAGGACAAAGTGATCGACCGCAGATCAGACTCCTATAGCTATATTTCCCCAGAATTAAATTTTTGTACTTAACATCCTCGTATAGGATTAATTATACTTCTTTTTCTTGTTTGTAAACCAAAGAAAGGGTTTCGTATAAACCTAGTTTCAATTTCTTTCGTTTATTATCAAACAGGCTTCTGTTGGAATGAGTCCAATAGTTTTTGTTGGATTTTTGGTTGGCTTTCTTGGATTTTTGTTGCTTGGTTTTGATGAACGCATTTTCGTGATTAGTTTTCGATCATTGATTGTTTAGCTCATTTTTATCGATTGCATGCATTCATTCTAGAGAACTCTAAGAGAAATAAAGACTGTAGTCTAACCAAATATTGGTGTAAACGCAGATAAATGCGTGACTGGAGCCTAAACGAGCAAGCATCTTTTTCTTTCATTATTCTCTATTTTGGTGAGCGGTTCTGTCCTTTATTCTCTACTCCTTTAAGCCAATAATTAATAATGTCTCCTATAACCTTGTTATGTCCAATGATCGATAAAGCAACTAATGCCACAAGTTTCATACCACTATTATAAATCAATGAATTGCATTAATAAGAGGGAAGTTTAATCATAAAACACATGGAAGGATATAATTATTTTGTCGTGGTTTGGTGCCATGCCTTGTCACCCTTAGTTTTCCAAACATGGGTAATATAGTAATTTGGTATAGTTATTTTTTTAAAGATTATATTAAATAGAGTGATGCATATATTTATTTGTATTATATATTATTTATTTTTAGTAATAGGCTAGCCTATTATATATACTTGACACTAGTGAACCCAATAACACTTGTCATGACAACAATTGAGTCCAACATGGACTAGGCCTAAGTTAGACTCATCCCTTAATTAATTAGAAGGATTAAGTCTAATTTATATTAATTTAAAGACTTTCCATTATACCCTCCTTGATTATTCCTCATAATTAGCATGTAGGGGTATAGTGGTCATTGATTGTTGCTTGGAAGAGGGAAAAATAAGGGCCGGCCACATAAGAGCCTCATTCTCTTTCTCTCCTCTTTATTTTCTCTATTTATTTTAGATTCAAAAATTCTAGATTCCTAATTCACTTCATCCCTCCATCAATCCCTCTCAATTCATTCATATTTTCTCTCATTCTCATCACTCAAGGAGCATTGGAGCTTGGAATTGCAAGAAGCACTAGGAGAAGGAGCTTTGGCAAGGAGATCATGTCTGGATCGTGTCTGTGGAAACAATTCATTTGGAATCCATCACCTAATTGGTACAATTATGAATTCACATTTATTTTAGGTTCCCAATCATGTATTTGATTATTAGAAACCCTTCCATGGTATAGGGCTACCTATAGGAACAAGTTCTAGACTAATTGGATGTGTATTATAATTTCTTCATGGTAATTTGTGTCCAAATAGGAGAAATTACGAGATTGACACATCAAGTGTGTGTTATGAGGCTAATTTAGTCATATTGGACTTAGATCAGGGTTAGATACTACCTACGTGTCCACAATTGGACACGAGTCGGACATATCATGAAATAGTGTGATATTATGGGATACAGAGCTCATTTTGTGTGATTTTGTGCAATTTCCATTAATTCCTCTTATAACTAGTTCTAATAGTTATTATATTATGTAATTGATATGTGAGAATGTGTATCATGGGGAATTAAGACTTTTGGTGTTTCAATTGAGTGTGTATCACAGTGTAGTAGATATTGCACACCTAGTGTTTGACTTAATGTCTAGTGCTATATATATATATATATATATATATATATATATGAATGTATATATATATTACATCAATAATAATGGTTATATATATGCTTGTGAGTGATGTAGTAGTTTTTTATTAGTGCATATATGTATGTTATGAGTTGTGTTGTGTATGATATATTAGGGTAGCCATGTCTGCCAAACAGTGAGCAAGTCAGCAACAATACCTGGGCAAGTAGCAGGAGGTAATGTGCCCATAGAAATATGGCTAGCAATGACAAGTATAACTACTATTTTATCCTTATTATATGTTGTGATGGGTGTTGCTGTTGTTAAAGTATGGTTTAGTTGTGGGTTAAGAAGAGGGGAATTTAGTGCCAAGGTGAAACTGATACGCACAAGTGTGTATCAGCAAGATGGAAGAGATGGGCAATGCACGTGTGTGTGTGTGTGGTTGTATTTAGGTAGGGAGAGAGAAGGTGACTGAGTTAATAAAGTGTATGCATATACCTGAGTTAAGATGTGTGTAAGGATGGACTGATATTTGTGTGTGTTTGTGAATATTAAGAAGAGTGTATTTGTTTGAGTGGTTAGTTGTAAGGGTATAGGTTGGTGGTTCAGTTGCCAGTTTGGGCTCGAGTGGATGCCTACCAGCAGGTATATCAACTGCAGTAACAACATAAAGAAGAAGGAGATTTGATGAGTCAATTACAGGGAACTGAGAATGCTTAGTGTGCATTGGTTAGTAGCAGTAGCAACGCAATAGGGTGTAACATGAAAAAATCAACCTCGACAGTAACTTGGTTGGCTTGATGATGTGAAGAGAAGTATCAGAGTTAGTAGCAGCAGTTGTAGGAGTGACTGCAATTGGGGGGGGGGGGTAAATTAGATTGGGTAATGTTCAGTTTTGATTTCTATAGGTGAAGACTTATGTATTAATTGCTAATTTGAAGTATCAGTGTATTTGGTGAATTAGTTAGTTAGAGTGTCAATATTGGTGTGTTAGTTGGCATCAGATAATTTATGCCAGTTAGTATATATTTCAGTTGGTAATTGGGTATGGTTAGTGACCGTTAGTTCAGCTAGAATTATTTATCAGTTAGAAGTTAATGTTTAGTTAGTATATTATAGGTATATCAGTGCACTCTATTATCTAGTATATGTATGTATTTAAGTCTATTAGTTATTTTCATTAATACCTTGTATAATTAGGATAAGCTAGTATTAACTAGTTAGTGGCCAATTTTAGACAATAAACTGAGTGTGGACCCACTTTGGTCTAGTTTAGCTAGAGTGACCAAGTACAGACCTAGAACATCATATTTTTAGCTCATTGTAGCATTTATTACTTTATTACACCAATTGACATAATATTTCCTAAATAGGATTGTGTGAAACCAACTTGGGCATCGAGATACACCCTTTGCTCAGGACCAGAGATGAGTACATCTCTCTGTTAGTTTTTATTTTATGATAGTGTATATATCATATGTTCTAGAACTGTTTACTTGATTCTGACACAGTGTCTATACGGACTGGTACTAAATGGATCCTATCATGGGATGTTATCCCCTACAATGTTCAATAGGTACTCCTTCACATCTATTCATCATGTGTATCGGGTATTGATTATCTTGTACTTCATGTTCATACACTGCTCGTATTTAGTGTGCTTATATTCGTGTTCATAATGTGTCATAATTGAATCCATAAGTATTGGTTGGGGATGTGGGAGTAGGATTTGGTTATGTGATCAAGCCCAGTAGATGCATGTACATGTCGATTATATATTACACGAATAATCGAGTTACCATATTTTATTCATTTTCAACCCAAATCGTTCACATAACAAACTTGGTACTCTAAGGCACATTAGTTAGTTTATCTATTTTCATTACTTGCAGATATTCCATATTGTCTGTTCTTTCCTTCTAGTATATAATCTGTTTACTATAGTTCATTTCTATTTCTTGTTTTTAGCTATCTTGTATTCTTTTTTGTTACTTGTCATATATGTTCTACCATGTATTTGGAACTGCTTTTAGAGTTTTGTACTTCGCTCTAATCCTGATTGGATATATTTTTCAAATGATTGGTTTGAGGAGCAATGTCCCACTTACTACGGGCCACAGGACGATAAGGGGATACTCCCTTAGAACAGGATAACCTAGTTCCAGTGACTAAGGAGGCTTAGACTTATATTATTAGACATTATATTTGTCCTATCTGAGACTCTGGGCATGTATATTGTTATTTTGGGAGTTGTTTGTGCCTAGACTCATAGTGTGGACTTATGGATATATTTGTAATTCTTTTATCATCTTTCCTATTCCATATCGTGCTTTATCTCCTTTAGTTTGATATTGTGATTGAGTATTGATATCTTATTATGTCATTATTTTTGTTCATCCGTTTGGAGTTGAGATGGCATGACAGGTACCATATATATTGTATGAGATATTTAGATAGTATTGTAGACCTAGACAGCGTTCTACGACATTCTTACGACATAGGCTGTCTGTAGTTCACCACTCGGGCCCTCATTCCGGGTAAGGGTCATGACACGTTTTTAGTGGTGGCCCAGGCAGGTCAAGAGATCGCAAGTAGTGCAATTTCATAGTGGTGCTCAGACTTAGAGTACTGCTATGAGCCTGTTTTAGGATATATGATATAGGCTGAGGGTATACTCAATCACAACTAGGAAATATTTCCAAAATATATGTTCTACTACCTTATGAATCTGAAAGCTTGCTTTATTTAAATATTTTTGTCCTTCTTTGATGATATCATATCTTACTCAATATTGATTCCTTTGTCTTAATCTATCTTCAGGATGCCGCCAAAGATGCGATCCAAGCGCTCAGGCATAGTATCAGCGAGGTCGGTAACTTCATTGTCTCAGAGGAGGGCACCAGCAGACACTGCTCCACTATCTCCAACTCAGAGGGCCTCTTTACCGATCCATATGGGCGTTACTGCAACAACTTTTAGGGGTGCCCTACCTCTAGTCCAGAGGATGGTGCCAATAACTTCACATTGAACGATGCCTACAGCTTCAGAGGGGCTACAACCACCACCACCAGCAATTGATCCAATACAGATGTTTGCGCTCTATCAACAGATGATGGAGGCACAAAGGTCCCAAACAGAGGCCCAACAGCGACAATCTGAGGTCTTGAGGCAGGACATTGAGAATACCCACCAGCTTGCACTCGCCGCAGTCAAGAGAGTTGCCTTGGTCCAACCACATGTAACTCCACATCAGCAGGCCCCGCAACAGCCGGGTGTGGGGACCATCATTGACTTCAAGAGGATGGGGCCTAAGAAATTTAAAGGCTTTAGAGGGATTATTTATGCTAATGACTGGATCGAAGACATGGAGAAGAACTGGCGGCTGAAATAGATTCCAGAGAGGTTACAAGTGGAGGCAGCAAGGAGTATTTCTTTCGATATCGCATTGACATGGTTCAGGACAGACCCGAGGATATCAGCACATGGACTTACTTGGGAAGCTTTAAAGGAGCTTTTCAAGGAGAAGTTTTTTTTCAGATGTGGCTCTGACTTCTCTAGAGAGCTAGTTTCAGTATGTCAGGACCCGAACTCTATATAAGGGCATAAGAATGTGGGTACGTTCAGCCTACGTGCAACATCGGTGGTAGAATGCTTGTTGGGTAAACTATACTATCTAATAATAATGATCATCAAGATATATAATGCTACCAATTAAAATATGAACACTCAATCAAAGAACTATAAGATGGAACAATGCACGAATATGATTTAAAGAACTAAAGAGTCAAAATATAACTCACAAGATAGAAGATAATATCCAATGACTCTCTAGGTAAAAGAGTACTAATTGTCAAAGCTGGAGACAAATCCAGTACAATATATACCTATCTACTGAGCTATAGGTAAAATGTTGTCTGTCTCAACCGGGATGAGTCCCTCTTGAGCTAAAGTCTCTAGCTCTAAGCAAACTACGTCCCGAGGCCCATAGTGAGTTGGATACCACTTCTCAGTGTCATATAGAAAAATATATCCAATCAAGATTGGAGTAGAGTATACCTCTACCAGCAGTTCTAATAAATGATAAAGACTATTTAACAGTAAATAGAGAGCATATACAAGTTGAATAAAGGATGGTAGAAATATACATGAATAAGGAAATATGAAAAATACATACAAGAGATATGAACATCATATACAGGATCAAGAAATACATCTAAGTGAGTGAGTACTAGTGACAATATATGATTGACTTGGGAACTTATTCGGGAATCATAGCCTGGTTAATCATACATGTGGTGTATAATTAATACTCTGCAAGAAAAATAAGAACTGCAGGAGTATGATCACATATCTACACTAAATATTCTCTGCCCCCAACTGGTATAGTGGATCCAACCATGACACGCTATGACACAGGATTCTATGAGAATTTCACTAATCCTCTCATGAATCAGTGTCCATACATGTACAAGAACAACGGGCTCGGACAAAAAATATGCCAAGAACTACCAGAAATAATATCTCATAACTGGATCCAGGAATACCAATCCGTGAAACCAAGTGTCAAGAAAATTAAGGGTATCTACCCTAAATACAAGAAACATAGATGATATCATAAATAATAAAGTGTCAGAGAATGTAATCGTCTAAAATCTGGTAAATAGTATCAAAGATGTCCAAAACGTTGCCTCGGAGACCTAAATATGGAATATTACATCAATACAAGATTTTAAAATGAATATAAGTTAAACTAGTCTATTTCTAGGTCATTAGGCCAAATCTATGTCAAAATAGTCAACTAGGTCAACTCTATGTCAAACTAATCAAACTAATTATTTTTAGATTGTATGAGTCCATCTGTCACTACTACATTTCTAGATTAGGACATTATTGTAATTTGCCATGTTTAATTTATTGTGTTAATATTATGTATGATAAGTTTATTAAATAAATTGTAGGGTGTTCTTAATGCATAAATTTAGGGGCTTGACCTAAAAACCGATTAGGTTTAACCCTTGTGACCAAACCCTAGTTAGTATTTTTAGTTTTTAGTTTAAACCCTCAATGAATGACTAAGCCTTTTTTATTTTTTAAGTTCTTCATGACAAATTATGAAGGAATAATTAGGCACTTGGCATTAGAAGCCCTAACCCTAACCCTAGCCCTATTTAAATGAGAGGGAGCCTCCCTCAAGCTTCTTCATTCATAAAGAAAATCCTAAACCTAGCCTCCACTTAGAAAACCACTTCCTTCCTCAAAATTTCAAAAATTTATAGCCCTAGTAACCCATTTCCTTCTCCATCAAGAGAGATCCAGGAGCTTGGACCAAGGAGGCTTGAAGAAAGAAGAGCTACATTGGGAAATCATCTCCCAATAGGTGAGGATCCAAATTAAAACCCCATTTAATTCTGTTTTTAATTGTTGTTTGGCCATTAGGAGCCCACCATTTGAATTAGGATTGGCTCTTTCATTTTTTTCATGGATTCCTAGGTGATTCTAGGGTTTGTGGTTTCAAACAATAGTTTTCCCCAAATTCGTGAGCCCAAATCAGGGGGGATATGTATTTACACCTGATTACATCACAAACATATAGGTTGATCTCGATTTTAAGGTTTTGATTTGGGTATTCAGGAGTTCTTAGTGTGGAATCCGATTTTCAGCCCTAGGTGTTCGATGAATTGCCTCATAGGGGTTTACCTATCTAATCTATTCTAATACTGCATGTTTTGATATATAAATATATATATATATATATATATATATATATATATATATATATATATATATATATATATATTTGCATATGTATATAGATAGGTTTGTGTGATTTGGAGAAGAAAATGCACCATGGGGAGGTTACTGTAAAGTCGGGTTCATGTGCTAGGGTTCAGTATCATTATTTTGGGGTTTTTATTACTGTGAGTGTTGTGTCGTGTCTGTTGGGAGTTCACTATGCAGAGTCGGGTTCTTCAGTTCCTGTGTGTATTAGAGTTCACTATTTTGTGTATCAGCATTCAGGTGGTTTCAGTGAGTTGATACTGTGTATCAATGTGTTTAGTGAGATAGAGTATCTGTATCAGTGAGTTGATACTGTATATCAGTGTACCAGTATTTAGAAAACATTGGTTTAAGTTTAGGTATATCACAGTACCAAAGCAGTGGTTGAGATGACTGTGTGACTGTGAGCTTAGTTCTCAGTGAGCTCTAAAATTGTGTGACAGGTATATTAGTGAACTAAAATGCCCTGTATATGCCTCAGTGAGGGAGACTGTGTGTGCCTGTGTTAGGGGAGGAATGAGGATCGGGTTTACTCCAAGTTGTGAGTTCCTGTGTATAGGTCTTAGAGTTTCAGTTGGGGGTTATGATGAGTTAAATTCCACATTGTCTTTAAGCTATCAGTAGCCAGTTAGAGTTGGGTTAACTGCTCTTTTTTGGCTAACCTCAAAATCCATTACAAATGGATATTTGTGAGCATGATTGTGATGAAATAGCTATGATGCAATTTTGTGAGTAACCTGGAGATTTTGTGATTTCTTGTTGTTGCTTCCTAAGTCTATTTTGTTGCTGCATTTATTCCAGTTCAGGGCCTTCAGGATTACCTGTGCAAATGCCTATGTAAGCCACATGTTGTCTCAGAGATTAGACCATACTGTGTGTATCAGTGAACAAAGTTCACACTACCTATTTGATCCTGCCAGTAGTTCGATACCTGTCGTAGCATGACCAGATGTGCAGTATCTTGCCCACTGTTTTCTTTTATCCTTCCTGTTGAAGCCAGATGTTGAAGTATCTGAAAGGTGTATATTTGGTTCTCTTCTCCTGATTGATTAGATTAACCAACATTGGGTTGTTGTTACTTGTAAAATAACTTTGGTAAGCACATTGTACATTAGGGAATTGATTAGTCTAACTATTGCTAAATTAGCTAGATGTATATAGTTAGTAGTGTACTGGTTGTATATACATATGTACATATACGGGTTATATGTATGGATAGTATTTAGTATAACCTAGATATCAAGGTTAGAACTAAATAACTAGGTTTATGAGTTGTGTCTATCTAGTACCTACATGAATCAGTATTTACACATCTAATAAGTTTTGAGATACTTAGTATCATAGGACTAGTGACACCAAGGTATGGTTAGTGCTTAATAGTGAGGTAGTAGTAGGTGGGTACTAGAAGTGTTGAGTTTGGCAAGGTAATAACTAGTTAACCTAGTATTGACCAGTAAACCTCATATTTGACCTAGAGGCCTCGTATTTAATTGGTTAAACATGTTTATTCCCTTAATTCAGTATTTTAACATTGATATTCCATAATTAGGTCATTGTGATCTTGCCTTGGACATTGATCCTCGCAACTTCCTCGGGACCACAGGCGAGTATATTCTCTGACAGTTTTTGTTTTTGTTGATTAATTCTATAATTCTAGTTGTATACTATACTTGACTCTGACACTATGGATATACGGGTTAGCACCCTAGATACCTGTCATGAGAAGTCATGATTGAAATCCATCGTGCTAGTTGGGGATGGGGAAATATTAGCAGATTATGTGATCATACCCCACCTTATATGCATCATAGCTCACCCCACACATCACGTCGGGTGTAGCCTGACCATTTACATGCCTCATAGCCTGATATATATGATTAGCCTGACTATTGCTTGCATCATAGCTAACCAGATGGTTAGCCTGACCTCACATGTATCATAGCCAATCATATATATCAAGCCTGATCTCGTCCCAAGCCGATCACATAATAAACAGATATTTCAAACACATAGCCAAATATTTTTTCTTTATTTCAGTTCACTTGTTCTAGCATTTACTTATATTTTTATTCATTGCTAGATGTTCTATTGCTTATTTTATATTCTCTAGTATTCTATACTTCCAGTATTTTTTTTATCTTGTATTTTTCTTATACTATTTTATAGTTTTGCCAACATAAATAAAACTGCTATTTAGTGTTTGTGCTTCGCTCCAATCCTGACTGGATAACATTTTTCAGAGGACTTGGAGGACTTCTGTCCTACCCACTATGGCCCGGGAGCAGAGGAAGATTTTGTACCAGAAATTCTAGAGGAGTTTCCCATCTTGGAGGAGATACCACCTACAGGCGTTTAGATTATCTTATTTATGTATCATTGTTCTAGAACTGAGATTGGGTTGTGTTTATTATTGAGACTTTTTGTGGACATCTAGACTCTAGACTTGTGATGTATTTTTGTGCTTGACTTATGTCAGTACTCTTTATCCTTATATCTCATCGTACCATTTACTTTCCAATAGTCTTGTGATTGAGTATATTATAAACTGTTGATTCATGTATTATCATTGTCCTCCATATGGAGTTGAGACCATTGACAGGATAAGTTATGTTGTTAGTCTTGAGACCTAGACAGTATTCTTCCGCCGATGCTGCGGCGTAGGCTAGACGTACCCATGGCTCATGCCCAATTTCAGGGTGTGGGTCATGACACATTTTTAGTGGTGGCCCATGCAGGTCAAGATTCGCATTTAGAGCGATATCGAAGTGGTGCTCGCTTAGAGTATTGCTACGAGCCTGTTTTAGGAGATAGGATTTAGGCCGAGAATATGCTCAATCATAATTAGAAAATTTCTGATGCTTATAATGCTATCCTTAATGATTACTTCCTTAGAATTTTTACTGTCCTTCCTTGATGATATCGTGTCTATTACCTTAATTGATTCTTTTCATTCTGTCTTCAGGATGCCGCCGAAGACCAGGTCCTTGAGACTAGGAGCAATAGCTTCAGAGAGGTCTGCCATCTCTCGCCCTGTTGAACAGACATCCGCAGTGCCTCCTACATCTCCTGTGCATGTGGAAGTGTCTGCACTTTTCGGGGGTCCTCCTCTCCTACCTGTTCAGAGGGTTCGCACAGCTGTGACGGAGCCTCTTCCACCACCACCAACTCTGTTTCCAGGAGGTGTGCCCGTTGATGGGGCACAGATATTCCTGCTGATCCAGGGCATGGTTGATTTCCAGAGGACGTCAGCGGAGGCTCAGAGGATGCAGGCGGAGGCACACCAGGCCCAGATCGAGATGATGAGGGTGAGCATGGAGAATGCTCATTAGGTGGCTATCCAGGCTATGGAGAGAGTTGCGCAGCAGCAGCATCCTGGCCAGCACCACCAGAGGCTGGGCACTATCGTGGACTTCAAGAGGATGATGCCTCGGGAGTTCAAATGTACTGAGGGGATACTCTATGCCGACGATTGGCTAGAGGACATAGAGAGAAACTTGCGCTTGGCGCAACTTCCGGAGGTTCTTCAGATCGAGCCCGCCGGCAGCCAGATGTTTGACATCGCACTGATGTGGTTTCGCACTGAGCCGAGACTCGTTGTTGGGGGGACTTACTTGGGAGGCCTTTAAGGAGCTCTTTAAGGAGAAGTTCTTTCCTGTTGTTGCCCTGGGAGCCTTGGAGAGTCAGTTCCATGACTTTGTCCAAGGGAGCATGTCAGTTGATGAGTACACCGTAGAGTTTTGCTGCCTGAGTCATTTTGCGCCATCGATGATTCAAGATCCAGGAGACAGGGCCCAGATGTTCAGAAAGGGGCTGGCAAGGGAGATCAAGCCCAGATTGCTGATGATGACTTAGACCTCAGGTCCAAGAGGGGACGCGACACTTCAAGAGGAGCGAACAGTGGTGCAGGACCGGGCAAGCGTCCACACTTTCAGCAGCAACAGAGGCCATATCAGCAACAGCATCAGCAGCACCAGGCACCAGCCCGAGGATATGCCCAGAAGCAGCAGTAGAGACAGACTCAGCCTGCAATTCAGTGTACGTACTGCGGGAAGGCAGGACACACTAGAGAGATCTGTAGGAAGAGGTTGGGCACATATTTGTCCTGCGGATCGTCAGCACATCAACTGAGGGATTGCCCTACTATTCAGACTCGTCCAGGTCAGGGTGGAGCAGCCGCCCAGAGGGGACCGGCAGGGTACCTACAGTACCAGGAGGCCAGCGGAGGGGACCTCCACTTCCACCGCAGCAACAGAGGTTTGCTCAGCACCCGAAGCAGAGAGGTGCACCCTAGAGGCGAGCATACGCCATGACGGTCGAGGAGGCCGAGCCAACAGGAGACGTGATTACAGGTTCAGTTCTTCTCGATTGCATTCCAGCATTTACATTATTCGACTCTGGCGTTTCCCATAGTTTCGTGTCCGTATCTTATGCTCTTAAGCATTATTTAGAGACAGAAATATTCGATAGGAGTTGCAAGATCACGACTGGCAGAGGTATTATCCTAGTGCGTGATTATTGCAAGGACCAAAGAGTATTATTCGGAGGCCGAGAGTTGAGCGTGTGCTTACTCGTCATGCCACTTCCGGGATACGATATTGTACTCGAAATGGACTGGTTGAGTAGGCACCATACTACTATAGATTGTCATGGAGGCAGAGTGATATTTCGACCACCAGGAGAGCCGGAGTTCAAGGTCGCCAGAGGAGAAGCGGAGCAGAGCAGAAGCATATTTTGCGGAGCCAAGATAGAAGAAGAGGAGTTGCCACATCCTTTGATAGCGGAGTTCCTGGATGTATTTCTAGAGGAGTTGCCAGGCTTGCCGCCAGACAGAGATGTTGAATTCTCTAAAGACTTGGTTCCAGGAGCAGAGCCCATTTCACAACATGTCTATAGAGTCAACAACAATGTGCTGGCAGAACTGAAGAAGCAAGTTGAGGAGCTACAGGACAAAGGCTTCATCAAATCCAGTTCATCACCATGGAGAGCTCCGGTATTGTTCATACCGAAGAAGGACGGTACGGTGCGCATGTGCATCGATTATAGAGCTCTGAATAACCTTACTATCAAGAACAAATATCCGCTGCCGAGGATAGATGATCTTTTCGATCAGTTGAGTGGGGCGAAGGGGTTTTCAAAGATAGACTTGAGGTCAGGCTATCACCAGGTGAAGGTGAAGAAAGAAGACATACCGAAGACAGCTTTTCGGACCAGATATGGCCAGTTTGAGTTCATGGTAATGCCCTTTGGTTTAACCAATGCACCGGCAGTATTCATGAACTTGATGAACAAGGTGTTCCACCAGTACCTTGAAAAGTTTGTGGTGGTGTTTATCGACGATTTTCTTGTGTATTCCAAGACCCTAGAGAAGCACGAAGAGCACCTGAGGTTGGTCTTAGAGACTCTCAGGAAGGAGGAGCTGTACGGGAAACTTTTAAAGTGCGAATTCTTTCTCGACAAGGTTGAATTTCTTGGGCATGTGGTGACGGGTGACGGAATCTCTGTTAACCCAAAGAAGATCGAGGCAGTGGAGTTGTGGGCTACCCCAGTTTGGTAGCTGAGATCATGAGTTTTCTCGGGCTAGCAGGATACTATAGGAGGTTTGTACAAGACTTCTCCAGAATTGCAGTGCCAATGAATAGGCTGACCAGAAAAGATGTGGATTTTGTCTGGACGGAGGATTGCCAGGCCGCATTTGATGAGATAAAGAAGAGATTGACGACAACTCCAGTTTTGACGTTGCCAGCGGGGACAGGTGGATTCACTATCTATAGTGAAGCTTCAGGGAAGGGTTTGGGTTGCGTTCTTCAGCAGCATGGGAAGGTAATTGCCTATGCTTCCAGGCAATTATGCCCTCATGAAAAGAACTATCCCACCCAAGATTTGGAGTTGGTAGTGGTTATCTTCGCTCTAAAGCTGTAGAAACATTACCTGTATGGAGAGCGTGTGGAGATATTCACAAACCATAAGAGTTTAAAGTACGTGTTCACAAAGAAGGAGCTGAACATGAGGCAGAGGAGGTGGTTGGAGTTGATGAAGGACTTTGACATCTTATTACAGTACCACCCAGGAACATAGTCACCGATGCCTTGAGCAGATATCCGATGGCTATGTACTTGACGACAGATAGACATTTGTTGGCTGATCTGGAAAGCTTGGGAATTGAGGTACTAGTTCCCGGTACCGAGATTCAGATCCGGAGATTGCAGATACAGTCCGAGATGATGGACAAAATCAAGGTTGTGCAATATGATGATGAGGCTCTGAGGAGTATCAGGGCACAGGTTCGTACAAGATTGTCAGACGACTTTACTATTATGGATGATGGGTCTTTATGGCACAGTACGAGGATGTGTGTGCCTAGCGGGGAGCTGCACGAGGAGGTTTTGCAGGAGGCACACCGCTCTCAGTACTCGATGTATCTCGGTGCCAATAATATGTATCGAGACTTGAGGGAGCACATATAGTGGTATGGTATGAAGCACGAGGTAGCACGCTTCGTATCCCGATGTCTAGTGTGCCAGCAGGTAAAGGCGGATCGACAGAGGCTAGGTGGATTGCTTCAACCTTTACCTATCCCAGAGTGAAAGTGGGAGCACGTGACCATGGATTTCATTTCAGGGCTTCCGCGTTCTCTAGGAGGGAAGGACGCGATTTGGGTCATCGTGGATAGGTTGACCAAATCAGCCTACTTCTTACCCTTCAAGGTGGGCACATCGACATAGAGGCTAGCAGAGATGTATGTGCGACAGATTGTCATATTACATGGGTTTCCTGTGAGCATCGTCTCAGATCGGGATAGTCGTTTCACTTTCCACTTCTGGAGGAGTCTGCAGGCTAGCTTGGGCACTCAGCTCAAGTTCAGTACCGCATACCACCCCAGAAAGACGGGCAGTCTGAAAGGACTATTCAGACTCTTGAGGATATGCTATGCACTTGCGTTCTAGATCTCGGAGGTTCTTGGGAGGATCATCTACACCTGATAGAGTTTGCTTACAACAACAGCTACCAGGCCAGCATTGAGATATCGCCATTCGAGGCTCTATATGGACGAAGGTGTCGTACACCGTTATCTTGGGATGAAGTCAGAGAGAGAGCCTTGCTAGGACAAGAAATGGTCGCAGATGCAGCAAAAAAAGTGAAACTCATTAGAGACAGACTGCGAGTGGCACAGGACAGACAGCGGCATTGGACCGACAGTCACCGTAGACCCCTTGAGTTTCAGGTTTAGGTTTATTATTTTTCTGGCTTGTGATTGATTTATTTTAGACTGTGTGTTGAGCCTGTTTTGTTCTAGGTTGGCGATCTAGTGTTCCTACGGATTTCTCTGACACGGGGCATGATTTGTTTTGGTGGAGGAGGGAAGCTTAGTCCACGCTACATCGGACCTTTCAGTATCCATGCGAGGGTCAGTTCAATGGCGTATAGACTAGACTTGCTACCTGCACTAGAGGGAGTGCATGACGTATTCCATGTGTCACAGCTTAGACGGTACATTGCAGACCTTAGTCACGTACTAGATCACTCGAAGATCGAGGTTGGTCCGACTCTCAGCTACCCTGAGCAGCCCGTACAGATCTTGGATCACGGAGAGAAGGTGTTGCAAAACCAGACCATTCCTTTGGTTCATGTTGCATGAAGACATCACTCTTCAAGCGAGTCGACCTAGGAGAGAGAGGACAAAATATGCGAACAATGCTCGTATCTCTTCGAGACTTGAGGTATAATTCATTATCTGATTTCATTCTTGTTCTAGTTCAATTCAATTTCGAGGATGAATTTTTTTTTGGACTGTAGACTTGTCACTACCACATTTCTAGATTAGGACATTATTGTAATTTGCCATGTTTAATTTATTGTGTTAATATTATGTATGATAAGTTTGTTAAATAAATTATAGGGTGTTCTTAATGCATAAGTTTAGGGGCTTGACCTAAAAACCCATTAGGTTTAACCCTTGTGACCAAACCCTAGTTAGTATTTTTAGTTTTTAGTTTAAACCCTCAATGAATGACTAAACCTTTTTTATTTTTGAAGTTCTTAATGACAAAATATGAAGGGCTAATTAGGCACTTGGCATTAGAAGCCCTAACCCTAACCCTAGTCCTATTTAAATGAGAGAGAGCCTCCCTCAAGCTTCTTCATTCATGAAGAAAACCCTAAACCTAGCCTCCACTTAGAAAACCACTTTCTTCTCAAAATTTCAGAAATTTATAGCCCTAGAAACCCATTTTCTTCTCCATCAAGAGAGATCTAGGAGCTTGGACCAAGGAGGCTTGAAGAAAGAAGAGCTACATTGGGAAACCATCTCCCAATAGGTAAGAATCCGAATTAAAACCCCATTTAATTCTGTTTTTAATTATTGTTTGGCCATTAGGAGCCCACCATTTGAATTAGGATTAGCTCTTTCATTTTTTTTCATGGATTCCTAGGTGATACTAGGGTTTGTGGTTTTAAACGATGGTTTTCCCCAAATTCGTGAGCCCTAATCAGGGGAGGATATGTATTTACACCTGATTACATCACATACGTATAGGTTGATCATGATTTTAGGGTTTTGATTTGGGTATTCAGGAGTTCTTAGTGTAGAATCCAATTTTCAGCCCTAGGTGTTCGATAAAATGCCTCATAGGGGTTTACCTATCTAATCTATTCTAATACTGCATGTTTTGATATATAAATATATACATATATATATATTTGCATATGTATATAGATAGGTTTATGTGATTTGGAGAAGGAAATGCACCAGGGGGAGGTTACTGTACAGTCGGGTTCATGTACTAGGGTTCAGTATTAGTATTTTGGGGGTTTTATTACTGTGAGTGTTGTGTCGTGTCTGTAGGGAGTTCACTGTGCAGAGTCGGGTTCTTCAGTTCCTATGTGTATTGGAGTTCACTGTGTTGTGTATCAGCATTCAGGTGGTTTCAGTGAGTTGATATTGTGTATCAGTGTGTTTAGTGAGATAGAGTATCTGTATCAGTGAGTTGATACTGTGTATCATTGTACTAGTATTTGGAAAACATTGGTTTAAGTTTAGGTATATCATAGTACCAAAGCAGTGGTTGAGATGACTGTGTGACCGTGAGCTTAGTTCTCAGTGAGCTCTAAAATTGTGTGAAAGGTATATTAGTGAAATAAAATTTCCTGTATGTGCCTCAGTGAGGGAGAGGTGTAGGGTGACACTGTGAATGGTTTAGTCGAGTTCAGTGTCTCAGTGATGCATAAGTGCATAGGAGAGAGTTCAGTATCAGTGAGCAGAGACTGTGTGTGCCTATGTTAGGAGAGGAATGAGGATCGGGTTTACTCCAAGTTGTGAGTTCCTGTGTGTATGTCTTAGAGTTTCAGTTGGGGGCTATGATGAGTTAAATTCTACATTGGCTTTAAGCTATCAGTAGCCAGTTAGAGTTGGGTTAACTGCTCTTTTTTGGCTAACTTCAAAATCCATTACAAATGGCTATTTGTGAGCATGATTGTGATGAAATAGCTACGATGCAATTTTGTGAGTATCCTGGAGATTTTGTGATTTCCTGTTGTTGCTTCCTAAGTCTATTTTGTTGCTGCATTTATTCCAGTTCAGAGCCTTCAGGCTTACCTGTGCAAATGCCTGTGTAAGCCACATATTGTCTCAGAGATTAGACCATACTGTGTGTACCAGTGAACAAAATTCACACTACCTGTTTGATTTTGCCAGTAGTTAGATACCTGTCGTAGCATGACCCGATGTGCAGTGCCTTGCCTACTGTTTCCTTTTATCCTTCCTGCTGAGGCCAGCTGTTGAAGTATCTGAAAGGTGTATATTAGGTTCTCTTCTCCTGATTGATTAGATTAATCAACATTGGGTTGTGGTCACTTGTAGAATAACTTTGGTAAGCACACTATACATTAGGGAATTGATTAGTCTAACTATTGCTAAATTAGCAAGATGTATATAGTTAGTAGTGTACTAGTTGTATATACATATGTACATATACGGGTTATATGTATGGATAGTATTTAGTATAACCTAGATATCAAGGTTAGAACTAAATAACTAGGTTTATGAGTTATGTCTATCTAGTACCTACATGAATCAATATTTACACATCTAATGAGTTTTGAGATACCTAGTATCATAGGACTAGTGACACCAAGGTATGGTTAGTGCTTAATAGTGAGGTAGTACTAGGTGGGTACTAGAAGTTTTGAGTTTGGCAAGGTAATAACTAGTTAACCTAGTATTGACCAGTAAACCTCATATTTGACCTAGAGGCCTCGCATTTAATTGGTTAAACATGTTTATTCCCTTAATTCAGTATTTTGACATTGATACTCCATAATTAGGTCATTGTGATCTCGCCTTGGACATTGATCCTCGTACCTTCCTCGGGACCACAGGCGAGTACATTCTCTGACAGTTTTCGTTTTTGTTGATTAATTCTATAATTCTAGTTGTATACTATACTTGACTTTGACACTATGGATACACGGGTTAGCACCCTAGATACCTGTCATGAGGAGTCGTGATTGGAATCCGTCTTGCTAGCAGGGGATGGGGAAATATCAGATTATGTGATCATAACCCACCTTACATTCATCATAGCTCACCCCACACATCACGTAGGGTATAGCCTATTACATGTCTCATAGCCTGATATATATGATTAGCCTGACTATTGCTCGCATCATAGCTAATCAGATGGTTAGCCTGACCTCACATGTATCATAGCCAATCATATATATCAAGCCTGATCTCGTCCCAAGCTGATCACATAATAAACTGATATTTCAAACACATAGCCAGATATTTATTCTTTATTTCAGTTCATTTGTTCTAGCATTTACTTATATTTTTATTCATTGCTAGAAGTTCTATTGCTTATTTCATATTCTCTAGTATTCTATACTTCCAGTATTTCTTTCATCTTGTATTTTTCTTATACTATTTTATAGTTTTGTCAACATAAATGAAACCGTTGTTTAGTGTCTGTGCTTCGCTCCAATCCTGACTGGATAATATTTTTCAGAGGACTTGGAGGACTTCTGTCCTACCCTCTATAGCCCGGGAGCAGAGAGAGATTTTGTACCAGAAATTCTAGAGGAGTTTTCCATCTTAGAGGAGATACCACCTACATTCGTTTAGACTGTCTTATTTATGTATTATTGTTCTAGAACTGAGATTGGGTTGTATTTATTGTTGAGACTTTTTGTGGACATCTAGACTCTAGACTTGTGATATATTTTTGTGCTTGACTTATGTCAGTACTCTTTATCCGTAGGCTGGACGTACCCACGGCTTATGCCCAATTTCAGGGTGCGGGTCGCGACACCATCTCTAGGTTGTTGGGTCCATACACTATGTATATAGGCTATACTAGCTAATATTACTAAGTTATCTATATAACTAGTTAATATGATATCCTATATATTAGATAATAGACTATATAAACTTCTACATATACCAATCTATATTAATACTTTAGTATCTAGCTATTCTCTTTGTATCAACACTTACTTCTAATACCTTAACTATAACTTGGTATCTACATACCTTAACTAAGAGATCTCATAACCTTAGTATTAACTCTAATACTTACATAATAATACCACCACATATTTTCTTATACTTAACTCAACATCTATTACCCAATACTTAACTAACTAACTAATACCAATATCCCAAATCTTATCTCATGTTTTATTACCCATATTACCACTCAACCACTACCTCACATATATCTCAGCTCACACCCACACACACATCTCTGTATGCACACTATACTGACACTGCTATTACTGATATGTTATCGCTGCTGTTGCTCTAAAACTCTGGTCTTGGATAGACCAGTATATCCTAATCCAAGCTAAAGCCATCGAGTGGCAGCAGCTATTGCATTACTTCCTCATACCTACTACATCTACTATAACTCCTTATTATGCGGTTCTAGGTCTGCAATAGACCTGGTGCATATTTAAGCAACTAATGTTGCTCCACCATGATAACCCGACATCCAAACCTCTCACAGTACCCCCACTGCTGCTGCTGTTCTCCCCTTGCTTTACCTCATGTCACCTTCACATACACACCAACATAAATACCTACCAGCACCATTATCCACCTGCATAGACTTGCACTCCTTGCCACAACATTAATTAATACATGCTGCTGTGTAGATGGCAATCTATACTACAGTAGCTCCTTTGAGATCAAATGACTGTAATGTCATCAAACTTGCCATGCCCCACTGCTAATGAATCCACCAATTCTCCCCTACAGTTCCACTACTCTGCTATTACAACAGCAGATGGTGCACTGCCTCTGGCCAAAGTGCTCGAGCCCTCACAGTGGTGTAACACCAATTGTTTCCCCCTACATACAGTCACAAGCACATCACACAGACACCAAGATACACCTAAATATATTCACATCTGCACTTGTACAATCCCTTCATAACTGATACATCAAAGACACCCTATATAATATCTAGATGCTATATACTAACACTCTAACTCACAGACACATATACCAGTATCTTAATGGCTGACATAGTGAACACAAAGACACTCGATGCACATATATATAAAAGCTCATATACATACTTAATTAGATATATCTATAAAATAAGTAATTATATACTTATAAAGTTGTAATACAATAAATATATATCAAACTAGTGCTTAAGAATATATATATTAGTATACACACAATACATGACAATACAACAAACATTTACGGTGCACCACACTAGTATCACACTATTTCTAGGATACACTGGCGATATGGCCCCAACAAAATACAAAATACATTACTAATGATGTCAGCAAGTCTAGAATTATATTTATAAGCAATATAAAGTGTTAGCTACTCATTTACGTGTCTGTGTTATAATTTGACATGTGCAACCTCCCGTGTCGAACAAAAAACTTCTAAATGAACCCGTATCACTAAATTGTTATGATACGGCCTATTTGTATCCAATTGTGGATATGAAACTAGTCTCACACAACCAAACATATGTCAATTTGGTCTACTAGACCTATTGACAAACACATGGTATACCAATCTTGGATTTTCCCCAAATTGGGCATAAAATACACAATAAAATTCACAATATAGGTCCCTAGGAGTCAATTCTTCTTCCTATGGGTAGCCCTAACATATGGAAGGGTTTCTAATGATTAAAATATATATTTAGAGTCTAAATAGAAGGGAAATATTGAATTGTACCTATTAGAAGATTGATTCCCAATACAAGTCTCCAATTGGACACAAAGAGCCCTCAACTTATGCAATCCCCTTCTACTTCTAGATCCTTGCCTCCTTCTTGGTTCTAGATCTACTAATGGTGAAGAATGAGAGTAATTGGAAGTAATTTGGTGGAGGGATGGGTTGAATTGGGGAAGAATAATAAGTGGAATAAAATGAATTAAAATAAAATGAGGAGAGAGAATTTCTTTCCTCCTTCAATAGGCCGGCCACTTGCCCCCTCCCCAAGTAATGGTATAAAGACCCAAATACCCCTATTTAGTTGTCATAAAGAAAATGATTAAAGAAGGAAGCTTCTATTCCTATTGGTTTGACTAATTAATCACTAACTTAAGGAATTGGGTTAGTTATTCGGCTCAAGTCTAACTAAATAAATGTTGGCCCATGAGTCATGTCTTGTCTAGTTAGGTCCACTAATATAAATCTAAAATATAATGCAACATCCATCAATAAATAAATAATACTATAAATATATATACAACATGCACAATAATTAGTTAATTATGAAATGACTAAAATATTCTTTCCTAGAAAATGTGGTAGTGACAAGTCTACCCCCCTTAAAATAATTTTGTCCTCAAAATTCAAAGATTAAACTACCCCAAGAAAACAAAATAGAATAAGAAGAACATACCTCAAGGAACAAACATATATGGGTAGCGCTCTCATATTTCATCCTCTCTCTCCCAGGTAGACTCATCCGTAGAGTGATGCCTCCATGCGACGCGTACCAAGGGAATGGTCTTGTTCCTCAGCACCTTCTCTCTCTGATCCAAAATCTCAACTGGCTGCTCTGGATAGCTAAGAGTAGGGCCCAACTCTATCTCTGAGTAATCCAATACATGATTAGAATCTGCCATATACCATCTTAACTGGGATACGTGAAATATGTTGTGCACTCCCTCCAATACATATAGAAAGTCTAGTCTGTAGGCAATTGTACCGACCTTGTCAAGAATACTAAAGGGTCCGATGAATCACGAACTAAGCTTTCCGCCTCCACCGAAGCGAATCGTACCACGTGTCGGAGAAATCCTCAGAAACACTAGACCACCAACCTAGAAAAAAACACAACCTTAAGAACTTAATGTATAACAAACAACCAAAATCAACATAAAATAAAACCTAAAACTATACCTCAAACTCCAAGAGTCTCCATTGGCTATTGGCCCAATGCCGCTATCTATCCTACTCCACCTGAAGTCTTTCTCTAATCAGCTTGACCTTCTCCACTACCTCCAACACCATCTCTGGCCCTAGCAAAGCTCTCTCTCCCATATCGTCCCAAGACAAGGGAGTGCGACATCTATAGAGCCTCAAATGGTGATATCTCTATAATTGCCTAATAGCTATTGTTCTAAGCAAACTCTAACAAATAGAGATGGTCCTCCCAAGATCCCCAAAATCTAGTACACAGGTGCACAATATATTCTCGAGAGTCTAAATGGTCCTCTTTGACTGCACATCCGTCTGGGGTGATATACAGTACTAAATTTGAGCTGGGTGCCCAAGTTTGCCTGTAAATTCCTCTAGAAATGGGAAGTGAAATGACTATCCCGATCCGAGACTATGCTAACGGAAATCCTATGTATCCTGATGATCTGCCTCACATACATATCTGCCAGCTTCTCCGTAGACCAACCCACCTTGAAAGGCAAAAAGTGGGGTAACTTGGTCAACCTATCAACGATAACCCAAATTGCGTCTTTCCCTCGTAGAGCTGATGGAAGTCCGAATAAAAAATCTATAGTAATGTGCTCCCACTTACACTCTGGAATGGTAATGGCTGAAGTAAATCGCCTGGCTTCTGCCTCTCGGCTTTCACCTACTGGCACACTAAGCATCTGGATACAAACTGTGCCACTTCCCTCTTCATGCCATACCACCACACACTGTCTAGTATATCCCGATATATCTTTTTGGCACTTGGATGCATAGAATACTGAGAGCGATGCACTTCCTGTAACACCTCCTCACGTAGCTCTCCACTAGGCACACGTAGTCTAGTTTCGTGCCGCAAAGAACCATCCTCAACAATGGTGAAATCATCCTCCAATCCTGCTCTCACCTAAGCTCTGATGCTCCTCAGAGTCACATGCTTATAATGGGCTATCTTGATCCTGTCCATCACCTATGAATGTATCTGCAAACCCTACATTTGTATTGTAATCCCAAGAACTTTTATCTCAATACCTAAGCTCTCTAGATCCTTCAACAAATATCGGTCCTTCATAAAAAATATAACTACTAGATACCTGCTCAAGGCATCAGCAACTATATTGTCCTTTCCTATATGATACTATAAGGATATATCAAAATTCTTCATCAGTTTCAACCACCGACGCTGCCTCATGTTCTGCTCATTCTGAGTAAAAATGTACTTCAAGCTCTTGTGGTCTGTAAAGATCTTCATACACTCTCCGTATTGATAGTATTTTTATAACTTCAAAGCAATGATGACCGCTGCCAACTCCAAATCATGGATAGGATAGTTGTTCTCATGAGTATGTAATTGCCTGGATGCATAGGCAATCACCTTCCCATTCTGCTGAAGAACACAACCCAACCCTTTCTCTGATGCATCAATATAGATAGTGAAACCTCCAGACCCTGATGACTGTCACGCCCCAATCTCCCGCAAGCTTAAAAGTCCCCGCTGAACGTAAATCACCATATTGCAGCTCTCCCGCAGGACCATCGTTCTCATCGGGACGTGATGCCGTACGAGCCTGGAGTTGCGCTCGTACAAGGCGATGTTGTCAAATACCAAATGTTATCATTGAAACAACCAAGTTGCAGCGGAAGTCAAGTATTGTGTACCAAGCACACAATCAGAGTAATACGCAGCGAAGCTCACGATAGGGTCAAATAAAATGCCTCATCGAAGACAAGGCCACGAAGGCGATGCCACGAAGGCGATGAAATACTCTTGCTCTTTTCTCTAGCCCACAAAGGTACTTACAGTTCATACATCATGCTTCGTATATCCAAGCAGCGCCACTACGCCTGCGTACCTAAAATATTGCCCACAAACATGGGTCAGTACACAACCGTACGGGTGAGCGGGGTAACCCACTCGCCTAAGCCGACACTAAGTAAAATAGTGAATGCAAACAGTTATATGGTGATCTTTCTAGTTGAATCCTAGATTCATTTCATGGCATAGGGATGACATGTTAAGGAAAGCTGTAAAGCAGTTTAAGCATGCAAGCACTCAACTCAAACCAAATGACAAGCAAATATATAAGCAACTCGAGGGAAACTAGCATGCAATCCGTCCTGCTCAAGTCCAAGCAACACGATAACATGTCGAACCATCAACCAAGCCTCAATATCCAACCTCAACCAACACTTACAATCCAAATCTCATCAGTGCACACTCTTGTCGAGGCAAGGTGGCCGCACCTACACGAAAGCCAAACCAACAAAAGAAAAGCAAGCCAACACTATACTATATGAAGTCACTGGCTAAAAGCCATAAAGGACATTGATCGGACCAAGATCAATAGGGAAATCCTACCCAATCCAGGGTTGGGCAGCTACTCCAGTCTGGTGGTATCGGACTACCAGCACTGCGCCCAATCGCGCTATGCCCATTGTTTCCTCCATGGTGGAACGGTCCCGGTGCCCCGGTGCCTCATCCCGTTCCAGGAAACCAAACCCTGTGCCACACAGGTTGTCCGTGACAATGCAGACACAGTAGGTATGACGAGAGGATCGAAATATTCTTGCCCCACCAAGCGATCCTAGACTCGTTCCATGAATTATCCAACCAAAACATCCATAACCATTCTTCCAACATATAGCCCAAGGCACCATTCACAAGTTATTCCCATAGGCACAATGCCTCTTCTCAACACAGTATTTCCAATGGTGCAACACCCTTTTTAAACTATCCCATGACACAATGCCCAAAAAGAGGCACAATGCCCGCGCCGATGCAGTTGTTCGGTTTTGAACCACAACTGCTCGCTTTGCAAGACAAAGCGACCAAGTGATACCCGTGCACGGATGCACGCTTGCTCGCCCGAATTCCCGATATTCCCAAAGCATCAATCCAACTGTCCAAGCATAATCCCAATTATCCAACCAACTGCCTCAAATATAATATTCCAACTCTAGCTCCAACTATCTAACGCGCAAACCAAATCAAGCCACAATCCTACCAAGCCAACGACGTACACTCTATACACGCCTCAGTGTAGTGATTCTCAATGTTTCAGCCCAAGTGTTCAAGCCTTTTATGTGTTTTCCATATTATTAGGCATGAAGGAGTAGAGGAGAAGGGAAAGAGCCCACTCACAATGTTTGACTCCGTTAAGCATCCTGTCCTGCCGATACGGCCAATCCCTTGAACCCGTGGTCCGATGCAAGCGTGATCTACTCAACTGGTATGACCGTGCGAGCAGGCCGTGCTCTACAAATCATCCGACCGATCGGACTAAGGAAGATGGCATTATCATTCCAACTCAGCTATCTCAGTACTGCTCTGAACGAACACCTGATTTCCATCGAACCCGCTAGCCATCTGCACATGAAACAACTCAATCAATACTTCTTCCCAAAATCTAACAAATCAAATGGAACCAGCATTTGTTTCATTCAATTTGACTCAGCGTAACGCTCCGAGCGGTTGTGGGGCGTTACATAATATACCACTTAGAATCAGGTTCGTCCATGAACCGTGCTGGTACTCATTCCTATCATATGCCACTATCCAATTCCATGGATCTGCTCTATGCAACTCACATATTCAGGTTTCTGACTCAGCATCTCGCTCTGCTGAACGCTCGTACAAATTTCTGAATTCCCACATCCTCCTTGCAGCTCAATACGAATTCTTCGTATCGCTTAGTTTTGGATCGATACACATATTTAAGGCATCCCTAAAATACATGCATTTCAGCCGAGCTTTACGATAGCGAATTTGGACAAGTTACAAGGGTATCTTTATGTTCGAGGTATCCATTTGCTTTACTCCCAATTGAACCAATCATCATTTCTATTACAATATATTCGCTTGAGCACTATTCTCAAATATGATAATTTTCCACCGACTCAATCAATTCATGTTCCAACTCAATCCATCCAACTATTTCTGAATCCGCACTAGCAATATCTCCAAATATATCTCATGCACCAAACGATCAACTCAAATGATACTAGCCCAGCTAGGCGACTTACCCAAATATCAACTTTGCTCTCCTCAGCTCAACCAAACACCTCTTCCTCAATCTCAATACCTCGCTGGGTGAACATCTATATTGAGGTTCGTGTGATCCACGAAGATCTTGCCGCCACGCCAAAGGGATAGTGTCGCCACGATTTCAACGTGGACACACTCGCCACAATTCCTAGGTTGCGCATAGAATAGTTCTTCGTGCTGCTTCCACTGCCTCGAAGCATAGGACATCACCTTTGCCTTCTGAATGAGCATGCTTCCCAGACTAAGTTCCGAGACATCTTGTAAATCTGAGGCATATCTATCCCTTCCAGTATTCGCAAAGATTTGATTTGAACGAGCTGCCACAGTCGTCCATTCATATAAATGCTATTCCCTTCCAGAGCATGATGAGTCAGAGGCGATGCCATCTACAAAAATCTGTGACTCTGAATCTCATCAGTTGACTTAGGCTATTTCCACCATCGCTCCGATCTTCCGGCTACTTCTTCAGTTGAAGGCTATCCCAAGGATCTCTCAAATCCAACACTCAGTCAATAAGCCAAATCTTATTGCTCATATCTGCCCTCGACGCATTCCCAAATACGCCATCTCAAGGGTCGTTCTATGGGTCTACCTTATTCATATCCGATTCAGCTGTCAAGTCGCTAGGGTCAGCTGTCCCGAAGCTACGCTCGATAATCGTAATCATCACGATGGACAGTTACTATGAACCATGCTATATCTCATCTGCAAATCCGAATCAAAAATCCAACCATTCCATCCGAGCGAAGTTTCCGAATCAGAGAACCGCGCTCGTTGAAATTGTCTTCCATCAATCCGCTATTATGCCCTGAATCCATCAAAAATTTTGAACTTCCATGTTCGTCTTCTCGCACTACCACTGCAATGATTTCCGAAACTCAAGACTTGCTCCAATTCTTATCCCTTTGCCGCATTCTACAATGCACGTCCAACCTGCTCAAACAATACAGTGATTTGTTCCGACGTTGCTCCCATATTTAGCTATCTTCAAAAGTCTGTCCGCCACAATCATTGCCATCCGTTGTTGCCACATTCCGTTCACGTCTTCCGGAGAATACGTCTACGCTTGTTGCACCATCTTGCTCAAAATTCCACTTTCGCTAAACCAGAGTCGACTTCTCGAGCAGCAATATCCAAATTCCTTCAAGTTTGTGTGAAACCATCGCATTGTCCCTCCAAGCCAAGATCGTGTTTCATTGCTCAACCAACAGCTCAAATGTGTTGCCCAAAATCGTAGTTTGTGCTCGCTATCCTCCGATTTACCAATCGCTTCACTCAAGCGTCTCCCAACTGTTCATTCCGATCTCGTCCATCTCTTAAGCTCAATGATACTTCCATTGCACCAGTCCATTCTCGATATACTCAACTCAATATTCACTTGCTCCATTTTCATTCTTCCCAACACAATCGACTTGCACCAACCAACATGTATTCTCAATACTCGAGTTCGTTCAGGCAATTCCTATAGATGTCCAACCAAAATATTTTCAATGCCTTGCTCAAAATGTGGTATCCTATATACCACTTCGAATCAAGTCGCTACTCATATTATGATTCCTTGCATTGATCCAATATCCGTTCCAGCCATCCCTTATGTGTGATCCTGCCTTTCCCAATTCAAGTCTGACACAAAACTCAGACAATGCCTGAATTATCCAAATATTTCTATCAATCTGATACTTTCTCAACACGAGCAATCGTGCAATGATTGTCTTCCATGTAGTCCAGCCCAATACTCAACGGTTTCACATATTTGTTATACGAGCAACTCGTGCCAACTTATTCTGATATTCCTGAGCCAAACTCAAACATGCCCAACCGATGCGCCATAGCCAAAATTCCAACTTCTATCCAATACAGTCGCTACACGAGAAACTCGTGCAACGATTCATTCTCATCGAATGCTTCTACTCAAAATAAGCCGCATAACCAAAACTCGCATGCCAACCAACTGATCCATTGATACAATCAGAAACTCCCTGAACGACAAGCCAAGCCAACCCAACGACAGCTCTCAACTTGTTGCACAAATGCAACAACGCCACCGAACTTGCTGCACGAATGCAACAACGCCTAACGATGCTAAGCGATCTAACGAAAACCAACCAAAGCAGCACAACCAAGAACAATATGCAGCCACAACCAGCAATAATATAGACTTATTGCATGAAACATCCAATGCGGTACTGAGTAGAGTCAAGAGCTAGACGACACGCGAAAGCTATTTAGAGTTTGTGATGAAGCGAAGGACCAAGTTCGAAGAAATGAACCAGGCGCTCTGATACCAATTTGTCACGCCCCAATCTCCCGCAAGCTCAAAAGTCCCCGCTGAACGTGAATCACCACGTTGCAGCTCTCCCGCAGGACCATCATTCTCATCGGGACGTGATGCCGTACGAGCCTGGAGTTGCGCTCGTACAAGGCGATGTTGTCAAACACCAAATGTTATAATTGAAACAACCAAGTTGCAGCGGAAGTCAAGTATTGTGTACCAAGCACACAATCAGAGTAATACGCAGCGAAGCTCACGGTAGGGTCAAATGAAATACCTCATCGAAGACAAGGCCACGAAGGCGATGCCACGAAGGCGATGAAATACTCTTGCCCTTTTCTCTAGCCCACAAAGGTACTTACAGTTCATACATCATGCCTCGTATATCCAAGCAGCGCCACTACACCTGCGTACCTAAAATATTGCCCACAAACGTGGGTCAGTACACAACCGTACGGGTGAGCGGGGTAACCCACTCGCCTAAGCCGACACTAAGTAAAATAGTGAATGCAAACAGTTATATGGTGATCTTTCTAGTTGAATCCTAGATTCATTTCATGGCATAGGGATGACATGTTAAGGAAAGCTGTAAAGCAGTTTAAGCATGCAAGCACTCAACTCAAACCAAACGACAAGCAAATATATAAGCAACTCGAGGGAAACTAGCATACAACCCGTCCTGTTCAAGTCCAAGCAACACGATAACATGTCAAACCATCAACCAAGCCTCAATATCCATCCTCAACCAATACTTACAATCCAAATCTCATCAGTGCACACTCTTGTCGAGGCAAGGTGGCCGCGCCTACACGAAAGTCAAACCAACAAAAGAAAAGCAAGCCAACACTATACTATATGAAGTCACTGGCTAAAATCCATAAAGGACATTGATCGGACCAAGATCAATAGGGCAATCATATCCGATCCAGGGTTGGGCAGCTACTCCTGCCTGGTGGTATCGGACTACCAGCACTGCGCCCAATCGCGCGATGCCCATTGTTTCCTCCATGCTGGAACGGTCTCGGTGCCCCGGTGCCTCATCCCGTTCCAGGAAACCAAATCCTGTACCACACAGGTTATCCGTGATAATGCAGACACAGTAGGTATGACGAGAGGATCGAAATATTCTCGCCCCACCAAGCGATCCTAGACTCGTTCCATGAATTATCCAACCAAAACATCCATAAACATTCTTCCAACATATAGCCCAAGGCACTATTCACAAGTTATTCCCATAGGCACAATGCCTCTTCTCAATACAGTATTTCCAATGGTGCAACACCCTTCTCAAACTATCCCATGGCACAATGCCCCAAAAGAGGCACAATGCCCGCGCCGATGCAGTTGTTCGGTTTCGAACCATAACTGCTCGCTTTGCAAGACAAAGCGACCAAGTGATACCCGTGCACGGATGCATGCTCGCACGCCCGAATTCTCGATATTCCCAAAGCATCAATCCAACTGTCCAAGCATAATCCTAATTATCCAACCAACTGCCTCAAATGTAATATTCTAACTCTAGCTCCAACTATCCAACGCGCAAACCAAATCAAGCCACAATCCTACCAAGCCAACGACGTACACTCTATGCACGCCTCAGTGTAGTAATTCTCAATATTTCAGCCCAAGTGTTCAAGCCTTTTACGTGTTTTCTATATTATTAGGCATGAAGGAGTAGAGGAGAAGGGAAAGAGCCCACTCACAATGTTTGACTCCGTTAAGCATCCTGTCCTGCCGATACGGCCAATCCCTTGAACCCGTGGTCCGATTCAAGCGCGATCTACTCTACTGGTATGACCGTACGAGCAGGCCGTGCTCTACAAATCATCCGACCGATCGGACTAAGGAAGATGGCATTATCATTCCAACTCAGCTATCTTAGTACTTCTCTGAACGAACACCTGATTTCCATCGAACCCGCTAGCCATCTGCACATGAAATAACTCAATCAATACTTCTTCCCAAAATCTAACAAATCAAATGGAACCAGCATTTGTTTCATTCAATCCGACTTAGCGTAACGCTACGAGCGGCTACGGGGCGTTACAATGACAATGTTAAAATAGGAGCAGATATCAACCTCGTCGTCAATTCCTCAAAGGCAGCCTGACACTCCTCTATCCAAACAAACTCTACGTCTTTCCTGGTGAGTCTGGTCATCGACTCAGCAATCCTCAAAAAATCTTGCACAAACTTTCTATAGTAGCTTGCCAGACCCAAGAAACTCCTGATCTCTACTACTGAACTCGGGGTCTTCCAAGACTCTACTGCTGTGATCTTCTTCGGATCAACCAAAATTCTATCACCAGTCACAACATGCCCAAGAACTCTATCTTGTCCAGGAAGAACTCACACTTGGAAAACTTCCCATATATCTTCTTATTTCTCAGCACATCTAACATAATCTGCAGATGCTCCTCTTGCTCCTCTGACGTCATTGAGTATATAAGAATTTCATCGATGAACAACACCATGAACTTATCAATGTACTGGTGGAACACCTTGTTCATCAAATTCTTAAACACCACTAGGGAATTAGTCAATCTAAATAGCATCAAAATGAATTTGTACTAGCTATACTAAGTCCTAAAAGCAGTCTTTGGAATGTCCTCCAGCTTTACTTTCACTTGGTGATAGCCTAATCTTAAGTCTATCTTGGAAAACACCTTAGAGTCACTCAACTGATTGAACAGATCGTTAATCCATGAAAAAAGGTATTTATTCTTGATAGTGAGATTATTTAATACCCTATAATAGATGCACATATGCACCGATCCATCCTTCTTCGGTACAAACAATACCGAGGCTCCCACGGTGAAGAACTGGATATGATAAATCCCTTATACTGCATTTCATCCACTTGTTTTTTCAGCTCGATTAGCTCGTTGTTGTTCACTCTATAGATTTGCTGTAAAATTGGCTCTGCACCTGGTACCAAGTCTATAGAGAACTCAATATCTCAATCTGGCAGCAATCCTGGAAATTTCTTAGGAAATACATCCAAGAACTCTACTATCAAGGGATGCGGCAACTCCTTGTCTTCCACAATAGCTCCACAAATAATGCCTTCTCCCTACTCTGAAGCTCCTCTAACAAACTCAAACTTTGGCTCTCCTGGCGGGCTAAACAAAACTCTAGCTCCTCTATAATCTATACTAACATGGTGCCTACTCAACCAATCCATCCTGAGTATAATATCGTTGCTCGAAAGTGGCATTACAAGTAGACACGCACTCAGCTCCCCGCCTCCCAGAGTAATTCTTGGATCCTTGCAAACATCACTAACCAGGATAATGTCTTCCCCGGTCATTCTCTCACAAGTCCTAAGCAAAGACTCAGCTAAAAAATAATGCTTCGGAGCAAAAGAAATAGATATAAAACTATAAAAAGTACCTGAATGAAATAATGTTAAAGCTGGAATGGAATCAAGGAGAACAGAACCTGCGATGACATCTCTAGTAGGTTCGGCCTCCTCGACCGTCATAAAAAATGCTCGTCCTTGAGGTGCACCTCCCTGATGCTGGTGCTGGTGCTTGGTGTAATGCTGCTGCTGGGTTGATATCGGGAGTCACCTCTGCTGTACTATAGGTGGCCACGCATGTGCTCTCTGAGCTGGAGTTGCTCCCTAATATGCACGATGAGGGTTGGAAGGACAATCTCTCAACTAATGCCCCTCTGTACCACAATATAGACAAACTCCCAACCTCTTCTTGTAAAATTCCCAGATATGGCCGTGCTTCTTGCAGTAGTGGCAGGAAGCGCGCTGTGAGTGTCTCTGCTGCTGATGTGGTGCCTGATGAACCGGCGCCCTAGCTGGAGTCTGGTACTGCTGTGGATGCTGAAAAGGCCTAGACTGGAGATAAAGATGCTTAGCAGGCACTGTACTGCTACTAGCCCCCATAAAAGAATTATGGTCTCTTTTAGGCTTCAATCTTAACTCTTGCTTAACCTTGTGTGCCTCTGCATGTATCTCAGAATACGTCACATAGAAAGACGGAATAAGGATCTTTACTATCTATTTTAGACCCTCGCAGAAGATGTCACGACCTGCACCCGATGTAGGGATGCAAATCGGAAACAACGCCCAGCCTACGTTGTAGAATCGGCGATAAAATATTGTTTGGGTAATCTATGTAGCAATATAATGAACTACCAGCAATATCAATATACTCAATCACAGATCTAAGATGTAAACGAGTATGAATATAATAAAGAAAAGAATAGTCACAAATAACTCATGAGTCTAAAATAATAATATCAATGTGTTTGAAAGAATACTAACAAATAAGTTGGAGACAAATCCAGTATAAAAGAATACTAAGAAGCTACAAGTCTCGGGTCATCTGTCTCAGTCGGGATATGTCCCTCCTGAGCCAGGGTCTCTGACTCTAAGCCCACAACATCCTGAGGTCCGTAATGTATAGGGTACCACTCCTGAGTGTCATTTGAGAAAAATATATCCAGTCAGGAAAGGAGCAGAGTACATCTCTAACAGCAGTTCTAATCAATGATAAAAACTATGTAACAATAAATAGATGTGAATATACAAAATACACAATAAATAAAAGAGATGTACAATAAAGAAATACTGGAATAAAAATAATAATGAACAATATGGCAATGAACAAGAATACTAAAAACTAAGTGTGTGAGTACTAGCTTTAACATGTGATCGGCTTAGGAACTTGCATAAGAAAACTTGCATAGAAAATAATGGCCTGGTTAGTTATACGTGCGGTATATGACCAACACTCACAGAAAAATAAGACTTGCACAAGAAGGGTATGATCACATATCTACACTAAAATACTCTCCACCCCCGACTGGTATAGTAGATCCAACCATGGTATGCTATGGCTCGGGATTCTCTAGGAAGGTAGCAAGTCTCCCCGAGAATCAGTGTATGTACATGTACAAGATATACCATATATCAAGAAATAATATCTCATGATGAGATACAGATATACTAATCCATGTAACCATCGTGTTAATAAAATATGGATATCTACACTAGATACAATAAAAATAGAGGATATCATAAGTAAGAAACTATCAGAGAATGTACTCGCTTGAAGTCCGGTGAATAGTCTCACAGATATCTGATACGGTGCCTCGAAGACCTAGATATGGAATATAACATCAATACAAGATTTCAAAATAAAATAAGTTAGACTGGTCAATATCTAGGTCAAAGAGGCATTTCTAAGCCAAAAAGTTAAACTAGGTCAACCCTAAGTTAAACCGGTCAAACTTGGTCAAACTACTATTTCTAGGTTGCATGAGTCTATCTCAATGATGTTGGGTTCATACACTATTAATCTAGGTCATACAAGCTGCATCTTAGGATATTAGGATACCGTATCTCAGGATACGCAAACAACAGATAAATATTACATATGTACATTCAAGCAATATTAAACACATAAATCCTAATTATAAATATTAAAAGGATACCATGGTTTCGAACCAACACGATATATCCCTACTAAACCTCTATCTTGATACCCAAACCCAATACCTTGGGTATTCCCATATACCTTGATACTTACCTTGGTATCTCAAGGTAATTGCCAAAACTTTATATATATACTAAGTACCCACTAATAACTAGGCTAACAACTAACTACTAAAAATATAGTATTCTAAGGCACAAATACCAATTATGAAATATATCTATACACCAATACCATATATATATCTATTAGCTATAATTAATACATAAATATCTCTATATAGGCAAACTGTCGCTGAAAAGTTGTTGCTGCTCGTCGCTAAAGCCGTTGCTGCTGTTGCAATTGCTGCTGCTGCTGTTGCGCTAACTATTGCTGCTGTCGCTGAAGCTACTATCGCTGAAGCCGTTGTTGTTGTTGTTGTATACTGCTGTTGTTACTATTGCTGCTGCTGTTGTCGCTAATGCTGCTGCTGCTGCTATCACTGATGCCGTTGTTGCTGTTGTTATATGCTGCTGTTGTTGCTAATTCGGCTGCTGATGCTGTCATTATAAGTTGCTGAGCCCTCTTCTCTCTCTTACTAATGCATAAACTATATATATACTAATATATATTCTAACTACAACTATTTATATATATATACATGCTCCTCTATATATACGTATATACATCTCCACAATAATACATATAGTATAACATACACATATTATAGTAACACGCACACACACACATACACACACACACACACACACACACATATATATATATATATATATATATATATATATATATATAAATGATACACTAACACATAAATATATATATACATAACAATATATATATATATATATATATATATATATATATATATATATATATGTAATTATATTTATTTATCTATCTATTTATCTATCTATCTATCTATCTATCTATCTATCTATCTATCTATATATATATATATATATATATATATATATATATATATATATATATATATAATTATATATTGTAATGACTAAGAACAATGGAAATAGATCTAGAAATAAAATGCACAACACATGGAGTGTATCGCACCCGTATCCCAGTAGATCTAGGATACGCTTGCGACACGAGTCCACCACACATCCAAATGTACCTCGAAGGACACGAGCAAGTTTAATATATTATTTATGAACAATACGAAGAGTCAAACACAAATATACGTGTCTGTGTCAAAATATGACATGCACAAAGTCTGTGTCGGAGGAAAAACCCAAAATCAACACGTATCACCAAATTATTGGGATACGACCTACACGTACCCAATTGTGGACACTACACTAGCCCAAATACACAAACACATGCCAAATTGATCTATAGGACCAATTGAAACACACAACAAGTGTCAATCTCAGAATTTCCTGAAAATTGACAAAAAAGTATCATAACTTTCTCAATAGGCCTCCTATGAACACAAAACCAAATCCTTTGGGTAGCCTATGCATATGGGTTGATTTCTTATGGTTAAATCTCAGATTTAGAACCTAAATTAAGGAAAAAAATTAAATTTTACCTATTGGGAGATAGATTTCCAATAAAACCTCCAAATGTGATAAAATTGGCCTCCAAATTATAAATTCTTGCTCTTCTTTGTAGATCCTTGCTTCTTCCTTCTAGATCCTTGCTCAAATAGTCTCCAATGGTTATTTGGGAAGGAATTGGGGAAAAATTTGGTAGGAAAATGATGTTGAATGAAGAAATTTGGTTGAGAAAAATTCTAGATCTAGTTTTTCAAATAAAAAGATGAGAGAAAAACTTTCCCCCCTTCTCATATAGGATGCCCCCCTTATCCCTTCCTCAAGTTACTATGTAATGTCCATTATACCCCTTAGGGCCTCTTATAAAGAAATAATAAGGAGGAAGGTTCTATTCTAATGGTTTAATTAAATTAATCATTCTCCTAATCAATGGGCTTCTAGTTGGGCTCAAATCTAACAATTAATACATGGTTGGTCCATAAGTCTAAAAAAAACTAGTTAGGTCCACTAATATAAGTCCAAAATAATTACTAACATCTAACAATAATTAAATAATATAATAAATAATTATTTAATATATATAATATTTAATTAATTATAAAATGACTAAAATATCCTTTCCTAGAAAATATGGTAATGACAAGTCTACCCTCTTTAAAATAATTTTGTCCTCAAAATTCAAAGACGAAAACTATCCCCAAAAAGATAACAGAACATAACAAAAGAACAGAACTTAACTATGAAAGAACATACCTCAAGCCACAAACAAATATGGATAACGCTCTCGTATTTCATCATCTCTCTCCCAGGTAGACTCCCCCGGAGAGTGATGCCTCCATACGACGCGTACTAAAGGAATAGTCTAGTTCCACAGCACCTTCTCTCTTTGATCCAGAATCTCAACTGCTTGCTCTAGATAGCTAAGAGTAGGGCCCACCTCTATCTTTGAGAGATCCAACACATGACTAGGATCTGCCACGTACTATCTCAGCTGCGATACATAAAATACGTTGTGCACTCCCTCCAATACAGGTGGTAAGTCTAGTCTATAAGAAACTGCATCAACCCTCTCTAGAATAGTGAAAGTCGGATGAATCGTGGACTAAGCTTCCCGCCTCCGCCAAAATAAATTGTGCCTCGTATCGGAGAAATTCTCAGAAACACCAAACCCCCAACCTAGAACAAAACACCACCTTAAGAACTTAATCTATAACAAATAACCAATAACAAGCACAAAACATAAATCTAAAACTATACCTCAAACTACAACGGTCTCCGGTGGCTATCGGCCCAATACTGCTGTCTGTCCTGCGCCACTCGAAGTCTGTCTCTGATCAACTAAACCTTCTCTGCTGCATCCACAACCATCTCTGGCCCAAGCAAAACTCTCTCTTCAACATCGTCCCATGACAAGGGAGTACGATACCTCTGACCGTACAGAGCTTCAAAAGGTGACATCTCTATACTAGCCTAGAAGCTATTGTTGTAAGCAAACTCTACCAAATGGAGATGGTCCTCCCAAGAACCCCCAAAATCTAGTACACAAGTGCGCAACATATCCTCGAGAGTCTGAATAGTCCTCTTTGACTGCCCATCTGTCTGGGTATGATATGCAGTACTGAACTTGAGCTGAGTTCCAAACTCGCCTACAGACTCCTCCAGAAATGAGAAGTGAAATGACTATCCCGATCTGAGACTATGCTGACGAAAACTCTATGTATCTTGATGATCTGCCTCACAAATATCTCTGTCAGCTTCTCCGTAGTCAAAGCCACCTTGAAAGGCAAAAAGTGGGCCGACTTGGTCAACCTATCAACGATGACCCAAATCGCGTCTTTTCCTCCTGGAGATCGTGGAAGTCCGGACACAAATCTATAGTAATGTGCTCCCACTTCCACTCTGGAATGGGTAATAGATAAAGTAAACCTCCTGGCCTCTGCCTTTCGGCTTTCACCTTCTGGCACACTAAGCATCTAGATACAAACTGTGCCACTTCCCTCTTCATGCTATACCCCCACACACTCTCTCGCATATCCTGATACATCTTGTTGGCACCTGGATGCATGGAATATTGAGAGCGATGCACTTCCTGTAATACCTCCTCACACAGCTCTCCACTAGGCACACACAATCTAACTCCAAGCTGCAAAGAACCATCCTAGGCAATGGTGAAATTATCCTCCAATCCTGCTCTGATGCTCCTCAAAGATACATCCTCATACTGGGCTGCCTTGATCCTGTCCATCAAATCTGAATATATCTGGAATCCCCACATCTGTATAGCAAAACTAGAAAATATTACCTCAATGTCCAAGATCTCTAAGCCCTTCAATAAATATTGATCCTGCGTCAAGAACATAGCTAACGGATACCTGCTCAAGGCACCGACAACTAAAATAGCTTTTCTAGGATGATACTGCAAAGATATATCAAAATTCTTCATCAGTTCCAACCACCGACGTTGCTTCATGTTCAACTCCTTCTGCGTGAAAATGTACTTCAAGTTCTTGCGGTCTGTGAAGATCTCCACATGCTCTCTGTACAAATTGTGTTTCCACAACTTCTGGGCAAAGATGACTACTGCCAACTCCAAATCATGGGTAGGATAGTTCTTCTCATGAGGATGCATTGCCTGGATGCATAGGCAATCACTTTCCCATTCTGCTGAAGAACACAACCCAAATATTTCTCCCATGCATCACTGTAAATAGTGAAACCTCCAGACCCTGATGGCAATATCAAAATAGGAGCAGATGTCAACCTCTTCTTTAATTTCTCAAAAGCAACCTTGCAATCCTCCTTCCAAATAAACTCTACATCCTTCCTGGTGAGTCTGGTCATCGGCTCATCAATCCTCGAAAAATCTTGCACAAACTTCCTGTAGTAGCCTGCCAATCGCAAGAAACTCCTGATCTCTGCTACCGAGCTTGGGGTCTTCCAAGACTCCACTGCTGCGATCTTCTTTGGATCTACTGAAATACCATCACCAGTCACAACATGCCCCAAGAACTCCACCTTGTCCAGGAAGAACTCACACTTTGACAGCTTCCCATACAGCTTCTCCTTCCTTAGCACCTCCAATACAATCCACAAATGCTCCTCGTGCTCTTCCGGTGTCTTCGAGTATATGAGTATATCGTCGATGAACACCACTACAAACTTGTCAAGGTACTGATGGAACATCTTGTGTAAACCCTCTAAAATTTTAAATTTTATTTAAAGTATTTTTATTAAATTATTGAATTACTTTAGAGTATTTTAATAGTTAATTAGAAAATAAAATTTTATTAATTAATTTAATTATATAAATACACATTTATAAATTTTCCACAAAATTATTTTTATTACTATTTAGAGTCTTGTTAAAGGGTGATAGATTTTCTAGAAATTATTTGTGTGCAAATGTTCTTTTATAAAAAATTTATAACCTCATATATATATATAAATATATATGTTAATAAATAATAATAATAATAATAATGTCACGCCCCAGTCCGAAAAATGTAAGGAACTAGGCCACGTGGCATTAGCCAACTGACACGTCACTAAGGGTTTAATCCATTTTGATGGACCCAAAGGAACGTGCTACGCTGTCCTAGTATACTACAAGTCTAGTACAGGCAAGTCTATCTCATCCACAGAAAATGTCAGGAAATAGTGCTGAATATATATAATGCTGAGTCTGATAATGTCATATTACACATCTTGTGGGAACAACCCACTGTCAAAATATAATAATAATACAGAAAATAAGATAGACTGAACATCGTCTATCTAACAAAATATCTCCATCGCCAAGAGAGCATCTCCTAGAATTAGGTAGATTCTGATGGTGTCTCTTCTAATTCTTCCTCGGTGGCATGCCTAGTCTCCTGTCCTAGACCATACACCGTGGGATAGTAGGCCTCGTCTAAATCTGGAAGGGAACCAGGTCCTCAGTGGGACATAACAAGATACAGGAAATAACATGCCAGGTACAAAAATACTGAAATAAAGAAATAAATAAATACAGGGTGCTAACCATCTAAGTGAAATGCAAGTAAAGACCTTGTAGTACGCATGGGAATGTGTAGGTTTGACATATGCTGACTTAATTCACCAATCGTGTTGACTGCTAGTATATGTGTCATATGCCCCCGGACACACGGGTAGCTCTGCAATCGACCATCTTCGAGGAGCATGGTACGAAGGATAAAAGACTCATGGAGGGGGGTGTCCCATACGTCCACTAGTTATCTTTCCCGCCCAAATGTAACTAAATGCCAAGTCGTATTGTTCTGAGTTTTCCTGATTTTATACTATGCCGTGATGCGTGTCACACGTACTGGTAGCTAATCAATTACGCAGCTCGTATCCCAATATGTATTGCAACCATGTTGCGTGTTCCCGTGGTAGGGTCTAGGAGGATATTAGGATACCCTCACAGATGTTGGTAGGTCTGAGAAGACTAAGTTAATTAAGCTATAAGTCAACGTATCTGTTGACTATACCTGAGGCAATCTCAGGTACTCACAGTTATATGGAGTTCAGGAAAATAGTAGCATATAACAGTATTTGAATTTAGACAGTAACTTGGCAAGGTATACTTGCCTACTTCCTGATTGTATTGGAAACCTGATCCCACTGTCAAGACTGAAGGTCCTTGTGACAGGGGGTCACTAACTGTGCTGGAGATATTTTCTGTTTAAGACATTACAGGTTTTGTAAATAATAATTAAATAAAAGGGTACGTAATATAATAGCATATATATATATTTAAGTAAAATTATATATTTATATATATATAGTCATATATATAATATAGGGTACTTAATATATATAGTATATATATACTTATAGATATAGCATACATAGTATGTATATATATCTAGCATATATAATAGGTATACATGTATGTATATATATATTTACATATATATAAAGGAAAGGGAAATGCAGGAAAATAGATATATACATGATATAATAAATAATATATATATACATACATAAGTCATATATATATACATATAAATAGAAATGAAAAGACATACATATATACATAATAGGTAATATATACATATATAGATATATAGATATATATATATATATATTTTTCATATATATATATATATATATATATATATATATATATATATATATAAAAGAAAGAGGAAAATGCTGAAATTTAAATGTACATATATATTTAATATCATAATAATATAATATACTTTATAATATATATATATACAATATACATAAATATATAGATATAAATATATATATAAAAGAAATAAAAAGATGCAGGAATTAAATACATAGATAGATATATATAGATATATCTATATTTACATAATATAAAAAGAAAGAAAAGTGCAGGAATTAAATATATATATATATATATATATATATATATATATATATATATATATATATTTATATACATATATATTAGTATATAGTATATATATACATATAATTACATATAATTAAATGAAAAGCATATATAAATATATATATATATATATATATATATATATATATATATATATATACACATATAATATATGTATATATATAATAAATAATATGTAAATATATATATATAGATATATAAAAGAAAATAAAAGAAAATATATATATACATATATATTACAATATATATATATATACTCTGTATATATATATATATATATATATAGGTATATAGTAATAATAATAATTATATATATATAATATATATATAATTATATAAAGAATACATATAAATATATATATATATATATATATATATATATATATATATATATATATATATATATATATACATATATATATATTACATATGTATATATAAATAAATAAAATAAAAGAAAAAAAAGAAATGAAAATATATATAATATATATACAATAGTATATATATACTGTACACAGTATATTTAATATATATATATATATAATAGTATATAGATAATATACATAAATACATATATATATATATATATATATATATATATATATATATATATATATATATATAAATATATATATATATATATACGTATATACTATATGTATATATATAAATAATAATATATATATATAAAAAAATTGAAAGTGCAGAAAAATATAAATACCTATATACTGTATTTATACAATATTATATTATTAGTAATAATATAATATTTAATTACATATAATATATATATATATATATATATATATATATATATAATTATATACACATATATACTTATATTATATACATATATACATGTATATAGGTATATTTAGGTATTTTTGTATAATACATGCGTATTATACCTGACAGGGTGGCAGGGGGGGCCCACGGCGAGTCGCCGGCGGGAGGACGACGGCGGAGCTGACGGCGGCCGACCGGAGGAGCAACAGCAGTAACTGTTGCAGATAGCAACAGCAGCAGCAACTGCAGCAGTTGCAGCGGCGGCAGCGGCGGCGGAGCGGCGGGTGCAGGATGGGGGATCGGCGGAGGAGAGGGTGGCGGTGAGGTTGGTAGAGGTGGTGGGGGTCTACGGTGGCGGTGGTGGTGGCTGGAGGTGTCCGGAGGGGAGGGGGCAGCTGTGGTCGGGGGTCGGGGGGGGTTGCTGTTGCGGAGTTGGTCGTGGGGTGGTGGGGGTAGGTCTGGACGGTGGAGAAAGTGGTGGCGAGTCGAGTGGTGGTGGTGGTGGTGGTGCACGGTGGCGGAGGGTGGCGCTGGGGGTGGTCGGGAGGTGAAGTCGGTTGTGGGGGTGGTGGTCAGGATGATGTTGTGGGGGCTCTGGGCGGCGGAGGCGGTGGCCGGAGGGGGGTGGCGGTGGTCGGAGGGAAGGGCAGGGGAGTGGCAACGGGTTCGTCGGTGGTCCGGTGGGCGGAGGGTGGCCGTGGTGGTGGTGGTATGAGTTTGCATGGGGGGGTGCTCGGGTTTATATAGGGTTGGGGTGAGTGGCATAGGGTGTAAATAGAGGGAAGTCTAGGGTTTTTTTGGGTATTTAGGTTTTTGGATATTTTTAGCAGCCAATTAGATATTTATTTGGGTCCCACATGACACGTGGATGGTCCATGTTCACCAGCCAATGAGGTGATGCCACCTCATACTGGAAATTTGCATAAAAACCTCTGAAATTTCCTAAATTGCAAATAGGTCCATAAATTGTTATTTTACGTAATTACGCAATTTGTCTGATAAAATACCCTGTTCCCAGAAAATACTAAAATGCTCAAAATTGAGAGGGAAAAGCTGTGGAAGGGTCCTGAGGGTGTGGGGGTGAGTCTGGGCAGGGGCAGGGCCTGGTTTCTTGGTGATACGGGTCATCGTATTTATTATTTAATAAATACTGCGCACGGTGTTCTCTAATTATTTAGAGGCAGGTAGGGCCATAATTTTACTACGGTGTCAATATACTAATTGTAGTATATTCAAAGTAGAATATTATCGTAATTTTGTTTGGGCAAAACTGGTGCCTGTTGGTCCTCAATTTCTAGGGGTACAGAGATGGGTAAAGAGCAAGAAATAAAATAGGAATAATTACAGACTTTTGTAATGATATTTGTGCGTCTCAAACGAGGCTCAAAATAAAGCATCTGGGAGTTGCACAAAATTTAGAAAAATAGCCTAACATGTCTAGGGCAGGTATGTGAATTTTGTTTGGGAAGTACAGCTAGTGTAATGCTCTAATTAATTATGTGAAGTATAGGTGCACAATCAATAGGATATGTAAACAAAATAAATTTTAAAAAGTTACAGAAATATCTAATTAGCTAAAATAAATCCTAAATTACTGAAATCTGGTCGAGAGAGTTTACAATCTACCCTCCTTAGAATATTTCGTCCTCAAAATAAAAATAGACATATAATGAAAATGAAAGATTGTTTTGAAATATTAGGACATACCCTGGTTTGGAAATAGATGGGGGAAACGCTGTCGAATATCCTCCTCTCGTTCCCAGGTTGATTCACCTGGTGCATGATGTCTCCATACAACACGAACTAGAGGGATAGTCTGGCCTCGCAACACCTTCTCGCTACGATCTAGGATCTCTACAGGTTCTTCCTGGTACGATAGGCTTGGGCCGACGGTGATCTCTGAATGGTCCAGTACATGACTCGGGTCTGGAATGTACCTCCTCAGCTGAGATACGTGGAAGACGTCATGTACTCCTTCCAGAGTCTGAGGTAGGGCTAGCTTGTAGGCAACTTCTCTGATGCATTTTAATACATCGAAAGGTCCAATGTACCTTGGACTCAGCTTTCCTCTTCCTCCAAATCTGATAGTACCTCGAGTGGGTGAGATTTTTAAGAACACATGCTCTCCCACTTGGAACTCTATAGGTCGTCGATGAACATTGGCCCAGTGCTTTTGCCTGTCTTGTGCAGCTCGTAGATGTCCTTGTATCTTCTTTACCTTTTCCACCGTACGAACAACTAATTCTGGTCCCAAGATCTGTCTTTCGCCAACATCGCTCCAACATACTGGGAAACGACATTTCCTGCCATACAATGCTTCAAAGGGAGCCATTTGAATGCTCGCTTGATAGCTATTGTTGTAGGAAAACTCCATCAGGTGCAAATGATCTTCCCATGATCCGCTGAAATCAAGCATGCAGGCTCTCAGCATATCTTCAAGTGTCTGGATGGTGCATTTTGATTGGCCATCTGTCTGTGGATGGTACGAGGTGCTGAACTTAAGGCGGGTACCAAGACTTTCTTGCATACTTTGCCAAAAGTAAGATGTAAACCTCGTATCTTTTTCAGACACTATGCTGACTGGTACTCCATGCAGACGTACTATCTCCTTCATGTACATGTCTGCCAAGACTTCGGTAGATTGTCCGACTCTGAAAGGTAAGTAATGTGCAGCCTTTGTGAGTCTATCTACGATCACCCATACAGCATTATGACCACTGGGACTTCTTGGAAAACCCGTAACAAAGTCCATCGTAATGTGTTCCCATTTCCACTCGGGTATTGGGAGGGGTTGAAGTAGACCGGCAGATCTCTGATGCTCAGCCTTGACTTGCTGACACACCAGGCACTTTGCCACAAAGCGTGCTATCTCTCGCTTCATTCCATGCCACCAGTAGTATTGTCGTAGATCTCTGTACATCTTTGTGCCTCAAAGATGTATAGAGTATGTTGAGCTGTGAGCTTCTGACATCAGCTCCTCTCGAAGTTTTCCATTCGGAACATAAAGACGTTCTCCACATCTTAGAGTCCCATCTTCATGTATGCGGCATCCTGTCTGGATTCCAGCCTCTGTTCTTTGGCGAAGCCTCTGAAATCATGTATCTGTTGGCAGTGCATCCTTGATTCTTTCGACCAATATTGATTGTAGTTGGTAGTTTGACAATTGGCCGTCAATTCCTGGCATAATGACTGTTATTCCCAACTTTTCTAGATCTCTCAATAGACCTGGTTGGGTGATCATAAAGAATGCCGAGGGTCTTCTGCTTAGTGCATCAGCTACTACATTAGCCTTTCCTGGATGGTACTGCAGATCGATCTCGAAATTGGTCATCACTTCGAGCCATCGTCTTTGTCTCAGGTTTATGTCTTTCCGAGTGTAGACATATTTCAGGCTCTTGTGATCGGTGAAAATTCCACTCGTTCGCCGTATAGATAATGTGTCCATAGCTTCAGGGCGAAGATGACTGCGAAAAGCTCCAAGTCGTGAATGGGGTAATTCTTCTCATGAGTCCTCAGTTGTCTTGAGGCATAAGCTACCACTTTCCTATATTGCATTAAGACACAACCCAATCCTTTTTCGGATGCATCGCTATAGATGACGAAACCTCCGGATCCAGATGGTATGGTCAAGATGGAGGTAGTAGTCAGACGCTTCTTCAATTCATCGAAAGCTGTCTGGCATTCCTCAGACCAGATGAACTCCTGATCCTTGCGGGTAAGTCGGGTAATTGGCTCCTCGATTCTAGCAAAGTTTTTTACGAACCTCCGATAATATCCGGCAAGTCCTAGAAAGCTTCTTACCTCTTAGACGTTGGTCGGGGTTGGCCATGTCTCCACAGATGAGATCTTTGCTGGGTCCACTGAGATGCCTTCTCCTGTGATCACGTGTCCCAGAAAAGCAACACGATCAAGGAAGAACTCGCACTTGCTTAGTTTCGCATAAAGGCTCTCACGTCTCAACGTCTCTAGCACTAGTCTCAGGTGCTCTTCGTGCTCCTCGTGGCTTTTTGAATACACCAAGATGTCGTCGATGAAGACTACCACGAACTGGTCCAGATATTGGTGGAAGACTCTGTTCATCAGGTTCATGAATACGGCTGGTGCATTAGTCAGTCCAAAAGGCATTACCAGAAACTCGTAATGACCATAGCGAGTCCTGAATGCTGTCTTCGGAATGTTTTCTCGCCGTACCTTGACTTGATGATAGCCTGATCTCAAGTCTATCTTTGAGAATACCACAGCTCCCGTCAGTTGATCAAACAAGTCGTCAATTCGCGGCAAGGGGTACTTGTTTTTGATTGTCAGAGCGTTGAGGGCTCTGTAATCAATACACATCCGATATGTTCCGTCCTTTTTGGGTACAAACAACACTGGTGCTCCCCAGGGTGATGCACTAGAACGAACAAATCCCTTGATTTGCAATTCCTCCAGTTGCAGCTTCAGCTCGTCAAGTTCCTTCTTTGCCAGTCGGTACACATTTGAGAATATCGGTGCAGCTCCGGGTATCAGCTCAATAGTGAACTCTACTTCTCTGTCAGGCGGTAGGCCTGGCAATTCCTCCGGGAATACGTCTTCGAATTCTGCAATGAGTGCTGGGGGTTCTAACTCCATTGCCATGTAAGCTCTAGGAGTCTGGCCTACTCCTTGCTCGATGGTACCTCGTACGTATTCGAACTCTGGGTGTCCTGTTGGTCTAAAGATTATACTACCTTTTCGGCAGTCTAGGATAGCATTGTTCTGGATTAACCAGTCCATGCCTAAGATGACGTCGAAATTTGGCATTGGGAGTACTAAAAATCGCGCTCTTAGCTCTTTACTACAAACAACTATTGAACATGTTTCAATAATGTTGGTAACTGGAACAATACCTCCTCCAGTAAGAATTTTCCAGCACTTAGGTAGCGGGGAAGTGACTAGTTTGTGCATGGCTACGAAACTACTAGATATGAATGACAGGGTAGCACCGGAATCAAATAATACGGTTGCAGGTAATGATGCAACTAAAATGGTACCTGCGATGGTTTCTCCTTCGGGTTCTTCGGCAACTGCAGCTAAAGCAAAGACTTGTCCATGCCTTTATCCTCCAGATTGTTGTCTGGCCTTGAACTGGCTCTCCTGAGTGGCCAGAGGTGGTCCCTTCTGATATCCTCCAGATGTCGAAGGATGTGCACCTCCTGTTGAGGTCTGCGTCTTCTGGCCTGGGGCTCCATTTTTGCGTTGTGGACAGTCCCTAGCCATATGTTGGCTAGCTCCACATATTAGGCAGAGTCCTTTCTTCTTTCTGCAGTCATTGATATAATGCCCCTTTTTGCCACAAAAGTGACAAGTCGGGAGTTTCCTCTTCTGGTAGGGCCCCGTCGTCTGCTGCGTCTGATTTTGTGGACGACGGATAGGGCCTCCTGCCCCTTGCTGGTTTTTGGTCGGGGAGGTTGGATTAGAGCGTCTCGCTCCTCGGCCAATAGCTTCTTGCACCCTTGCTTCTGCAAGAACCTCCTCGTAGGAGATCCTTGACTGTGATGTCGTATATCTCTGGAGCTCGCAGGTGAGGCCATGGTGGAATCTTTTGGCCTTCTCCAGCTCAGTCGGTACCAAGATGGTACCGAATCGACTTAGTCTGCTGAACTCCGCGTCGTAGGCATCAACAGTCATGTTTCCCTGTTCCAAGTGCAGGAACTGAGAGTATAAGGCATTTTGGACTGTTGTAGGGAAGTACTTGGCATTGAAGTGCTCCAAAAATTGTTCCCAAGTTTGATCCTTGCCGATGCTACGCTCTATGGATTCCCACCAGTGATGGGCATTGCCTAAGAGTTGAGCTCTTACGGCGGTCATCCACAGATCGGGGGTGAGTTTCGAGCCTTCTAGCAGCATTTTTGTATTGGAGATCCAGTCTGAAATCTCCTCTGGGGTTTCGCTGCCTTTAAAGATTTTCGGGTTCATCTGGCAGAAGCCTTTGACTGTGCCCACTGGTTGGACAGGTGCTGGTGCTGGGGCAGTCGTTCTTTCCAAGTCCGTCATCAACGTCTGTCTCAAGGCCTTAGTCTGTTGCCACTGAGATTGTCTCAGGGCTTCAGTCTGATGCCACTGAGTTTGCATTATAGCTTGGAGGAACTGGAATATTTGAGTTTGTCCCTCAAGCTGGGGCATCAGGGCAGGAAAGGCGGGAGGTGGAGGCAGTGGTGTCTCCGCCTGGGAGGTTTGCCCTTCATGCTGGGCTGGTGTTCCTGTCTGGGCAGGATTCTGGGGAAGGTATGGAGTCATTGGATAGACCAACATCCTTCTCGGGGATGGGTCCCTCAGGGTGGATGGGGTTCCTTGGACATCGGGCGAGGGGTCTGTTGCTTGGTCAGCCCCATCAATCGCATGTCCTCCGGGTATGTCCATATTTCTGAAGAAAATAGAATAATTAAAAAAAGTACAAGGAATAGATAATTGATAATCAAGCAAGATGCAAAAATTTATGAATGAAGTCAGAGTGGATGAGTCATATTATTTCTATCCTATAGCAGGCTTGCTGGGCATGTCATCATACCACTAGCAATAAACTCGACCTGCATGGGCCACCACTAAAACCATGTCACGCCCCAGTCCCAAAAATGTAAGGAACTAGGCCACGTGGCATTAGCCAGCTGACACGTCACTAAGGGTTTAATCCATTTTGATGGACCCAAAGGAACGTGCTACGCTGTCCTAGTATACTACAAGTCTAGTACAGGCAAGTCTATCTCATCCACAGAAAATGTCAGGAAATAGTGCTGAATATATATAATGCTGAGTCTGATAATGTCATATTACACATCTTGTGGGAACAACCCACTGTCAAAATATAATAATAATACAAAAAATAAGATAGACTGAACATCGTCTATCTAACAAAATATCTCCATCGCCAAGAGAGCATCTCCTAGAATTAGGTAGATTCTGATGGTGTCTCTTCCAATTCTTCCTCGGTGGCATGCCTAGTCTCCTGTCCTGGACCATACACCGTAGGATAGTAGGCCTCGTCTAAATCTGGAAGGGAACCAGGTCCTCAGTGGGACATAACAAGATACAGGAAATAACATGCCATGTACGAAAATACTGAAATAAAGAAATAAATAAATACAGGGTGCTAACTATCTAAGTGAAATGCAAGTAAAGACCTTGTAGTACGCATGGGAATGTGTAGGTTTGATATATGCTGACTTAATTCACCAATCGTGTTGACTGGCTAGTATATGTGTCATATGCCCCCGGACACACCGGTAGCTCTGCAATCGACCATCTCCGAGGAGCATGGTACGAAGGATAAAAGACTCATGGCGGGGGGTGTCCCATACGTCTACTAGTTATCTTTTTCGCCCAAATGTAACTAAATGCCAAGTCGTATTATTCTGAGTTTTCCTGATTTTATACTAAGCCGTGATGGGTGTCACACGTACTGGTAGCTAATCAAATACGCAGCTCGTATCCCAATATGTATTACAACCATGTTGCGTGTTCCCATGGTAGGGTCTAGGAGGATATTAGGATACCCTCACAGATGTTGGTAGGTCTGAGAAGACTAAGTTAATTAAGCTATAAGTCAACGTATCTGTTGACTGTACCTGAGGCAATCTCAGGTACTCACAATTATATGGAGTTCAGGAAAATAGTAGCATATAACAGTATTTGAATTTAGATAGTAACTTGGCAAGGTATACTTGCCTACTTCCTGATTATATTGGAAACCTGATCCCACTGTCAAGACTGAAGGTCCTTGTGACAGGGGGTCACTAACTGTGCTGGAGATGTTTTCTGTTTAAGACATTACAGGTTTTGTAAATAACAATTAAATAAAAGGGTACGTAATATAATAGCATATATATATTTAAGTAAAATTATATATTTATAATATATATAGTCAAATATATAATATAGGGTACTTAATATATAGAGTATATATATACTTATAGATATAGCATACATAGTATGTATATATATCTAGCATTTATAATAGGTATACATATATGTATATATATATTTACATATATATAAAGGAAAGGGAAATGCAGGAAAATACATATATACATGATATAATAAATAATATATATATACATATATAAGTTATATATATATACATATAAATAGAAATGAAAAGACATACATATATACATAATAGGTAATATAAACATATATAGATATATAGATATATATATATATTTTTTTATATATATATATATATAAAAGAATGAGAAAAATGCTGAAATTTAAATGTACATATATATGTAATGTCATAATAATATAATATACTTTATAATATATATATATATACAATATACATAAATATATAGATATAAATATAAATATATATATAAAAGAAATAAAAAGATGCAGGAATTAAATACATAGATAGATATATATAGATATATATATATTTACATAATATAAAAAGAAAGAAAAGTGCAGGAATTAAATATATATATATATATATATATATATATATATATATATATATATATATATATATATATATATTTATTTATATACATATATATTAGTATATAGTATATATATACATATAATTACATATAATTAAATGAAAAGCATATATATATATATATATATATATATATATATATATATATATATATATATATATATAAATATATATATATATATATATATATATATATATATAAATATATATATATATATATACACATATAATATATGTATATATATAATAAATACTATGTATAAATATATATATAGATATATAAAAAAAAGAAAAGAAAAAATATATATATATACATATATATTACAATATATATATATATACTCTGTATATATATATATATATAGGTATATAGTAATAATAATAATTATATATATATAATATATATAATATTTAATTACATATAATAATATATAATAATATATATATATATATAATTATATACACATATATACTTATATTATATACATATATACATGAATATAGGTATATTTAGGTATTTTTGTATGATACATGCGTATTATACCTGACTGGGTGGCAGGGGGGCCCACGGCGAGTCGCCGGCGGGAGGAAGGCGGCGGAGCTGACGGCGGCCGGCCGGAGGAGCAGCAGCAGTAACTGTTGCAGATAGCAACAACAGCAGCAGCAGCAACTGCAGCAGTTGCAGCGGCGGCTGCGGCGGCGGAGCGGCCGGTGCAGGGTGGGGGATCGGCGGAGGAGAGGGTGGCGGTGAGGTTGGTAGTGGTGGTGGGGGTCTACGGTGGCGGTGGTGGTGGCTGGAGGTGTCCGGAGGGGAGGGGGCAGCTGTGGTCGGGGGTCGGGGGGGGTTGCTGTGGCGGAACTGGTGGTCGGGGTGGTGGTCGTGGGGTGGTGGGGGTAGGTCTGGACGGTGGAAGAAGTGGTGGCGAGTCGAGTGGTGGTGGTGGTGGTGGTGCACGGTGGCGGAGGGTGGCGCTGTGGGTGGTCGGGAGGTTAAGTCGGTTGTGGGGGTGGTGGTCGGGATGATGTTGTGGGGGCTCTGGGCGGCGGAGGCGGTGGCCGGAGGGGGGTGGCGGTAGTCGGAGGGAAGGGTAGGGGAGTGGCGACGGGTTCGGCGGTGGTCCGGTGGGCGGAGGGTGGCCGTGGTGGTGGTGGTGTGAGTTTGCATGGGGGGGTGCTCGGGTTTATATAGGGTTGGGGTGAGTGGCATAGGGTGTAAATAGAGGGAAGTCTAGGGATTTTTTGGGTATTTAGGTTTTTGGATATTTTTAGCAGCCAATTAGATATTTATTTGGGTCCCACATGACACGTGGACGGTCCATGTTCACCAGCCAATGAGGTGCTGCCACCTCATACTGGAAATTTGTATAAAAACCCCTAAAATTTCCTAAATTGCAAATAGGTCCCTAAATTGGTATTTTATGTAATTACGCAATTTGTCTGATAAAATACCCTGTTCCCAAAAAATACTAAAATGCTCAGAATTGAGAGGAAAAAGTTGTGGAAGGGTCCTGAGGGGGTGGGGGTGAGTCTGGGCAGGGGCAGGGCCTGGTTTCTTGGTGATACGGGTCATCATATTTATTATTTAATAAATACTGCGCATGGTGTTCTCTAATTATTTAGAGGCAGGTAGGGCCATAATTTTACTACGGTGTCAATATACTAATTGTAGTATATTCAAAGTAGAATATTATCGTATTTTTGTTTGGGCAAAACTGGTGCCTGTTGGTCCTCAATTTCTAGGGGTACAGAGATGGGTAAAGAGCAAGAAATAAAATAGGAATAATTACAGACTTTTGTAATGATATTTGTGCGTCTCAAACGAGGCTCAAAATAAAGCATCTGGGAGTTGCACAAAATTTAAGAAAATAGCCTAACATGTCTAGGACAGGTATGTGAATTTTGTTTGGGAAGTACAGCTAGTGTAATGCTCTAATTAATTATGTGAAGTATAGGTGCACAATCAATAGGATATGTAAACAAAATAAATTTTAAAAAGTTACAGAAATATCTAATTAGCTAAAATAAATCATAAATTACTGAAATCTGGTCGAGGGAGTTTACAAATAATAATAATAATAATAATAATAATAATAATAATAAGTAATTGTAATAGTAATACTAATAGTAGTAAGTAATAGTAATAGTGCCCGCGCGCGCATGTGTACAGCCCCGAACCAACCTTTAAGGTATTATATCTCCCTTATCTCTGGTTATTTTTGCGAGCAGTTTGTCCGTGTACATTCACAACCTAACCCTCTAGGATTTTCTTCAAGCGGGACGAGTTTTTGTGTCTCGGATTGGTCCAAAAATTGACCGAAAAATGGCTGAAAAACTAACCAAAAACAGTCCAAAATTTTAACCCAAACTCTCATGTTCATGCCTAATTTGCCACCAACCTGTTTAATATTTTCAAAATCTAATTGAAAGGTTTTATTTAACTGTTCTTTTAGTTTTTATTAATTTGTTTTATTTGTAAAATTATTCGACTTCCAAAATGACCAAAAACTTGATCTTTTAAAACTAAAATTTTGTGATACGGAGTGCGCTCTACCAAATGGGATCGCCTCGTCGCGTACCAATTGCATCGAAAGGCGCATAAGTTATATCCTAACGTGTGGACTTTCAAGAAAGTTGATTCGGACGTGTATGCGCGTTTGAATAAACCCGTATCCGTAAAAAGTCCCCGTATCGCGACTTTTGCAAAATACCACCCTATTTTGTGTACGCTCATCGGAATGTGACAAAACTTGCACCATTAGATTCGTGGTATCACGCTGCTCCTGTGACCCCAGTTTTACGCGATTCTGAGACAGTTGACCAAGCTGCCTATTCGCGGGCTCCACGGTTTGACTTGAAGGGCGAATTTGTGATTGGCGCACCAGAATCCAAAATTGGACATACCGTTGAGTTCGTATCGACGTTTAAAATTTTTTTGACCTATAATTTATCCCATTTAGATATCTTTACCTCTGACACATATTTTGATGCAAAGTGGGCCACATGTGGACCATACTTTGACCCAAAATTATCGTTTTGTCCCTGTGTCTAAATTGGACGAAGGGTAGACTTTTCTGACTATCTCGCTTATTCTGGGAATATTGGTGATATTTATTTCAGCATCCAAAAATGTTTATTCTGATGCTATAGTTTCTAATCCCTTATGCCTGACGTCTGGACCCTTACACTACGCAGCTTTTTTGCCAAGCAAGTATACCTTACCAAATTACTTACAGTACTTTGCATGCTTATCATATTTTTATATATTCATTATATATGTGTTTTATTTCAGTCATAATTATATATTATATATGTTGATATACACTTGACACATAGTATCATGGGAGGGAAGGACAATCAGTAGGTGTATGGGCTACTCACTCTGGTAAACCATAGTAATTAGCACGCACTAAGGTAGTTATGTCGCGATGGTCGCTACTCTCAACGGTATATCGACTTCTGGTGTTACGATGGTCGCTACCCTCGCGGTATGACGACTTCTGATGTACATGGACGTTTTTGTGAGTTGTGAGATAGCATGTGTAGCCTATACCTACCCATATGTCAAATGGTTATCCTCATTATGCATTCATATAGATTGTCTAGTACAGCGTACTTATATATTTTTTGTCTATTATGCATGTTATACTATATTCAATTGGCATACTTCTATGTATCTTGTTACGTCCCTCTGAGGACCAGGTCCCTTTCCAGGAGTAGACAATCATGACTATTCGCAGGAGCACGGATCAGGACTTGCTACTTCTCTCTTTTTCAAGGAGGTCTTCTCTTTGAGCCTCGTTGATCATTAGATGTACTTATTTGTTTCTCATATATTCTAGTTTGGTAGTGGATTTGTCTCCACCCAACTACTTGTTCTTACCAAGCATTTTATACTTGATTCAGTTATATAGTTGATTGGTTATTCATTTCTATTTGATTCTGTGGATGAGATCTAGTTATGCCCTGTGACTTATGACATAAATCTATACCACTTGTGAATTGTTATTCATAATAAACGAACATATGTATTATTGTTTCCATATATTGGAGTTGCCATATACATAAGGCTAGCATGCTTACGTATTCCTAATCATACGTATTTTGGGACTGGGGTGTGACACCTTGTTCATCAAGTTCATAAATACCTTCGGTGCATTATTCAACCCAAACGACATCACCATAAACTCGTACTGACCATATCGAGTTCTAAAAGAAGTCTTCGGTATGTCCTCCGGCTTCACTTTCACCTGGTGGTAGCCTGATCTCAAATCTATCTTAGAAAATACCTTGGCACCACTCAACTGATCGAACAAATTATCAATCCATGGCAAAGGGTACTTAATCTTGATAGTGAGATTATTCAATACCCTGTAATCAATGCACATGCGCATCGATCCATCCTTCTTCGGTACAAACAATACCGGGCTCCCCACGGTAGAAAACTCGATCTGATAAATCCCTTATCCTGCAATTCGCCCACCTGCTTCTTCAGCTCGACCAGCTCGCTGTTGTTAACTCTATAGACATGTTGCAAAATTGGTTATGTACTTGGCACCAAGTCTATAGAGAATTTAACATCTTGATCTGGCGACAATCCTGGCAATTCCTTAGGAAACACATCCAAGAACTCTGCTATCAACGGATGCGGCAACTCCTTGTCTTCCACCATATCTCCACAAATAATGCCTTCTTCCTGCTCTGCAGCTCCTCTAGCAAACTAGAACTCTGGCTCTCCTGGCGGACCAAACAACACTCAACCTCCTCTACAATCTATACTAGTACGGTGCCTACTCAACCAATCCATCCCAAGTACAATGTCATAACTTGGAAGTGACATTACAAGCAGACATGCACTCAACTCCCGGCCTCCCAGAGTAACTCTCCGATCCTTGCAAATATTATTAACCAGGATAATGCCTCCCCCGGTCATGATTTTGCAAGTCCTAAGCAAAGACTCAACTACCAAACCATACTTTAGAGCAAAAGAAACAGATACAAAACTATGGGAAGCACCACTATCAAACAAAGCTAAATCTGGAATGGACTCAAGAAGAATAGAACCTGCTATGACATCTCTGGTGGGTTCGTCCTCCTTGACGGTCATAGCAAATGCTTATCCCTGACGTGCACCTCCTTGCTGCGGATGCTGGATATAACGCTACTGCTAGGTCAGAAGCAGTCCCTTCGGTTGTACTGCAGGTGGTCTCGTCTGTGCCCTCAGAGCTGAAGCTGCTCCCTGAACTGCAGACGATGACACTCTCTCATCTGATGCTCTTCAATACCATAATACAAATAAACTCCCAACCTCTTCCTACAAACTTCCCAGATGTGGCCGGGCTTCTCGTAGAAGGGGCAAAAAGATTGCGGTAACTATCTCTACTGTTGCGGTGCCTAGTGAAACGATGCCCTAGCTGGAGTCTGGTGCTGCTGAGGCTGCTGGAAAGGCCTGGACCTAAAATGAGGATGCTTGGCAGATATTGTACTGTTGTTGGCCCCCATAAAAGAATTACGGTCTCTCTTGGGCTTCAAATCCAACTCCCGCTCAACCATGCGTGCCTCCGCAAGTATTTTTGAGTATGTCTCATAAAAAGATAGAATGAGGATCTTCACTTCCCAGTTTAGACCCTTACAAAAATGAATAGCCCGAACATCCGGCTCTCTCACCAAATATTCTGCAAATAGGCTTAACCTGCTGAACTCCATAGCGTACTCCTCCATAGACATGCTTTCCTGAATGAGGCCCTCAAACTGCCTCCCCAGGTCTAGCCTGTCTGTCCGAGCAAAGAATTTCTTCTTGAAGAGGTCCTTGAATACCTACGAAGAATGTCACGCGTCAACAAGAATTGGCTTATTCCTGAACCAAGTGCGGACAACGTCGAACAGTTGAAGTCCAACTGCCTCAACCTTCAGATCCTCAGAAAGACGGGACACCCTCATAAGACGCTCAATGTCCTCGAGCCAATCATCCGCATAGACGATGCCCTCCGTTCCCTTGAAGACCCTAGGCTCCAGCTTCTTGAACTCCTAAATATTGCTTGGCCGAAGTTGAGCAACCGGAGGAGCAACCTGCTGCTAGACCGGAACTCCTCTCTCTACTACGGCACGAGCAAGCTGATGAGCACTCTCGATGCCCTGCCATAAAACGTCGGTCTTCCTCTAATATGCCTCTTACTGAGCCCTCTGTGCCTACAATATATCACGAAACAGTATAAACATCGGCGTCGCATCTGCTGGCACGGAAGGTGGAGGTGGAAGTCCCTCAGATACAACTAGCACAGTCCTCTGAGTACGTGGTGGACCTCCGAAAGCAGCTGACACTCCAATCACCAGAGAAGTGACTGGTGCAGGCCCACGGGATGTCGTAGACCTCTCGAAAGCTGCTCTCCCCTATTGCAATCTAGTCTTAGGCGACATCTTGAGACAAAATAAAAGAAAGAATCAATATGACATACAATGTAAGACACTCAAGGAAAGGACAGTTTAAAGATCAAGTATCTATATCAAAGGAGAATAGTTGAACGAATTAAAAGAATTTTTCCTAGATGTAATTGAGTATTCTCAACCTATAGCCTATATCCTATATCCTGAAATAGGCTCGTAATAGTACTCAATTTGGAGCACCACTACGAATCGTACAAATTGCGACCTCGAAGAGACTTGCATGGGCCACCATTAAAAATGTGTCACGACCCGCACCCGATGTAGGGATGCAAGTCAGAAACAATGCCCAGCCTATGCCACAGAATCGACGGTAGAACGTTGTTTGGGTAATCTATCTAGCAATATAATGAACCACCAACAATATCAATATACTCAATCACAGATCTAAGATAGAAACGAGTATGAATATGATAAAGAAAAGAATAGTCACAAACAACTCATGAGTCTAAAATAATAATATCAATGAGTCTGAAATAATACTAACAAATAAGCTGGAGACAAATCCAGTACAAAAGAATACTAAGAAGCTACAAGTCCTGGGTCATCTGTCTTAGTTGGGATAAGTCCCTCTTAAGCTAGGGTCTCTGACTCTACGCCCACAACAACCAGAGGTCCGTAAAGTGTAGGGTACCACTCCTTAGTGTCATCTGCAAAAAATATATCCAGTCAGGAAAAGAGTAGAGTACATCTCTAATAGCAGTTCTAATCAATGATAAAAACTATGTAACAGTAAATAGATATGAATATACAAGATGCACAATAGATACAAGAGATATACAATAAGGAAATACTAGAATAAAAATAATAATGAATATTATGACAATGAACAAGAATACTAATGACTAAGTGTGTGAGTACTAGCTTTAACATGTGATCGACTTGGGAACTTGCACAAGAAAACTTGCACAAAAAATAATGGCCTGGTTAGTCATACGTGCGGTGTATGACCAACACTCACCGAAAAACAAGACTTTCACAAGAAGGGTATGATCACATATCTATACTAAAGTACTCCCCACCCCGACTGGTATAGTGGATCCAACCATGGTATGCTATGGCACAGGATTCTCTAGGAAGGTAGCAAGTATCCCCAAGAATCAGTGTCTGTACATGTACAAGATAATCAATGAAACAAGGCTAGCACAAGATACACCATATATCAAGGAATAATATCTCATGACGAGATACGGATATACCAATCCGTATAACTATCGTGTTAAGAAAATATAGATATCTACACTAGATACAATGAACATAGAGGATATCATAAATGAGAAACTATCAGAGAATGTACTCGCTTGAAGTCCGATGAATAGTCTCACAGATGTCTGATACGGTGCCTCGAAGACCTAGATATGGAATATAACATCAATACAATGTTTCAAAATAAAATAAGTTAGACTGGTCAATATCTAGGTCAAAGAGCCATTTCTAAGCCAAAAAGTCAAACTAGGTCAACTCTAAGTCAAACCGGTCAAACTTGGTCAAACTACCTATTTCTAGTTTGCATGAGTCTATCTCAATGATGTTGGGTTCATACACTATGAATCTAGATCATAAAACTTGCATCTTAGGATACTAGGATACCGTATCTTAGGATACGCAAACAATAGATAAATATCACATATGTACATTCAAGCAATATTAAACACATAAATCCAAATTATAAATATTAAATGGATACCTTGGTTTCGAACCAACTTGGTATCGTACTACTAAACCTCTATCTTGATACCCAAATCCAATACCTTGATACTTACCTTGGTATCTCAAGGTAATTGCTAAGACTTTATATATATATACTAACTACCCACTAATAACTATATGCTAACAACCAACTACTAAAAATATAGTATACTATTGCACAAATACCAATTATGAAATATATATATACGCCAATACCATATATATATATATATATATATTAGCTATAATTAATACATAGATATCTCTATATAGGTAAACTGTCACTGAAAAGCTGCTGCTGCCCGTCTCTAAAGCCGCTGCTACTGTTGCAATTACTGCTGCTGCTGCTGCTGTTGCGGTTGCGGTAACTGTTGCTGCTGTCACTGAAGCTGCTGTCGCTGAAGCCATTGTGGTTGCTGTATACTGCTGCAGTTGCTATTGCTGCTGTTGTCGCTAATGTTGCTGTTTCTGTTGTCGCTGAAGCCGCTGTTGCTGTTGCTATATGCTGCTGCTGTTGCTAATGCGTTGCTGCTTATGTCATTATAAGCTACTGAGCCCTCTTCTCTCTCTTACTAATGCATAAACAATATATATACTAATATATATTCTAACTAAAACTATTTATATATATACATGCTCCTCTATATATATGTATATACATCTCCACAATAATACATATAGTATAACATACACATATTATATATATATATATATATATATATATATATATATATAATCATGCAAGTATATATATATATATATATATATATATATATATATATATATATATATATATATATACATAACATACAAATATATATAGATAACATATATATATACACATAACATATACATATATACACTACTATATTTAATAGCTATTACGTATGTAGAAGTATAGTTACATATATACATAACACATAAGTACATAGATATATGATACACTAACATATAAATATATATATATATATATATATATATATATATACATATTATAATGACTAAGAACAATGGAAATAGATCTAGAAATAAAATGCACAACACATGGAGTGTATCTCACCTGTATCTCAATAGATCTAGGATAAGCTTGCGACATGAGTCCACCACACATCCAAATGTACCCCGAAGGACACAAGCAAATCTAATATATTATTTATGAACAATACAAAGAGTCAAACACAAATCTACGTGTCCGTGTCAAAATGTGACATGCACAAAGTCCCATGTTGGAGGAAAAACCCCCAAATCGACACGTATCACCGAATTGTTGGGATACGATCTACACATACCCAATTATGGATACAATACTAGCCCTAAACACACAAGCACATGCCAAATTGATCTATAGGACCAATTAACACACACAACAAGTGTCAATCTCGGAATTTTCCCAAAATTGACACAAAAAGTACCATAACTTTCTCAATAGGCCTCCTATGAACACAAAACCAAATCCTATGGTAGCCTATGTATATGGGTTGATTTCTTATGGTTAAATCTCAGATTTAGAATCTAAATTAAGAAAAAAATTGAATTATACCTATTGGGAGATGGATTCCCAATGAAACCGTCAAATGTGATAAAATTGGCCTCCAACTTGTAGATCCTTATTCTTCTTTGTAGATCCTTGCTTCCTCCTTCTAGATCCTTGATCCACTAGTCTCCAATGGTGATTTGAAAAGGAATTACGGTAAATTTTTATAGGAAATATGATTTGGAATGAAGGAATTTGCTTGAGAAAAATTCTAGATCTAGTTTTCAAATAAAAAGAGGAGAGAGAAACTTTCTCCCTTCTCATATAGGCCGGCCTCCCTTACCCTTTTCTCAAGTTATGATGTAATATCCATTATACACCTTGGGGCCTCACATGAAGAAATAATTAAGGAGGGAAGGTTCTAGTCTAATGGTTTAATTAAATTAATCCTCCTCCTACTCAATGGGCTTCTAGTTGGACTCAAATATAACAATTAATACATGTTGGTCCATGAGTCTAAACTAAACTAGTTAGGTCCACTAACACAAGTCCAAAATAATTACTAATATCTTAGTAACAATACTTACTTCTAGGTTGTATGAGTCCATCTCTAGTTGTTGGGTCCATACACTATGTATCTAGGCTATACTAGCTAAAATTACTAAGTTATCTATATAACTAGTTTATATGATATCCTATGTATCTTAATACACTATATGAACTTCTACATATACCAATCTATATTAATACTTTAGTATATAGCTACTATCTTAGTAACAATACTTACTTCTAATACCTTAACTATAACTTGGTATCTACATACCTTAACTAAGAGATCTCATAACCTTAGTATTAACTCTAATAGCTACATACTAATACCACCACATATTTCCTTATACTTACTCAATATCTATTACCCAATACTTAAATTAACTAACTAATACCTGTAGAAGCATGAAAAATATGCTGGATAGCACTACGCAGCATCATGATACGAGGCAGCACAAACAGAGGACCTCAGAGCCATCAAGACATACAATGGAGCTTTTTTTGCTGAGCACAGCGTAAAAATATTGGCTCGAGGACCATCCTCGTAATATAGTATGTCCAGGCTGCTTCAGCGTGAACAGGGTGCTTCATCGCCTATATGGCGTAAAACTCATCCGCTTTCAATTCAGTATTGAAGTGTACGAGGAATGCTTCGTATTCTTTAAAATAAACCTGTTAGATCACGGAATGAACCTAACGTCTGGACTCCTGACAAAAAGTACAGCACGATAACCCAAGCGACGGGTATGATGATGGCGCGGCACTGCAACCCAGGCTGTCCTTTACTGCCATTTCCTTTACGTAAACCACTTTTTCACATACGAAGGAATATGCCGCCTTATTTTGCACAGGCAAATATGAGCTGTTTACGCTCCACGAAAGACAAACAGCCTGCCACGTCAAAAGCTGCATTTTGTACAGGGCTCGAGGCACGTCTCTGCATTTAATGCGTAGGGCAGTGACAGTTTCTCGAGGCACGTCTCTGTATTTGAAGCGTCGAATACTAACAGACGCCTGAGGCACGTCTCTGCACCTGATGTACAGAAGGATGGCAGACCTTCAAAACATGCCTCCTTATTTAATGCACAGGATGATGGCAGATCTCCACATTTAATGTTGGAGATTGGATTAAATGTTACCGAACCGTCGTTTAGTGACATCCCCTTTGCGTAAACTACTCTTACGCATATAAATATGCCACCCAGTTTTATACAGGCAGACGGGAGCTTGTTACGCTCCGTAGAAGGCAAACAAACCGCCATATCAGCAGTCACTCTTCATACAGAATTCGAGGCACGTATCTGCATTTAATGCACGGAATGATGGCAAATCTTAGAGACAAGCCTCTGCATTTAATGCGCAGGATGGGGGCAGATCTCTGCATTTAATGCAAGATATTTGATTATATCTCCAAGAGCCGTAATTCTGGCTAAAATGTCCACATCGTCTCGGCTTCTACGCCTGCTCGGCTTATATACCCACTTGGCTTCTACGCCTGCTCGACTTCTATGCCCACTTGGCTTCTACGCCTACTCGGCTTCCATGCCCACCCGGCTTCTATGCCCACTTGGCTTCTACGCCTACTCGGCTTCCATGCCCACCCGGCCTCTATGACCACTCGGCTTCTACGCCTGCTCGGCTTCTATACCTACTTGGCTTCTATGCCTACTCGGCTTCTATGCCTACTTAGCTTCTATGCCATGGTGACAGTCATTTGGCTTCTACGCCAACCTTTTCTACACAAGGGATAACTAACTACGTGGCTTCTACGCCGTGATCTTCGTAGCAGATATATGCGTTATGTCCCTTAGTTGGGCGCACGTCACATGCTCACTCAAAAGGTTATTTATACGCAGGTATTGGTTATTTTAAATCGTCATGTAAAAGGGTGCTGTACTTTCCACTACTCGGTTTCTACGCCGACTGTGTGGTCACTGTCACTAAAACTCTATAAATAGAGACCTCTATTAATTGTAGAAGCATAAAAAATACGCTGGATAGCCCTACGCAGCATATTGATGTAAAGCAGCGTAAACAAAGGACTTCAGAGCCTTCAACGTGCAATCAGAGTTTCTTCGCCAAGCGCAGCATGAAATATAGGCTCGAGGACCATCCGTGTAGGGTAGTATGTCCAGGCTGCTTCAGCGTAAACAGGGTGCATCATCGCCTTTATGGCATAAAACTCATCCTCTTTCAATACAGTATTGAAGTGTACGAGGGACGCATCGTATTCCTGGCAATGAACCTGTCAGATCCTGCAAAGAACATAACGTCTTGACTTCTGACAAAGGGATACTGCTCGACTACCCAGGCGACGGCTATAATGATGGCGCGGCACTACAACCCAGGCTGTCATTTACTGCCATTTCCCTTGCATAAAACCGCTTTTACGTACACAAAGGAATACGCTGCCTAGTTTTCCACAGGCAGATGAGAGCTCCTTATACTCCGCGAAAGACAAACCGCCTGCCACATCAAAAGCTGTACTCCGTACGGGACTCGAGGCACGTCTCTATATTTAGTGCACAGGGTGGTGACAGGCCCTCAAGGCACGTCTCTATAATTAATGCGCCAAATACTGACAGATGCCTGAGGCACGTCTCTGCGTTTGATGCACAGAAGGGTGGCAGACCTTCAAAATATGCCTCTTTATTTAATGCGTAGGATGATGGCGGATCTCCATATTTAATGCAGAAGATTTGATTAAATGTCACCGAACCGTCGTTTAGTGACATCCCATTTGCGAGAGCTGCTCCTACGCATACAAGGGAATACGCTACCTAGTTTTACACAAGCAAACATGAGCTCCTTACACTCCGTAGAAGACGAACAGACTGCTACGACAGCGGTTACTCTTCGCACAGGGTTCAAGATGCGTATCTGTATTTAATGCGCGGAATGATGGCAAATATTAAAGACAAGCATCTGCATTTAATGCACAGGATGGGGGCAGATCTCTACATTTAATGCAAAAGATCTAATTATCTCCAAGAGCCGTAATTCCGGCTAAGATGTCCACATCATCATTCTGGCACGTTATGCAGTGGCTTCTACGCCTATTCAGCTTCGGTGCCTGCTCTGCTTCTACGCCCATTCGGCCTTCTGTGCCTACTCGGCTTCTACGCCTACTCGGCCTCTATGACCACTCGGCTTCTACGCCTACTCGGCCTCTATGACCACTCGGCTTCTACGCCCACTCGGCCTCTATGACCACTCGGCTTCTACGCCTATTCGGCTTCTATGCTGGTTTGATAACTATTTGGCTTCTATGCCATAGTGACAGACATTGGTTTCTATGCCAACCTCTTCTACATGAGGGATACCTACCTACGTGGCTTTTACGTCATGATCTTCGTAGCAGTTATACGCGTTTTGTCCCTTAGTTGGACCTGCGTCACACGCTCATTCAAAGGATCATCTATACGCAGGCATTGGTTATTTTAACCGTTGTGTAAAAGGGTGCTGTACTTTCCACTACTCGATTTTTATACCGATTGAGTGGTCTCTGTCACCAAAACTCTATAAATAGAGACCTCTATCAACAGAAGACAAGGTCGAAGAATTGGTCGAACGATCAGAAGTAGGCCGACAAACTGAAAGGAGAAATAGAGGAGAGAGAGAGAGAGAGAGAGAGAGAGAGAGAGAGAAGAATCCAGAGCTCAGGCAAAGAGAAGGGATCGACAACTTTGGCATCGGGCATCCACCCTCTTTAGCAACCCTCGAAGCTGCTACCTGTCTTCCACGCCACTTCTTCAACATCGTGTGGTCCAAGGACTAAAGTGATCGACTGCAGATCAGACACCTATAGCAATATTCACCCAGATTAAATAAATTGTACTTAGACATCCTCGTGTAGGATCAAATTTGTACAATCTTGTTTGTAAACATAAAAGAAGGGCGGGTCTTCGTACAAGACCTCATTTTCCGCATTCATCAAATCTTTTCTCGTTTATATTATCCAAAACAAGATGGCGACTTTGCTGGGGACATCTTTCTCTTCTGATGAGGAAGCTATTGCTCAATACGATACGATATCTGTGGGATCCGTGAAGAAGACACTGGTCGTCCAGTTCGACCAGTCTGCCTACGAAGATATGCTCCGAACAAAGGGCAGCTCTCTCTCTCTGTCCAAAACAATAGGAAGCTGCGTAAGGTATGGATGCCCAAGACATCCTCTACCATTCCTGTGGACTCTCCGATCTCTCCGACCAATGAGGTTGTAGCATTGCTCCCTCTGCGCCTTGCGCGTAAAATTCAGTCGCCTGTCTCTAGCAGGGCCGACAAAACTTCTGGCAATGCCTCAACGCTAACCCAGAAGTCTACTCCGCGCTCTGCGCGTGAAGTTCAGTCTCCCGTCCCTGGCAGAATAGACAAAACTTCTGATAAAGCCTCAGCGCCAAATCAGAAGTACAAGACACGCTCCGCGCGTAAAACAACATTTAACCTCTACGGAGAACCAGATGATCCCTGTGATCTCCGCAAGGGAAAGCAAGCGGCGGACTACTCAACTTCTCAGCCTTTACGCCAGCAAGGGAACAATCTGCACGCCCTCCGAATTACGCGAGACGCTGATGGCCGACTGAGGACATCCTCAGCTTTACGCCAACCAGAGCGAAGCTCCAAATTACGCCAGGCGAAGTCCCTAAGCGTAAAGAAGGCTCCAGTTGCGGAAAGACACCCTCCTCAGGGATTATCCGCCACCCAGATGGCCAACCTGTTGTATACGGGTGGCACAGGGAAGACTATAGTTCCCATCATCCGCATGCCCACCAATGGGAACAGAACGAACAAGCCAACATCTTCTTCTTTTGCAACTCCTCCTGACCTGCGGGATTATCTGATCCAGAAACGCAAAGACAAAAGTCATAAACAGACTTCAGTTCACCTAACGGTCAAACACGGAGAGATCTTATAGGAAGATACATCAACGTCTAATATCGTCATGACAGGTGGACCACACGAAGATTCCATCTTTATTATTCTACCAACTCGCGATGATCAACATCCAATAATCTTCGGTCGCAGACGGAACACCCCGATCATACAGAAAGAATTTTGCGAGTCTGAAACTGGCAGGATACAAACCCACAGATATAGCCCACAAGCATTAAATATTATGCAAAGCATGGGTTATAATTTGACGCTGAAACAAGGCCTCAACTATGGAAAAGGTAGACGAACACCAGTGCATGGTAATTCTCACCATCAACAAGCTCGTTTCGTGTTGGGATATACTGCATCTCTTACAAGACCCAAAACTTCAAAATCTAATCCAGTACAACCAGAGGCAGCTCCTGCTAAATCAGTTTCTGTGGCCGGAGGCCACAGCATGTTTGTGGGTCACTTACCTCGACAGAACAAGGCGGCTTCCGAGGCCGGGAGTAGAATTTCCTCAAGTTCCGAAGATGATGCAACGACGACAATCTTCCCGAAAAACTGTAAAACTCAGGCACCAGAAGCCCTATGACCAAAAGGGACTTTCTCTTTCAAAGAAGATGACATCATTAAAATCTTTAATATGTTGAGAAAGGAATGCAAGCTTCAGCTACCCAATATCAGATACCCTGAGAGGGCCGGCAAAGTCGATGACCCAGATTATTGTCTCTTCTATCGGTACACTCATCACCCTACAAGGGCCTGCTATGTGCTAAAAAGAAGAATACAGGAGTTGATCGATGCCAAGGTCATCACCTTGCATCTATAAAACAAGGGGACAATCACTACAGAAAAATACCGGATGATGAGTCCCGCAAAAGTTTTCCCAGTGGATCCTTCAGAAGAAAAATCACTCTATAGTAATTTTTCGGACAAAAAGTTTGTCATGTTCATATCACCTCTGAATAAACTTTCGGCTATCGACTATCATATTACCTCTGATGTCGGTTGTCATCTACACTTAACATCCGTGCTTAGCCATAAGTACACCAGAGTGTTAAGTCCACAAAAACTGCCATGTCCATATTACCTCTGCGCAGACGTGTACCTCCATCCCCAATGGAGTCACAATCAAAAAGTTTGTCATGTTCATATTACCTCTTAATAAACTTTCGGCTATCGACTATCATATTATCTCTGATATCAGTTGTCATCTACACTTAAACATCCGTGCTTAGCCATAAGTACACCAGAGTGTTAAGTCCACAAAAATTGCCATGTCCATATTACCTCTGAGCAGACGTGTATGTCCATCCCCAATGGAGTCACAATCAAAAGTTTGTCATGTTCATATTACCTCTGAATAAACTTTCGGCTATCGACTATCATATTACCTCTGATATCGGTTGTCATCTACACTTAACATCCGTGCTTAGCCATAAGTACACCAGAGTGTTAAGTCCACAAAAACTGCCATGTCCATATTATCTCTGAGCAGACGTGTACCTCCACCCCCAATAGAGTCACAATCAAAATTTTGTCATGTTCATATTACCTCTGAACAAACTCTCCGAGTTTTGGTTATCGATTATCACATCGGTTGTCATCTCAACTTAGCGCCCGTACTTAACTTTAAGTACGCCAGTAGTGTTAGGTCCACAAAGACTGCCATGTCCATATTACCTCTGAGCAGGGCTTGTACCAAACCTATTATTTGTACTCTCATGCGCAACGAATAATGGGTCCGATGAAGAAACCGCGGCGTGTCCCCGATGCCACAGTGTGATGGGGGTGGTCCCAAATATCACTTTCACTCAAGAAGACATGCTGTTAAAACATAATAGGCATGACAGACCCCTCTACCACACCGGGTACGTCGGTTCCATGGAGGTCGACCAGATTCACATAAATTCGGGATCCTCAATCAACATCATTCCTCATAGTCTGCTTAGACCGCTGAGGATTCCTACCAGTGAACTGGCTTACACCACCACTACTATTGTGGGTTTCAACGCCGGAAGAAGTAAGCCGTTGGGAAAAATTTGCCAGAGGATCCAGATTGGCAACCTTAGATCGGTGGCTACATGCTACGTCATCGATTCAGAGGTGTCCTACAACATCTTGCTGGGAAGACCATGGATCCACGACCACATCATCGTTCCTTCGACTCTACATCAATGTTCAAATATGCAGACGCCCAAGGGAAAGTACAAACGGAGGTTGTCGACCTAAACCCGTTTAAAGGAGTAGAATCCTACTACTCCGACTCCGTATTATACTCTCAAGACTACACGAAAGAGGTGTCGGCCCAAGCAGTGAAGGAATCCCGCCGGGAGCCTGAAGAACCTTCTGCCAAGCAACTTCTGTCAATCAAGGTGAAAGGACGGACTACCCGTACAAAAGCCACAGAGCCTATGGCTATCCATCTGAACAAGACCAGGTCAGGAAAAGGGGGTGATCCTCTAATGATCACTCTGAGATAGCAGCCTCCGCCCTTAATCATCAACCTTCGGCGCAACAAGCAGCCGAGTGATGTAAATCCAACCAGGAGTGCAGTTTCTGATAATAATAAAGGACCTTTTTTCCAGTATATCGACTCTCGGATTCCAAATCAGGAGTCCTCTCCCCAGGACGATATAGATCCTATAGCACAAAAATTCTTGGCAGCTATAGATTCCTATCATCCGTACATATGGGAAGTGGCATCATCATCCAATGTCACCACGACGTATGGACCACATGGGGATTCTATCTTCATTGTTCATTGTTCCACCTGCCCGCAATGGTCAGCGTTCAATAGTCTTTGGCCGCATGCACAACAAACAGACTATACAAGAGGATTCCTTTGATGATGACTCTGGTGAAATATAAGTTCATAGGTACAGCCCGCAAGCCTTAAAGATCATGTAAAATATGGGTTACAACTTGAGGATGGAACCAGGTCTCAACTACGGGAAAGGCAGACGAATACCGCTGCTCGGCAATCCCCACTATAAACAAACCCGTTCCGGGTTAGGGTACGCCACCTCCCTTACGACTTCTAAGTCGAACGAGGATATCTTTCCCTCCTTTCAAAATAGCTCGTCGCCCCCCCCCCCCGGCTTATCTCATGCTCTCGAGCAAATATTATCAGCAAATATGGTAGCGACGGATTCTTCGAATCAGACGAACAAGAATCCCAACCATTCGAGAATGACGCTTGGGCTCAGCAGATGGATACACAATGGGAGTTCCGTTTCGAGCAGAGAGAACCTCCCACTAAAGATGAAGTTATCCAAATTGACGTAGGGGATGAACTTTCACCAAAGCCGATATTTATCAGTAACGACCTTTCCAAAGAAGAAAGGAAAGAAATTACCCAGCTGATAAAAGAATATATCGACGTCTTTACGTAGAATTATGAGGATATACCAGGTCTTGATCTAAAGGTGGCTACTCATAAACTCAATATACTGCCCGATTCAAAGCCTGTAAAGCAGCACCAACGCCGGTTCCACCCGGACATGATGGACGCCATTGAAGCTGAAGTCAAGAAGTTAATAGCCTGTGGCTTCATCCGTGAGGAATAACATCCCGACTGGGTCGCCAATGTTGTCCCATTCATGAAGAAGAATGGGAAAGTACGGATCTGCATCGATTACCAAGATCTGAACGCAGCCTGCCCCAATGATGAGTTCCCTCTTTCTATCACAGACGTCATGATCGACAATACATGCGGTTTTGAACGTATGTCTTTCATGGACGAATTTTTATGATACAATCAGATCAAGATACATCCTGAAGACGAGAAGCATACTGCCTTCCAGTCACCACTGGGGATATACTGCTATACGGTCATGCCCTTCGGATTAAAGAATATCGGGGCTACGTACCAACAAGCTATGAGTGACATATTCCATGAGCATTTACGTAAGACAGTGGAGTGTTACGTGGACGATGTAGCTGTCAAAAGCCACCTCAGGGATAATCACATCCAAGACTTGAAGACAGTATTTGAATTGATGTGCAAACATCAACACAAAATAAACCCTACAAAGTCCTTTCTTGGGGTATCTAGCGGCAAATTTCTGGGATTTGTCATCACTGCCAAAGGCATTCAAGTGGACCCTGATAAAGTCAAGGCCATCTTAGAAATACGATCGCCCCACAATCTGAGGGAACTCAGGGGATTTCATGGTCATCTGGCTTATATCCGAAGATTCATATCCAACCTCTCCGGGAGATGCCAGCCCTTTTTCTCGTATTATGAAGAAAGGCGTATCCTTCGTATGGGACGAAGCCTATCAGCAAGCGTTCAGAGATATCAAGTGCTACATCACTAGCCTGCCAGTTCTGGTACCTCCCGTCATAGGAAGACCATTCGTGCTATATGTTCGAGCAATAGATCATTCTCTGGGAGCTTTTCTCGCACAAAAGAACGATATGGGCCACGAGCAGGCTATTTACTACCTCAGCAGGATGATGGTCGGAGCCGAACACCGGTACAACCCTGTAGAAAAAGAATGCTTGGCTCTGATGTTCGCTATTCAGAAAATGCGACACTATGTCACGGGCCAAACCATTCATATTATCTCCAGGATCAAACCTCTTCGGGTACTGATGAGCAAGCCAAGTATCCTTAATTCCTGACTCGCGACTTGGGCGATGTTATTAACACCATATGACATGGTGTACGTCCCTTAGAAGTCCGTCAAAGGCCAAGCATTGGCTGACTTTCTAGCTGCTCATCCCATCCCGGAGGTCTCCAAACTATACGAGGACATTCCCGACAAAGTTGTAGAGTGTAATTCCGCAACGGAAGGTGAAGCATGGCAACTGTTCTTCGATAGCGCCTCCAGGACTGGTCCTAGGGGAAACATTGTTTCAGGAGTAGGGATCGTCCTCGTCACTCCTGATAAACTCGTTATCTACAGAGAATATTCTCTTAGCGAGCCCTATTCTAACAATGTGGCAGAATACAACGCTCTACTAATCGGGCTCCAAGTCACTAAAAAGCTGGGGGTCGAATCTCTGGAAGCCTTCGGTGATTCTCTACTGATTGTCAATCAAGTCAGAGGAATATATGAAGTCCGGAATCCCGATCTCATCCCCTATCACCGAGCAACGGTCAAGATAGCCATGACATTCAAAGGATTCTTCCTTGAGCATGTACCTCGGTCTCGAAATCTGGAAGCTGATGCCCTAGCCAGTCTAGCTGCAGATTTAGTTACCCCTATAAGAAGGCAGAATTCGGTAATCCTTCTTAACATAGACCTATTCTGTGTGAAAAACAACTTTCACATCAAATACAGCTACACGATGGACACAGATCCTCGCAGGAGAGACTGGAGAAGTCCCTTCTGTCAAAAGACGATTATTACGCTTCTACTTCGACGCATCGTCACAATACCTATATCGCCGGTCTTATGATGGGCTATTATTATGATGTCTCTCTAGTGATGAAGCACAATGGATTCTCCGTAAAGCTCACGACGGCGTATGCAGGGCGCATCAACCCGGTCCTAAGCTACAGGATCGTGTCAGGAGAATGGGCTATTACTGGCCCACTATGATCGCAGACGCAATCCAGTATGCCAGACGATGCAGAGCCTGTCAGGTCCATGCAGACTTCATACATCAACCGTCCGAACATCTATATCCTACGGTTGCATCCTGGCCTTTCGAAGCATGGGGTATGGATATCATTGGTCCTATTCACCCGTCTTCTTCCAGAGGTCACCATTTCATACTGGCCATCACGGATTACTTCTCCAAATGGGCAGAGGCGATCCCTCTTGCTGAGGTAAAGACATCTAACGTGACCAGCTTCATCAAGCATCACGTTATTTACCACTTCGGGGTTCCCCGAAGGATAATCTATGACAACAGGCCTCAGTTCATCAGCCATGCGTTTCACAGATTCTGCGATAAAAATTGGATACAAAATGTGGCCTCCACGGCATATTATCCAGCTGCTAATGGGTTGGCGGAAGCCTTCAACAAAACCATTATCAAACACTTGAAGAAGTTCGTCTCTTCAAATAAGAGAGATTGGAATGAGAAGCTGGAAGAATGTCTCTGGGCATACCGCACCACGGTACGAGCACCGACAGGTTGCACGCCATTCTCATTGGTTTACGGGAGTGAAGCAGTTCTTCCTATCGAAATTCAAATTCCGTCACTTAGGATAGCCATGGATAATGAGTTAACTCAAGAAAAGAATGACCTGTTAAGGCTTCAAAGCTAGAAGGATTAGACGAAAAATGCCTCCAAGCTCAGCAGTGCATCGCGCTCTACCAAGCACGCATTTCCAGAACTTTTAATCAAAAAGTAAAGGAAAGAGTGTTCAAAGCCGGCGAGGTAGTTTTGGCTGTAAGAAGGTCGATGATTCTGACTTACAAGAGTAAAGGCAAATTCTAGCCCAAATGGGAAGGCCCTTACATGATCGAGACAACGTTCTCAAACGGCGCTTACAGGTTATCCCAGCCTAATGGAGACCTGCTAATGGCTCCTATCAATGGCAAATTCCTAAAAAGGTACTATGCTTAAACCTCCTCTGCTCAAGTGGAATAAGATGATCTCATTATGACAAAACTACTTCCAAAACAAAAATAGTTGGATCATATTGTGTCATGTCCATATGACCTCTGAATAGATTTGCTCTGCTAAAACTTACCGAAAGTATATCACGTCCATACTACCTCTGATATCACTTTTACCTAAACCTGTCATTTATATTCTGAAATGATGGGTCCACAAAGTCAGATAAAAAGTCTCTTTATTATTCCCAGAAAAGAGCAAGAGTACATTGAAAAGCAAAAGCAAAAGTACATCATGAAGGGGGAGCGGTCAGGTCGCGAAGCTGCTGCGCCAGTACGGCCATGCTCTCAGCCCCGGAATCCAAGACATCAGCGCAGACCCGCTCCAACCGTGCCTTGTCATCTATCAGGAGGGACAGTTCAGCTCTAGCCCGAAGAAGACCGACACGGGCGACTCCTGCACTCGCCATGTTCTGTTGTATTGCGACCAGTCGGCCATTCACCATATCTAGGCCTTTCAACGACTGGGAAGCCCACTCCTTTGCCTGAGCAAGCTTTATCTCCAGTTTGTGGACCATCGCTACATTGCTGTCATGCTCGGCCTGACACTTCGTTTGAAGGGCGAGAGTCTCCTCTATTTTGGATAATATAAACGAGAAAAGATTTGATGACATACGAAAAACGAGGTCTTCTACGAATACCCGCCCTTCTTTTATGTTTACAAACAAGATTGTACAAATTTGATCCTACACGAGGATGTCTAAGTACAATTTATTTAATCTGGGTGAATATTGCTATAGGTGTCTGATCTGCAGTCGATCACTTTAGCCCTTAGACCACATAATGTTGAAGAGGTGCCGTGGAAGACAGGTAGCAGCTTCGAGGGTTGCTAAAGAGGGTGGATACCCGATGCCAAAGTCGTCGATCCCTTCTCTTTGCCTGAGCTCTGGATTCTCCTCTCTCTCTCTCTCTCTCGACCGTTGGATCTGGTACTGGATCTCTTGATAAGTTTTCAGACCTAACTTCTTTGACCCTCCAATTTGTCGACCTATTTCTGATTGTTCAACCAATTCTAAACCTTCTCCATTGTTCCTCGTTGATAGAGGTCTCTATTTATAGATTTTTGGTGATAGTGACCACTCAATCGGTGTAAAAACCGAGTATTGAAAAGTACAGCACCCTTTTACACAACGGTTAAAATAACCAATGCCTACGTATAGATGATCCTTTGAATGAGCGTGTGACGCGGGTCCAACTAAGGGACAAAACTCGTATAATCGCTACGAAGATCAAGACGTAAAAGCCACGTAGGTAGGTATCCCTCGTGTAGAAGAGGTTGGCATAGAAGCCAATGTCTGTCACCATGGCATAGAAGCCAAATAGTTATCAAACCGGCATAGAAGCCGAATAGGCGTAGAAGCCGAGTGGTCATAGAGGCCGAGTGGGCGTAGAAGTCGAGTGATCATAGAGGCCGAGTAGGCGTAAAAGCCGAGCAGACACCGAAGCTGAATGGGCGTAGAAGCCAAGCAGGCACCGAAGCTGAATAGGCGTAGAAGCCGCTGCGTAACGTGCCAGCGTGATGATGTAGACGTTTTAGCCAAAATTATGGCTCTTAGAGATAATCAGATCTCTTGCATTAAATGCAGAGATCTGCCCCCATCCTGTGCATTAAATGCAGATGCTTGTCTTTAAGATTTGCCATCATTCTGCGTATTAAATGCAGATACGTACCTTGAACCCTGTACGAAGAGTAACCGCTGTCGTGGCAGTCTGTTCGTCTTCTGCGGAGCATAAGGAGCTCATGTTTGCCTGTGTAAAACAAGGTAGCGTATTCCCTTGTATGCGTAGGAGCAGCTCTCGCAAAGGGGATGTTACTAAACGACGGTTCGGTGACATTTAATCAAATCTCATGCATTAAATGTGGAGATCCGCCATCATCCTGCGCATTAAATACAGAGGCATATTTTGAAGGTCTGCCACCCTTCTGTGTATCAAACGCAGAGACGTGCCTCAGGCATCTGTCAGTATTTGGCGCATTAATTGCAGAGACGTGCCTTAAGGGCCTGTCACCACCCTGTGCATTAAATGCAGAGATGCACCTCGAGTCCCGTACGGAGTACAGCTTTTAATGTGGCAGGCGGTTTGTCTTTCGCGGAGCATAAGGAGCTCTAATCTGCCTGTGTAAAATAAGGCAGCATATTGCTCTGTGTACGTAAAAGCGGTTTACGCAAAGGAAATGGCAGTAAATGACAGTCTGGGTTGCAGTGCCGTGCCATCATTATAGCCGTCGCCTGGGTAGTCGAGCAGTATCCCTTTGTCAGAAGTCGAGACGTCAGGTTCATTGCAGGATCTGACAGGTTTATTGCAGGATCTGACAGGTTCATTGCAGGCTCTAACAGGTTCATTGCAGGCTTTGACAGGTTCACTTCGAAGAATACGAAGCGTCCCTAGTACACTTCAATGCTGTATTAAAAAGAGGATGAGTTTTACGCCATAAAGGCGATGAAGCCCCTGTTCACGCTGAAGCAGCCTGGATGAACTATCCTATGCGGATGGTCCTTGAGCCTGTATTTCTTACTATGCTTTGGCGGAGAAGCGCTGTTTGTACGTCTGAAGGCTTTGAAGTCCTCTGTTTATGCTGCTTTGCATCAATATGCTGCGTAGAGCTTCCATCATATTTTTCATGCTTCTACAAGACCCCCTTCAAAGCTTTTAAATTCCTCATAATTTGAAACACTTTGAATGATGCATGAACCGCTCCTCGTAACTCGAAACATTTCTGAATAGAGTTTTCAAATGGTCGATGCTGACTTTATGGCGGATTCATTGGGGATCGGTGCTCTCTCTCGCCTATAAAAAGGCTGAGGAGTTCTCCTGTTCTTTCCACACTTCCTTCATCATACAGAGATGGTGGCCGTAGTTCGTCGGGTCGACTTAAGGAAGAAGGAGATCATGCACTTCCAGCATGTTAGGAGTCGAAAAAGATGGCATATTCGAGCAAATGTCCTCTGCAACGATGGATCATAGAAGGATATCATAGCCTTCTTTGCTCGGGATAATCAGCAACTTTGTATGGTGGTTCTTCGGGAGAGACGAAGAATCGTATTTCACCACGCTACTTGCAAGTGGCACCTTCTTCCGTTATCTTCGGGGATGAGTGCATCAACTAGCTCTGACCTCGGGTATTGAGTTGGGTGAAATACCTCAACTCAATCTGTCACGGTGCACGGAGCATGGGATCTGCATAATTTAGGCAGGCCCAGTTCCGTATTCTCCCTCCATTTACCTTTTTAGTCGGTTGCGGAAACCGACCAACTGCTGGAGGAGAGATAAAGAATTGGCGCCCATGAAAGAACCTGGTAGAGCAGATTCTGGGGGGTGGCCTTCCGACGACGACGAAAGAAAAATCCTTTTGTAGATGGGATTTCCCTCACATGTAGTCATGAGAAATAAAGAAAAACCCTTGTAGACTGGATTTCCCTCATATGTAATCATGACTTTAATCTTAATAAAATTGTCTTTCTTCTTCATATGATCATGTTGCCATACTTTGCTGTGAAGTCAGAATATGTGTAGCTTCGACACGTCTGATTCTTTACGCCGACTCTGTTTAGAAAGAGTGCTAGGTCCTGTCATATCTTTTACGCATAACTAGTGATGCGTAAAAAGCCGCTTTAGCATTCGAGCGTTCGAACTGTCCTGCTGTTTAGGAGTGAGAAACCGCGTAGAATCCTGAACTGTTACTTCTGATAAACATAATTTCTTTGTTCAGACATCATCTCCAAGAATGATTTCTCGAAAAATCCCTTTGGGGCAGGGCGAGAAATGGCTGTCAAGCTGATATGCCATCTTGGTACATGAAATATTCAGACTGGAGTCTGGATGAACTTCAAATCGATCCATGAAAAAGAGTAATTTTTTCAATATTTGAACTCTGTATGCTTCGGATACTTGGGATATCTTGAGGTCAAGAAGGAGTATCTTCTGTGTGAACTCCTGTAATTGACCGCCTTGAGGATCGTTTAGATGTACGCGTACTCTGGCCTGCATATCTTTCAGATGTACGGGAAGTCATGGAGCACGAAATCATAAGTTGGCAGCCTCTGAGCGTAAACTAAACACCATCGAGCGTGAAATCATAGACTTGCAATTCCTGAGCGTGAAGTCATAGGTTTGTAGCCTCTCGAGCATAAAAGCTACCGAGCACAAAGGCATCCGGACGTAAAACCCGACTTATAGCTGTCGAACAAAAAGTCGTAGATTCGTAGCCGTCGAGCGTAGAAAGCTCTTTAGCGTAGAACTATAGATTTGTTGCTTCTGAAAAGAAAATTTTTCCGAACGTGAAGTCGTGGATCCATCACCTCCGAGCGTAAACTAAGTGCCACCGAGCGTGAGATCATCTATTTGGTATCTGCTAAGCGTGAAGTTGTAGGTCTGTAGCCTCTCGAGCATAAAAGCTACCGAGCACAAAGGCATCCGGGTGTAAAACCATAGACTTATAGCTTGCGAGCGTAAAACCATAGATCTGTAGCTGTCGAGCGTAGAAAGCTCCTTAGCGTAGAAACCACGAACTTGCTTTACGCGAAATACTTTTCGAATTCGCCGACTGTCTGCCTTCTTTGAATAAATAGGCTGACGTGGGACCCAATCATAATCGAATATTAATTAGGAGATTTGGTTTGGGGTCCGAGGAGTCCATCCGAACTCTATATATATCCCAAGTTTCTGAGAGAAAAAACTTTCCATCCATCTTCTGCGAGAGAAAGCTTTCGACTGTTCGAGTTCTTCTTCGTTTCTTCTTCGAGTCTTCAAAGTTTCCAGCAATGGCTTCGAAACAAACTTCCTCCGCCAAGGAAAAGAAGGTTGATTCTTCTTCTCATTCCTCGGCCCAAGCGAGAGCGTCTCTGGTTGGACAAGGCGAACATCATTCTGAGCGGAACATCCCGTCGACGAGTAGTGCACCCGGTCTGGAAGGTAGAGCTTTTGGGAAAAAGAGAATGACTAAAAATCCTTCGCACACGTTGAACGTGACCGTGCTAGGTCGTCTTCTGTGATGATAGCCTCTTTGAGGAAGATGATGCACGGAGACGTTTTATCTTTTTATGCCCACATTCCTAATGTGTCAGCGTAAAAACTCGACTTTTTTGCGGTCGAGCGTAAAAGCTTCGACTGCCAAAAACTTGGTGTATACATTTAAAATTTGAGTTTTATGCTTGTGGATAAAAATCCTGGCATAATAACTCAATTTAATCAATCTGGCGTAAAGCACAGACCGTATACTGCCAATCTTTAATTTTACGTTTTTTTAAGGAAATGGATTCCAGCGTAAAGGTTCAAGTTTCACAGTCTCGGCGTAGAGCACGGACTGTTGATTTTCCTTTTTGTGGATGCTGCAAGTCCCAATACGTCTGGTTTAGGAACTGACGTGTTTCTTTTGTACTTTCACAGTGAACTTGCATGAGTCTTCGCTAGTTGAAGTGATGGGCTCTGCCGCCGGGATGCTGCACTCCAACTATCTGGAGGATTTGTCGTACGTGACATTTCCTATCTCCAGGCCCCAATATTCCGAAGGAAGGGCAATTCTGATATCGACTCAGGGTGAACGAATGCTGCTGAGCATGATCAACGGGAAGCCCCTAACGTACGTAGACGGGGAGCAATACCTGAAGCCGGCTTTCCTCTTTGGGGACATGATTGATAAGAAGTCCCAGACAAAGCCTAAGAGAGAACTCTGGGTTTTTCCTGCCGTGGATTTGGTCTTGTATCTGCCCAATATGCCGAGAGACTATCCCATCTCGACCTTCTTTTATGCTACGCATCCCAGGAAGATGTCGTGGACGCTGACCCCAGATCTTTACGGGAAGCCAGGGAAGATCTTTCATCTGAGAGGAGCTGACCAGGGGTCGTTTGTCAGCCGCCCTTCTGGCTCTGTGACGCTATTCAGGGGGCTGTACCCGGGCAGTGTCCTGAGTGAAGACAGTTTGGTGATCCAGCTGGTCCAGTTACCGACTTTATGTAATGATTTTATGGGGCGTGGGGGAGTACACCCTAAGGTGAACCCTCGGTGTGGCGGGTGGACCACCCCTTCAAATCTTCGATGGGCTCGCTTAGTTGATTGGGCCTTGAAGCATTTCTAGACCGAGTTGAAGAACATTGGTCTGTTTGCAGCTGTGAGTGCTACCAGTGTTGGGTTACCTCCTAACCCTAACCTGTTTCTGGCACTGATGGAGCGATATATTTTGCTTACCGGGACCTTCGCCACTCCACTGGGGGAGTTAGGATTGGCCTTGCACGAGATGGCAGAGATCTCAAGACTGCCGATGGGGGATACTCCATACGAAGAGTATGTTTCCATGAACCGGTAGCTGGGGGGTTCAGACCCTCGAGTAGTGGAGGTCTATCAGGAGCTGATGTGCCACTACTTTGCTTGCACCACTTTTTATGACGAGCCCTCAGATTTGGCTCACATCAGCAAATGGATGTCCTATCTCTTCTTTTACCGGTCCAGGACTGCCAAGTCGGAGAAGGTATTGGAGGGCAAGGATCTGCCTGTGAATCCCCTGAGTGCGCTTAATGCTCAGGTAGTTGATGATCTTATAGTGGATGCTGGTGCTCCGGACCGGTTCCTCGACGAAGGGACGAGAAAGTATCCTGAAGGCACTAAGGCCTATAGCTATTTGAGGCGCTGTCGCAGGCCTCTGTCCAGGGAGGCTCAACTGGCTGGCTTCGTCTCCATATGGCTGCGCCGAGTAGTAGTGCCTGGCGTCGCATCTGCGGACCGCATTCATCTCAACACGCTCTGGCCCGCAGTGTGTCTGGTGTTCGGGGCGAGACTGAGCTTGCTCCCTGCCATAGTGTGCCGTATACAAGCTGGCCTGAGGGCCATAACTGACGGGCTGCTCGTCGATGAAATTCGGCAGGATAGCTTTCCCAGGATAGAATTACCATACCTGTATTTGATGGGGTGGTTAATTCTCCATAACCCACGGGTGATGTCTCCCGGTTCCAGCAGTAGTTCGGGGGGTAGTTTCTTGTTGAACTACCGGAAGTCTTCCTGGAACGTGTACACAGTTATAAACTGTCGGCGGGCGCTAGGCTTCAGTCATAGTTGGAAGCTTTTCTGTACCGTCCCTCATGTACATCACAATCAGTCGGGGATTAGGCTCGAGGATTCGGGTAGAGAGAAGACCATTCTTTCTTCCAAAGCTTTTAATTGGTTGGTCTGTATTAGACCATCCCATCTGCTGTACAGAAGCGAAGATCATTGCTTCTTGGAGCCCTACTTGCCCAGTCGGTTTGCCCGACAGTTTGGGTATGATCAGTTGCATGTGCGCAACGCCGCCACCAGCTTCAGGTCCAGAGGTGGACTCATTGATTGGGCACGGGGATGGCAATATTTTATCATGGGCTGCACTGGGGCAATTTTTATTGTGCCCGTTATTACACTCTACAGGGAGCTGCGCATCCTGCATTCGTATGCCCAATTTTATGTGGCAACGAACACCTTCCATCATGATTTTGATATGCATAGAAGTTTTATGGTGCCCTCTTCCAAGCATGGGGAAGAGTTGAACTCCCCTCGATTTCTTCCGACGAGGGTGAGGAGTCCGTTACTCCGGATGAGCCTCTGGTGTCGGTCCTTAGGGGTGAAGTACCTCTGCCTGCAGGGGCTTTGGTAGTTTCTGGGAAGCGAAGGGCTCCTGCTCCTAAGAAAGCTTCCCCTTGTAAGAGGAAGAAGAAGACGGTAAATCGTTCTCTCCGGATTCCTGGGATTGATGCTCCTGGAGGTGAGCTTGCATCTCCCCGTGTTGGGGACGATTCTTCGATTGGAGGTTCCTCGCCTTTTAGAGAGGGATCTACCACAGTTCCGGCTGGTGGTGCCAGAGAATCTCCGCTGGACACTGATATCGCTGCTATTGCTTCAGGTAGTAGAACGAGGTCGCCTTCGGGGCTGAGTATAATAAAGTTCCGTATACCTCTAGCCGGATCGGCGTCGGAAGGGACTTCTGCCGCGCCCGCGAGCGCACCTAGCACGATTCCAGCCGATGAGCCTCGGTTGGATTTTGGGGAGGACTTGGAAGACTATCTGTCGACTTCTGTTAGCAGACCCCCTTCCCCAGGTATGACAGCTCGCCTAGCATCATTAAGAAATGATTTAGCTGTACATGCTGCGGATGCGACATATATGTCGTCGGCCAGGGGTAAATGTCGTCTTTTATGCCTCTTCTTTGGAAAAATTAATATTACGTTGATATTAACTTCCATTTGTCTTCTTTTCAGGGGAAGACCTCTTCGGAGAGGGTGATGTAGACGCGCCTGTTGGCTCTGTGTCAGGTCCTAGTGGTGACACGGAGGTACCTGATTTTGAAGAGGAGACATCTTCGGGTGCCGGCTGGCCTGTCGAGGAGACTCCGATATCTCAAGAGGAGGACGAGCCTGTTATTGCGATAGTGCCTCTTTTGAGTACGCCGGTCACTTCATCCGGTGTTGGCGATTCTTCTTTCGTCGCACCTCCTGTCAAGGCGACGGCCGTGGCGACATTGTCTGTGGTTATTCCTGAGGGGAAGTAGCCACGATCGCGGACACTCCCCGCGTTCATGCGGACCTAGTTGCAATGATCAAGCAGTACACTGGGATCTTCTACACCACTTTGAGAATGCTAATGTCAATGGTGTTGGCGAAGAAGCAGGACTTTGCGTCACTGAAGAGGTCCTCTCAGTTCTCGATAGAGGCGGTCAGGGAATTCGGTAATACTGGGGTAGCTGACACGCTGGAGGCGATGGTTAATGGCTTGGAGCAACCCATTAACGAATACCTGCAGCTTGCTCGAGGAAATATTGAAGCTCTGGTCCAGGCCAGATACGACTCTTTGACTACGCATCTTGTTGAACAGATGGAGCCTCTAAATAAGTCCATCGTGGCTCAGCAACAGGAGATGGATCATGAGCGTGTCCAACTGGAGTATTTCGTCCCCGAGTTGACCCGGTGCGAAGCCGAATATGAGGAAGAGGTAGTGAGGGTCCGCATATTAAAAGATGAGATTGCTCGTGCAGAGGCGAAGGCTCTGTCTTTGTCGGCAGCCCAAGATGTGCTGAAGGAGCGACGGGCGACTGTTCAGCAGAACCTGACACATGTGGGTGTTATCCATGCTAATTTTGTGCAGGCTCGGTCTGAGCTAGTTGCCTTGAATAATGATGCAGCAAGGTTGGAGCGGGCTCGTGCCGACGTCTTGAACTCCTGGGATGAGAGGATGGCCGTACTAGCGCAGCAGCTTCGCGACCTGACCGCTCCCTCTTCATGATGTACTTTTGCTTTTTGCTTTTCAAATGTACTTTTGCTCTTTTCTGGGAATAATAAAGAGGCTCTTTATCTGACTTTATAGACCCATCATTTCGGAATGTAAATGACATGTTTGGGTGAAAGTGATATCAGAGGTAGTATAGACGTAATATACTTTCGATAAGCTTTAGCAGAGTATATCTATTCAGAGGTCATATAGAAATGACAGAATATGATCCAACTAGTTTCGTTTTGGAATTTATTTTGTCAGAATGAGATCACCTTATTCCACTTGAGCAGAGGAGGTTTAAGCATAGTACCTCTTCAGGAATTTGCCATTGATAGGATCCATTAGCAGGTCTCCATTAGGCTGGGCTAACTTGTAAGCACCGTTTGAGAACGTTGTCTCGATCATGTAAGGGCCTTTCCATTTGGGCTGGAATTTGCCTTTACTCCTGTGAGTAAAAATCACCGGCCTTCTTACAGCTAAAACCAGCTCGCCGACTTTGAACACTCTTTCCTTTACTTTTTGATTAAAAGTTCTGGAAATGCGTGCTTGGTAGAGCGCGATGCGCTGCTGAGCTTGGAGGCATTTCTTGTCTAATCCTTCTAGCTCTTGAAGCCTTAATAGGTCATTCTTTTCTCGAGTTAACTCGTTAGCCACGGCTATCCTGAGTGACGGAATTTGAATTTCGATAGAAAGGACTGCTTCACCCCCGTAGACCAATGAGAATGGCGTGCAACCTGTCGGTGCTCGTACCGTTGTGCGGTATGCCCAGAGACATTCTCCCAGCTTCTCGTTCCAATCTCTCTTGTTTGAAGAGACGAACTTCTTCAAGTGTTTGATAATGGTTTTGTTGAAGGCTTCCGCCAACCCATTAGCAGCTGGATAATATGCCGTGGAGGCCATATTTTGTATCCGATTTTTATCGCAGAATCGATGAAATGCATGGCTGATGAACTGAGGCCCATTGTCATGGATTATCCTTCGGAGAACCCCAAAGCGGTAAATGACGTGATACTTGATGAAGCTGGTCACGTTAAATGTCTTTACCTCAGCAAGAGGGATCGCCTCTGCCCATTTGGAGAAGTAATCCGTGATGGCTAGTATGAACCGATGACCTCTGGAAAAAGACGGGTGAATAGGGCCAATGATATCTATACCCCATGCTTCGAAAGGCCAGGATGCAACCGTAGGGTATAGATGTTCGAACGGTTGATGTATAAAGTCTGCATGAACCTGACAGGCTCTACATCGTCTGGCATACTGGATTGCGTCTGCGATCATAGTAGGCCAGTAATAGCCCATTCTTCTGATACGATCTTGTAGCTTAGGACCGGGTTGATGTGCCCCGCATATGCCGTTGTGAGCTTCACGGATAATCCGCCGTGCTTCATCACCAGAGAGACATCATAATAATAGCCCGTCATAAGATCGGCGATATAGGCATTGTGACGATGCGTCAAAATAGAAGCGTAATGATCGTCTTTTGACAGATATTGCTTCTTTGGGATATTCTGGCAAGATTCTGTATGCTACGAAATCTATAAAGGAACTTTTTCAGTCTCTCCTGGGCGGATCTGCGTTCACCGTGTAGCTATGTTCTATGTGAAAGTTGTTTTTTACACAGAATAAGTCTCTGTTAAGAAGGATTACCGAATTCTGCCTTCTTACAGGGATGGCTAAATCTGCAGCTAGACTGGCTAGGGCATCAGCTTCCAGATTCTTAGATCGAGGTACATGCTCAAGGAAGAAAACTTTGAACGTCATGGCTATCTCGACCGTTGCTCGGTGATAGGGGATGAGGTCGGGATTTCGGACTTCATATATTTCTCTGACTTGATTGACGATCAGCAGAGAATCACCGAAGGCTTCCAGAGATTCGACCCCTAGCTCTTTAGCGACTTGGAGCCCGATTAGTAGAGCATTATATTCCGCCACATTGTTGGAACATGGCTCGTTAAGAGAATATGCTCGGTAGATAACGAGTTTATTAGGAGTGATTAGGACGATCCCTACTCCTGACACCACGTTTCCCCTGGGACCGGTCCTGGAGGCGCCATCGAAGAATAGTTGTCATGTCTTCCCTTCCGTCGCAAAATTACACTCCGCAACTTCGTCAGGAATGTCCTCGTATAGTTTAGAGGCCTCCGGGATGGGATGAGCGGCTAGAAAGTCGGCCAATGCTTGGCCTTTGACGGACTTCTGAGGGACGTACACCATGTTATATGACGTTAATAACATCGCCCAAGTCGCGAGTCAGGAATTAAGGACACTTGGCTTGCTCATCAGTAATCGAAGTGGATTAATCCTGGAGATGATATAAATGGTTTGGCCCATGACATAGTGTCGCATTTTCTGGATAGCGAATATCAGAGCCAGGCATTCTTTCTCCACAGGGTTGTACCGGTGTTCGTCTCCGACCGTCATCCTGCTGAGGTAGTAAATAGCTTGCTCGTGGCCCATATCGTTCTTTTGTGCTAGAAGAGCTCCCAGAGAATGATCCATTGCTCGAACAAATAGCACGAACAGTTTTCCTATAGCGGAAGGTACCATAACTGGCGGACTAGTGAGGTAGCGCTTGATATCTCCGACGCTTGCTGACAGGCTTCGTCCCATACGAAGGATACACCTTTTTTATGAGACGAGAAAAGGGCTTGCATCTCCCGGAGAGGTTGGATATGAATCTTCGGATATAAGCCAGACGACCTTGAAATCCCCTGAGTTCCCTCAGATTGCGGGGCGGTCGCATTTCTAAGATGGCCTTGACTTTATCAGGGTCCACTTGAATGCCTTTGGCGGTGATGACAAATCCCAGAAATTTGCCGCTAGATACCCCCAGAAAGGACTTTATAGGGTTCATTTTGAGTTGATATTGGCGCATCAATTCAAATACTGTCTTTAAGTCTCGGATGTGATTATCCCTGAGGCGGCTTTTGACAGCTACATTGTACACGTAACACTCCACTGTCTTACATAAATGCTTATGGAATATGTCACTCATAGCTTGTTTGTACGTAGCCCCGGCGTTCTTTAATCCGAAGGGCATGACCGTATAGCAGTATACCCCCAGTGGTGTCCGGAAGGCGGTATGCTTCTCGTCTTTAGGATACATCTTGATCTGAATGTATCTCGAGAATCCGTCCATGAAAGACATGTGTTCAAAACCGCATGTATTGTCGATCATGACGTTTGTGATGGGAAGAGGAAACTCATCCTTGGGGCAGGCTGTATTCAGATCTCGGTAATCGATGCAGATCTGTACTTTTCCATTCTTCTTCATGACTGGGACAACATTGTCGACCCAGTCGGGATGTTGTTCTTCACGGATGAAGCCACAGGCTATCAACTTCTTGACTTCAGCTTCAATGGCGTCCATCATGTCTGGGCGGAACTGGCGTTGGTGCTGCTTCACAGGCTTTGAATCGGGCAGTATGTTGAGTTTATGAGTAGCCACTTTTGGATCAAGACCTGGCATATCCTCATAATTCCATGCAAAGACGTCGATATATTCTTTTATCAGCTGGGTAATTTCTTCCCTTTCTTCTTCGGAAAGGTTGTTACTGATAAATATCGGCTTTGGTGAAAGTTTATCCCCCATGTCAATCTGGATAACTTCATCTTTAGTGGGAGGTTCTCTTTGCTCGAAGCGGAACTCCCATTGTGTATCCATCTGCTGAGCCCAAGCGTCATTCTCGAATGGTTCAGATTCTTGTTCGTCTGATTTGAAGGAATCCGTTGCTACCATATTTGCTGATAATGTTTGCTCGAGAGCGTGAGATGAGTCGGAGAGCGATGAGCCATCTTGAAAAGGGAAAAAGATATCCTCATCTGACCTGTAAGTCGTAAGGGAGGTGGCATACCCTATCCCGAAACGGGTTTGTTGATAGTGGGGATTGCCGAGCAGCGGTATTGGTCTGCCTTTCCCGTAGTTGAGACATAGTTCTATCTTCAAGTTGTAACCCATATTCTGCATAATCTTCAAGGCTTGCGGGCTGTACCTGTGGACTTGCATTTTACCAGAATCGTCATCAAAGGAATCCTCTTGTATAGTCTATTCGTTGCGCATGCGGCCGAAGACTATTGAAGACTAACCATTGTGGGCAGGTGGAACAATAAAGATAGAATCCTCATGTGGTCCATATGTCGTGGTGACATTGGATGATGACGTCACTTCCCATATGTACGGATGATAGGAATCTATAGCTGCCAAGAATTTTCGTGCTATAGGCTCTATATCGTCATGGGGAGAGGGTTCCTGATTTGGAATCCGAACGTCGATATACTGGAAAAAAGGTCCTTTATTATTATCAGAAACCGTACTCCTGGTTGCATTTACATCACTCGGCTGCTTGTTGCGCCGAAGGTTGATGATTAAGGGCGGAGGCTTCTGGTTCAGAGTGACCACTAGAGGATCACCCCCTTTCCTTGACCTGGTCTTATTCAGGTGGATAGCCATAGGCTCTGTAGCTTTTGGACGGGTAGTCCGTCCTTTCACCTTGATTGACAGAGGTTGCTTGGCAGAAGGTTCTTCAGGCTCCCGGTGGGATTCCTTCTCTGCTTGGGCTGAAGCCTCTTCCGTGTAGTCTTGAGAGTATAACACGGCGTCGGAGTAGTAGGATTCTACTCCTTTAAACGGGTTTAGGTCAGCAACCTCCGTTTGTACTGTCCCTTGGACATCTACGTATTTGAAGCATTGATGTTGAGTCGAAGGAACGATGTTGTGGTCGTGGATCCATGGTCTTCCCAGCAGGATGTTGTAGGACACCTCTTAATCGATGACGTAGCATGTAGCCACCGATCTGAGGTTGCCAATCTGGATCCTCAGGCAAATTTTTCCCAATGGCTTACTTCTTCCGGCGTTGAAACCCAAAATAGTAGTGGTGTTGTAAGCTAGTTCGCTGGTAGGAATCCTCAGCGGTCTAAGCAGACTATGAGGAATGATGCTGATTAAGGATCCCGGATCTATGTGAATCCGGTCGACCTCCATGGAACCGACGTACCCGGTATGGTAGAGGGGTCTGTCATGCCTGTTATGTTTTAACAGCATGTCATCTTGAGTGAAAGTGATGTTTGGGACCACCTCCATCACACTGTGGCATCGGGGACATGCTGCAGGTTCTTCGTAGGGGGACTTGATTTGGGTCAAGTATGTATCCGCCTGCATCAATGCCTCACTCAGGGCTAGACGAGTGTCTTGGGAGAGCCTGAGTAGCTCGAAGATGGACAAACTGGCCGATGTATTAGCCAGTTGGGCTAAGATGTCGAAGTTGTACGGCATCTCTAAACCTTTGTTTTAAATGTTTTTCACAGGTTTATCGAAGCGCACTTCTTTTTGCTTCCCCTTGTCCGCCGAAGTTGGTCTCGAAGGACCGGCCTCTGGTACGACGGGCTCTGGTTCCGAAGGCTTGGCAGCTGAAGCGTCTGCAGGTGCTTCTTCCTGACTCGCTCTATAGTCCTTGAGGTAAGCCTTCCCTGAACGGGTTGCTGTGGCCAAAACCTCGTCTTCATCTGATGTCGAATAAGTTGTAACCATATGGCATAGCTTGTATTTGGAGTTCTTCCTGGACTTAGCTTTAGTAGCATTAGTCTCTTTTTCGAGCTCCGATACCAAGTCTGGGTGCACCCACATAATCTCGCCTCTCCGGGTAGTTAGTGGTAACAGGTCGTGATTTTGACCCCTAGCCGGAGGAAGATTAACGATGTTCATCGTTGTCCGAGAAATAGGTGTAACACCGTCCGATACTTCCTGGGGAGACAGATTGCCAAATTGTAGAGAGATCATGTTGGCCGTGACCGTCTTCTCGCTATTGTGCAGGGTGATGGCTTTAGCATCGATCAGCTCTTGGATCTTCCTTTTTAGTATGTAACACGCCTTTGTTGGGTGGTGTACATATCTGTGGAAGATGCAGTACTTGGGGTTGTTGGCATTGCCGACTTCTCTGGGCCGCCTCTCCTCCGGAAGGGTAATCTTGCCGCTTTTGACGAGACACTCGAATATACTCGGAATATCATCGTCGTCGAAAGAGTATACCTCTACGGGCATGGAAGTCCCAGGTTTTGTCTACGTTGTTGCCGCAGTCTTCTGTCTGGACATATTGATCGCCAGAGCTTCTTTCCCTTTGGAACTGCGAGGATGGTCGCCGTTAGGGGATGACCTCTTGCCTCTGTCAGAGGTAGAGATCATGATGCCATTGTCACGCACCTTACGATTATTGTCCTCGACGGCTACCGCTGAGATGATGAACGAGGGCCAATCATAGAACTGATATGGTCCTGTGAACACCGAGATCACGAGAAGAAGGTTCTTCCTGCAAATGTCCACCAACGCTGAGTCTGGAACTCCTAGAGGCATCTGTAAAGTGGCCTGGCAAAAACGTTCGACGAAGGTGCGAACGTCCTCCTTTTCCCTCTGCTTGACTTCGATGAGAGAGGACATAGACATGTCCATTCCTCCCTCGTAGAATCGCTTAAAAAATAGAGCTTTGAAGTCTTCGAAGGAAATAATGCAGTTGTCTGCCAGGCTGCGGTACCACTGGTAAGCTACTCCTGAGAGGCAGCCCTTGAACACCCGGGTGAGGAGGGCATCATTCCCTTGTAGCAACACCGTCATCATACTGAAATAGTTCATGTACTGACTTGGTGATATTTTTCTCTCAAACAGGGCCATAGTCTGAGGTTTGTACCTCAGAGGAAAAGGGACCTCTTCCCAGATAGCTGTGTATGGCTGGTTGATTCCCAATTTCTTGAGCTGATCTTCGTGCTTCAAGGCATCGAATTGGGCTTTCAACTCCCGCACTGCTTGCATCAGATTTTTAGCTGGTAGCGAGACCACGGAATGGTGCGGAGTTGGTTGTATCGTGACTCCCGCAGGAGGTAGTACATTCTCCCGGTGAGGAAGTGAAGGACCAGCTGATTCTTGATCTAGAGCAGGCTCTTGGATCGTGTTGGATGGTGGTAGATCCACCCTCACACGTATCTGAGTAGGCGGGACCGATGTTCGAGCCATAGCAGCCGTCTGTTGAGTTAGCATCATTTGGTGCATGTTCTCCATCATGGATTGCATTTGCTTCAGGGATGTCTCTAGTGTAGTAATGCGTTGTTCAACGTTCCCCGATGGCGAGGCTTCCTCGTGTTCATCTCCAATGGCATAAACTCCCATCTCCCTGGGCGTCATTGAAGGATGAGTATAGGTCGCTGCAGAAGTTGACTCTATACTCTCAGTATCTGATTCGGGAGACTGGTGTCACGACCCGCACCCGGTTTAGGGGCACGAGTGCGTGGGTACGTTCAGCCTACGCCGCAGCATCGACGGTAGAACGCTGTCAAGGTCTTGATACTATCTAGCTAATGTCACACAACATCCAATCTCCATAAGGAGGCACGGATGACACAAATAAACGAGCACATACTCAATCACAGGATTACAGCACGATAAGATAACGAACAGAAATTAAATACAACACAAGTCAACAAAGCAATAACTTAACTCAACAATATCCAAGTCTCATAAAAATGCCGGAGACAAATCCGGTACCAAAAGTTTACTAAAAGAACTAATCAAAAACTAGAAGAATTAGTGATTCCTGCTAGGCCTCCGAAATCACAACTAACTACCAAGTCTGTAGCTACTCACCATATGGTCCATAAAGTGACGGACATCGGTCCTCTAAGGCATAGTCTGGAAAAATATTTCCAGTCAGGAAGGAGCAAAGTACAAATCTCAAATAACAGTTCCATTTAATTGATAATGTCTATAATACAATAAAACATGTCATGCTAGCTACTGAGAAAAATAGTGAAATAAATGCAATGGCAATTTAAGAGAGACAGGCAATGTAAAGAGACAGGCAATAGGCAATATGATACAGTCAGTGCATGTATGGAAATAAAAGAATAAGAAACAGTATCATATACGGGTGATGTAGTATATGATTTAAAATAGGGAACTGTAATCTATTCTAAGTGTTTGAAATAGTAGTTTCAAAATGTGATCGGCTTGGGATCATGTACGATAGCTACAGGGCCTGGCTAATCATGGGTGAAGAGCATGATTAACACTTACAATTTCTATACTACAATAAGAGGTTATGATCACATTTCTTACTAACTACTTCCCCGTCCCCAACTAGTACTATGGATCCAACCATGACACGTCACGATACACGAGCAAGTCAAGTCTATCATGTACGATATCTAATATACATGTCGTGTACAATGTCAATACGATAGTCAATGTAATATCTCATGACTGCAGATCCAAGCTATACTAGTCCGTGTAGCACAGTGTCGAAGATTCAGTTGTAACATTTCAAGATTATTGAATTTATAGAAATTATCAAGAAATTGGAAATTATCGGAGAATGTACTTGCCTCGGGTCCTTAGCTGGTATTTATGGATGTCCTGTTCCAGAGTATCCCCTGGGTGAACCAACAGTCCTAAAAACATATCACAATAACACTTGTATCAGGGCTATACTAACACACAAAAGAAATACACTGGCCTTAGGGCTACGCTAGGTACGATAAGGGTCATTTACTAGATAGGCCAACTATATATATATTAATATCCCTTAATTATAATAATAGATATAAGTATAAATATATACACTTTAAATAAAACTAATACCTGTATGTACATACAAACATATCTCAATTAAATACATATACAAAATATACATGTATATATTATAAAAATGTGCTAAGGGTTTATACAAAATATATATACACATATATATATATATATATATGTCACTTGAACAATAAAGATATATATATATATATATATATTTATACCAAAATAGTACGTATACTATTATATTTTTTATACTAAAATACGTATATATCCTGTATGTGCAAAAGTACATATTTATATATATATTGTCAACATCATTCTTAATCATACTACTATTAATTCACCAAATTAATTTAATACATACACTTACATACATTAATTAAATATATACATATACATATACCAAAGTGTTTATATATATACACTTATGTACTTACATATCAATATAACATAATTATATAACTACTTATATATATATACACAAGAATACATATTAAAATATCATTTAATACGTATACATTAATATCTACATACATACTTACATACACCAAAATGAAAATATAAATCTACATGTATATTTTGATACCAAAATACGGTTATTTGAATATATACCAAAATACTGATATTCATATATATGTTTATACATATTTCAAATACATTTAATACGTATATACTGTATGAAATTATACCAATAAATATGTGTATATTTGCACCCCAAAACATACATTTATATATAGGTATCTATATATTACCATAATATTTATACTCATTAATTAGATTTATACATATGCATATGAATTAATTATACATATACATATTGGTTATCATACACATACATGTCCTATTAAGCATTAATTAATTAAATGCTATACATATACATATACTAGTTTAAAATATACTATATACACTAATACACAATATTTATACATTAATACATACATATACTAAGTATATATACACTATACATATATGTGTTAAACATTCATTAAATAATTAATATACATATATTAGTATATACTCATACGTATATACGTATGTATATATACTTATATATATATATATATAAAGAAAGAAGAGGGAGAAGAAGAAAGAAACCTTACAGAGGGCTGGTGGCTGGCCGCCGGAGGAGCTCGTGAGTTGGGGTCGCCGGGGAGCACAGGGGTAGTCGGGGACCGGAGTGCGGAGCCGCCGGACCGCTGGACATAGCAGGGAGGAGATGGAGGTAGGAGTGGTGGGAGAATGGAGGGAGGAAGAGCACAGCCGTGGGGTAGCCGCCGGGTAGCCTGGCCGGAGACAGGCCGGGGTGCGCAGGGGGAGGAGCAGCAGGGAGAACTCGGCCGCCGGAGTGATGGGCTCGGCCGGTGAACAGGAATCGGGTTTGGGGAGGGTGAACAGTGTTCCCTCCCCCCCTTCTATTAGTTTGAATTTGAAAATCAAAAATAAAAAGGAAGAAGAAGGAAGAAGAAGAAGAAAAGAGAAGAAGAAGAGAAGAAGAAAATGAAAAGGGGAAGCCTACGGTTTGGTGTTGGATGATGGAGGTGGAGGCTTGTTTTTGGGATTAGGGTTTCTCTAGGGAAGGGTGTTGATGGGACATGACATATATAGGGAGAGAGGTTTTGGGATGAAGGGTTGTGATTGACCCCCTTGAATGAGTGGTCTAGATGGGTCATGTAGAAAATAATTCATGGAGGAATGAGGTGAGGAGCTAATTAAATAATTATTAGGCTCCCTCATTGTTTTAAACAAATGAGGTGTTGACCCAAAAATGCAAATTTGCAAATTAGCCCCTTAAATTTGGGTATTTGCACAGACGCATAAAATGACAAAAATTTTGCGGGCGATTCGGGGTCCGGTGTTTTGTAGGGCTAGGGGGCGCTGTATGATCGGTATGGGCTCAATTAACAGGGTACTGGAATAAAATTAGGATTTCAGAATCAGATAAAATAGTATCCTCAATTTAAATAGAAATAAATGCAAGTTGTATTCAACAATTAATTAGGAGTACATGGAGCCAAAATCAGGTCAGGTCATCAATACCAATAATGAAGAAGACTCAGAACAGAATATTACCCTAATTTGGGCCGCACGAAAAATAGGTCAAGATTGCCTCCAATTTTAATTGGAACGCACAACGATACCAAAAATAGGAATTTATTAAATAACTTCCGCGACGATTTTTGTGCGGCCAGAAACAATGCACAGAGAGCATAATTATGAGTTGCAAAAATAGCAGAATGGAAGACGGGCATGTCTAGGACAAGATTGTAAAATTTGTTGGAAGACAGAAGTCAGGATACTGCTCCAAATATCGAAGCAAAGGCAATGCACAATAATTAAATAAAATACGGTAATTAATTACACCTCCAATAAATTAATTCTAAAATAAAACATTTAACCTCAAAATTCCATAATTCCGACAGGTGCTCATCTACTGGCTTCTAGGTCAAGTCTACCATCACAAACACAAATGAACACTGTCTATAATATAATATATAAAAGTACACATCACACAGTTATTTAAATTTAATATATACTATTCATGCAATTAATTAATTATAACTACAATAATATTAAATATTGTAAAAAGTTGAAAATACCCCTATTTTCGGAATGTGGTAGTGACAAGTCTACCCACCTTAAAAGAATTTCGTCCTCGAAATTCAAAATCCTCATAGTAGCATTTAATCAGGCACATTATTATTTTTTTCAAGGTTTAAATTCATCATCCATGAAATTAGGTTATAATCTACAATGTCCTTTCACGATTTTTCAAAATTTTTGAATTATTTGCATTCCTGAAAAATCCTCGAATTAGAATCAAAGTCCATTTTTATCAAAAATTTCCTTGAAAGTTTTAGTTAATAATTCAATACTCAGAATTTAATATCCACTCCTCAATTTGATTTTAATCAATGCACATATATAAAAATGTAATCTCGTCCAAAAAGTTTGAATTCCACATTAATCCATCAAAATTTTATTTCTCGATTTCCTCTTCCTCAAAATACTCAACAATGTGATACTTATGGATTTTCTAATTGCAACATCCACATATAAAATTTTAAAATTTTCATAACTTGCAATCAAATCAATATATTGATAAATCTCCCAAAGTTTCCAATTCTAATAACCAATTTAAGCATGTCATAATCTTCCTGGAATTAATAAATCATAAATTCTGCCATGTTAAATTCTTGGCCCTTTATTTAAATCGATGTTTATCCTCAAATTTTAATCATCTTGTCTCTCCTGTCAAGTCAATCCCTTTCGTGAATCTTCGTCATGGTTAAACCCCAATAATCATGGTCTAAAAATCTTTCCTACAATCATACAACATGCAACCTAAGGAAATATGTACGGTCATGGTATCTTTTGTCATGGCATTGCAGTCTCTGTATTAGGGTGTACTACTAACTATATTATAACAAGAAAATCATGCATACAACTATTGTACTAAGGAATCAATCAATTAATCAAATAGATAGGAACAGAAAGAAGGAAAGAACAGAACCTACAAACACATTACCTGCAGTATCGGTCTCCTCGACCGTTATCGCAAATGCCCCGCCCTGCTGGGGTGGTTCCCTTCGCGGGTGCTGAGCAATATACGGTTCCACAGGTAGCCTAATTGGATCTCTATAATCTGAAGTTGCACGCTGGCCGGGAAGATAAGGGGCTAGAAGACAATCCCTTACTCGATGTCCTGCAGCGCCGCAGTGCAAACAAAGTCCTAGTCTCGTTCTACAGCTCTCCCAAAGGTGACCTGGCTTCTTACAGAAATGACAGGTCTACTGTGTCTCTCTCGGAGGCTGTTGCTGATTCTGCTCAACACGGACTGGTTCCTGGTACTGCTGTTGATACTGATATGCCCATGGATGTTGCTGGGTAGAAACTGGTGCTAGGTACTGCGGTGGATGCTGAAATGTCCATGGTTATTGCTGAATATGAAATGGTACTTGGTACTGCTGTTGGTGCTGAATACAGGGATGCTTTGCCGGTCCTGCGCTACCATTCGTATCTCCAGAAATATTGTGACTCCTCTTAGGCCTGAGATCCAGATCCTCTTCTGCGATCTGAGCATCCATCAAGATAGCCTCATAGGTAGCGGTACGCCGACCAGAAGTGCGCGACCTAATCTCTCTTGTCAGTCCCTTTCTAAATTTCCGGGCTCGATCTCCTGGGTCTCGAATCATAGATGATGCAAAACTGCTCAATCTACAAAATTCTGCAGCGTACTCGTCGACCGACATATTTCCTTGAACTAAGTCATGAAACTGACTTTCCAAGGTTCTCAATGCCACGTCGGGAAAGAACTTCTCCTTGAAGAGTTCCTTGAAGGTCTCCCAAGTAAGTCCTTGCGCAGTAATTCTCGGCTCCGTGCGATACCACGTGAGTGCGATATCGAACATCTGACTGCTAGCGGCTTCTATCTGCAAGTTCTCCGAAATCTGGGTCAATCACAGGCTTCTCTCTATATCCTCTAGCCAGTCGTCAGCGTAGAGTATCCCTTCGGTACCTTTAAACTTCCGAGGCATCATCCTCTTAAAATCCACTATAGTGCCTGATCTCTGCTGTTGCTGGCCAGGAAACTGCTGGTACTGTGCTACTTTCTCCAAAGCTTGGAGAGTAACCTGATGAGCATTCTCCATGTTTTCTTTCATCAGCTCAGTTTGTGCCTGGTGCGCTTCTGCTTGCACCCTCTGAGCCTCAGCTTGAACTCGCTGAGCATCTGCCGTCACTCTCTGAGCATCTACCATGCCTTGGATCAAGGTAAACATCTGCGTTCCGTCAATGGACAAACCTCCGAGAATCGGAGTCGGTGGAGGAGGAAGGTTGTCCGTCACAGCTGCGGCAATATTCTGAACAGGTGGAGGAGGAGGATCACATACGTGCATCGGAGATGTAGGAGGAACTACGGCTGTCTGTCCATCAGGTGGAGAGGTGGCAGACCCCTCTAAAGCTGATGTTCCCGCTCTCATAGATCGTGTCTGCGGCGACATCCTGAAGACAGATCCCCAAAGAATCAATTTAGGCAAAAATGCGATATCATCAAGGAAGGACAGTACAGTTCTAAAGAAGCAACATTCAAGATAAAAGATTGGAAATAAACCCTAGTTGATTGCACAGGTCAAAGATGCATCCATGGTCTGATACCTCTATCCTTATAGGTACCACAGTTCTATCACAAGCACACTCACTGCTAGCTTCCTTACCTACTGCAATCGTTGATACTAGTTATCCTTATCACTCAAGTGCATATCAAATGCAACACACCATACTAAGTACTGTTCTCTCTCTAATACAATCCTAGATGAACACCCAAGTCAGTTTGCAGTAAAATCACTATCATGCTCAAGCAACATATCCTTACACATGCATCTCATATACTTATATACTAATATATCTCTCTCACTATAAAATCCTTTCCTCAAATAAAATTCCTCAAAATAACTCCTCGAAATAAATTTACAGTAAAAATGCATACACTTTCCTCAAGGTTAATTATCTAAATACTGAAGTGAAAAACTTATCAATTCCAAAAATCCTTATAGCTTGTCTAGGTTCATTGAATCGAATCTGAATCCTCAAAATAAAATTTTAATAACCATATTTTAACTCTTCAATTTCAAAGTTTTTGCAATTCATTGAAATCTTCAAAAAAAAAACTTTTTTTTTCTTAAATCTTCAATTAAAAAATTAAATCCACCTTCTGTAGTCCAATAGCTCTAATGTTAATCATTTTTACTGTCCTCATCGACATGCGTTATCAGATAATACCATAATCAGTCTGCAAATTCATCTTGATGTGAAATCAAACCCTACAATGAACAAAAATCCTAACTTAATAACTAATCAACAACAATCAAATTCAATATCAATAAGTGAGAATGGACGGAACAAGGGAATGATTTTAAATTAGAATTAAAATAAGATTCTCAGGGGTCATCCCAGGAATCTCTCAAGGAATTGTGATTGAGTATTCGCTCTCGTCCTAGTATCCTATGTCCTAGATCCAATCGCAGGCACGCAGTAGTACAACTAAGTTGTCGCACTACCACGACATCGCTCTAATTGCGAAGTCTGACCTGCATGGGCCACCACTAAAAACGTGTCATGATCCGCACCCGGTTTAGGGGCACGAGTGCGTGGGTACGTCCAGCCTACGCCGCAGCATCGGCGGTAGAACGCTGTCAAGGTCTTGATACTATCTAGCTAATGTCACACAACATCCAATCTCCATAAGGAGGCACGGATGACACAAATAAACGAGCACATACTCAATCACAGGATTACAGCACGATAAGATAACGAACAGAAATTAAATACAACACAAGTCAACAAAGCAATAACTTAACTCAACAATATCCAAGTCTCATAAAAATGCCGGAGACAAATCCGGTACCAAAAGTTTACTAAAAGAACTAATCAAAAACTAGAAGAATTAGTGATTCCTGCTAGGCCTCCGAAATAACAACTAACTACCAAGTCTGCAGCTACTCACCATATGGTCCATAAAGTGACGGACATCGGTCCTCTAAGGCATAGTCTGGAAAAATATTTCCAGTCAGGAAGGAGCAAAGTACAAATCTCAAATAACAGTTCCATTTAATTGATAATGTCTATAATACAATAAAACATGTCATGCTAGCTACTGAGAAAAACAGTAAAATAAATGGAATGGCAATTTAAGAGAGACATGCAATGTAAAGAGACAGGCAATAGGCAATATGATACAGTCAGTGCATGTATGGAAATAAAAGAATAAGGAACAGTATCATATACGGGTGATGTAGTATATGATTTAAAATAGGGAACTGTAATCTATTCTAAGTGTTTGAAATAGTAGTTTCAAAATGTGATCGGCTTGGGATCATGTACGATAGCTACAGGGCCTGGCTAATCATGGGTGAAGAGCATGATTAACACTTACAATTTCTATACTACAATAAGAGGTTATGATCACATTTCTTACTAACTACTTTCCCGTCCCCAACTAGTACTATGGATCCAACCATGACACGTCACGATACACGAGCAAGTCAAGTCTATCATGTACGATGTCTAATATACATGTCGTATACAATGTCAATACGATAGTCAATGTAACATCTCATGACTGCAGATCCAAGCTATACTAGTCCGTGTAGCACAGTGTCGAAGATTCAGTTGTAATATTTCAAGATTATTGAATTTATAGAAATTATCAAGAAATTGGAAATTATCGGAGAATGTACTTGCCTCGGGTCCTTAGCTGGTATTTATGGATGTCCTGTTCCAGAGTATCCCCTGGGTGAACCAACAGTCCTAAAAACATATCACAATAACACTTGTATCAGTGCTATACTAACACACAAAAGAAATACACTGGCCTTAGGGCTACGCTAGGTACGATAAGGGTCATTTACTAGATAGGCCAACTATATATATATTAATATCCCTTAATTATAATAATAGATATAAGTATAAATATATACACTTTAAATAAAACTAATACCTGTATGTACATACAAACATATCTCAATTAAATACATATACAAAATATACATGTATATATTATAAAAATGTGCTAAGGGTTTATACAAAATATATATACACATATATATATATATATATATATATATGTCACTTGAACAATAAAGATATATATATATATATATATATATATATATATATATATATATATTTATACCAAAATAGTACGTATACTATTATATTTTTTATACTAAAATACGTATATATCCTGTATGTGCAAAAGTACATATTTATATATATATTGTCAACATCATTCTTAATCATACTACTATTAATTCACCAAATTAATTTAATACATACACTTACATACATTAATTAAATATATACATATACATATACCAAAGTGTTTATATATATACACTTATGTACTTACATATCAATATAACATAATTATATAACTACTTATATATATATACACAAGAATACATATTAAAATATCATTTAATACGTATACATTAATATCTACATACATACTTACATACACCAAAATGAAAATATAAATCTACATGTATATTTTGATACCAAAATACGGTTATTTGAATATATACCAAAATACTGATATTCATATATATGTTTATACATATTTCAAATACATTTAATACGTATATACTGTATGAAATTATACCAATAAATATGTGTATATTTGCACCCCAAAACATACATTTATATATAGGTATCTATATATTTCCAAAATAATACATATTTTCTATATGAAAAATACAATACAATATACTAATTTATACTAGTATACTATATTAAATACACAATATAAGAAAATACCCATAACATACCTACATTATACCAAAATAATATTTATACTCATTAATTAGATATATACATATGCATATGAATTAATTATACATATACATATTGGTTATCATACACATACATGTCCTATTAAGCATTAATTAATTAAATGCTATACATATACATATACTAGTTTAAAATATACTATATATACTAATACACAATATTTATACATTAATACATACATATACTAAGTATATATACACTATACATATATGTGTTAAACATTCATTAAATAATTAATATACATATATTAGTATATACTCATACGTATATACGTATGTATATATACTTATATATATATATATATAAAGAAAGAAGAGGGAGAAGAAGAAAGAAACCTTACAGAGGGCTGGTGGCTGGCCGCCGGAGGAGCTCGTGAGTTGGGGTCGCCGGGGAGCACAGGAGTAGTCGGGGACCGGAGTGCGGAGCCGCCGGACCGCTGGACACAGCAGGGAGGAGATGGAGGTAGGAGTGGTGGGAGAATGGAGGGAGGAAGAGCACAGCCGAGGGGTAGCCGCCGGGTCGCCTGGCCGGAGACAGGCCGGGGTGCGCAGGGGAAGGAGCAGCAGGGAGAACTCGGCCGCCGGAGTGCTGGGCTCGGCCGGTGAAGAGGAATCGGGTTTGGGGAGGGTGAACAGTGTTCCCTCCCCCCTTCTATTAGTTTGAATTTGAAAATCAAAAATAGAAAGGAAGAAGAAGGAAGAAGAAGAAGAAAAGAGAAGAAGAAGAGAAGAAGAAAATGAAAAGGGGAAGCCTACGGTTTGGTGTTGGATGATGGAGGTGGAGGATTGTTTTTGGGATTAGGGTTTCTCTAGGGAAGGGTGTTGATGGGACATGACATATATAGGGAGAGAGGTTTTGGGATGAAGGGTTGTGATTGACCCCCTTGAATGAGTGGTCTAGATGGGTCATGTAGAAAATAATTCATGGAGGAATCAGGTGAGGAGCTAATTAAATAATTATTAGGCTCCCTCATTGTTTTAAACAAATGAGGTGTTGACCCAAAAATGCAAATTTGCAAATTAGCCCCCTAAATTTGGGTATTTGCACAAACGCATGAAATGACAAAAATTTGGCCGGCGATTCGGGGTCCGGTGTTTTGTAGGGCCAGGGGGCGCTGTATGATCGGTATGGGCTCAATTAACAGGGCACTGGAATAAAATTGGGATTTCAGAATCAGATAAAATAGTATCCTCAATTTAAATAAAAATAAATAAAAGTTGTGTTCAACAATTAATTAGGAGTACATGGAGCCAAAATCAGGTCAGGTCATCAATACCAATAATGAAGAAGACTCAGAACAGAATATTACCCTAATTTGGGCCGTACGAAAAATAGGTCAAGATTGTCTCCAATTTTAATTGGAACGCACAACGATACCAAAAATAGGAATTTATTAAATAACGTCCGCGACGATTTTTGTGCGGCCAGAAACAATGCACAGAGAGCATAATTATGAGTTGCAAAAATAGCAGAATGGAAGGCGGGCATGTCTAGGGCAAGATTGTGAAATTTGTTGGAAGACAGAAGTCAGGATACTGCTCCAAATATCGAAGCAAAGGCAATGCACAATAATTAAATAAAATATGGTAATTAATTACACCTCCAATAAATTAATTCTAAAATAAAACAATTAACCTCAAAATTCCATAATTCCGACAGGTGCTCATCTACTGGCTTCTAGGTCAAGTCTACCATCACAAACACAAATGAACACTGTCTATAATATAATATATAAAAGTACACATCACACAGTTATTTAATTTAAATATATACTATTCATGCAATTAAATAATTATAACTACAATAATATTAAATATTGTAAAAAGTCGAAAATACCCTTATTTTTGGAACGTGGTAGTGACAACTGGCGACCCCCAGCATCGGAATCAGAAGAGGACGAAGTCAGATGTCGGGACCTTGAACGAGTGTTCTGGAATACCCCGGCTTCGGTGTCCCTAAGGAGCATGTTGAATTTCCTTCGGCTCAGAGTTTTAGAGGACGGATGTCTTGAGCCTGAGCTTCCTCCTGGTATATGTGAAGCCATGTTCACAGATGCATGCGTGGGCCCTTCTTCTAGGAAAGATGGAGAGTAGCTTAGCCGGTCGAGAACCGGTCGTTTTGCTTTAGAACAGCAACAATTAATTACAATCCTGTGACTATTACAATAGTGCTCGCTAGGAGGCGTAATAGCCACGCTGGAAGATCCCCTCTCCTTGCGCTTCTGGATTAGATACTTGGGCAGGTCAGGAGGAGTTGCAGAAGAAGAAGATGATGGCTCGTTCCTTCTGTTCCCATCGGTGGGCATGCAAATGATGGGAACCATAGTCTTCCCTGTGCCACCCGTATACAATAGGTTGGCAATCTGGGTGGCAGATAATCCCCGAGGAGGGTGTCTTTCTGCAACTGGAGCCTTCTTTACGCATAGGGACTTTGCCTGGCGTAATTTGGAGCTTCGCTCTGGTTGGAGTAAAGCTGAGGATGTCCTCAGTCGGCCATCAGTGTCTCGCGTAATTCGGAGGGCGTGCAGATTGTTCCCTTGCTGGCGTAAATGCCGAGAAGTTGAGTAGTCCACCGCTGGCTTTCCCTTGCGGAGATCACAGGGATCATCTGGTTCTCCGTAGAGGTCAGATATTGTTTTACGCGCGGAGCGTGTCTTGTACTCCTGATTTGGCGCTGAGGTTTATCAGAAGTTTTGTCTATTCCGCCAGGGATGGGAGACTGAATTTCACGCGCAGAGCACGGAGTATACTTCTGGGTTAGCGCTGAGGCATTGCCAGAAGTTTTGTCGGTTCTGTCAGAGACAGGCGACTAAATTTTATGTGCAGGGCATGGAGGGAGCAATGCTACAACCTCATTGGTCGGAGAGATCGGAGAGTCCACAGGAATGGTAGAGGATGTCTTGGGCATGCAGACCTTATACAGCTTCCTGTTGTTTTGGTTAGAGAGAGAGTGTCACTACCACATTCCGAAAACAGGGGTATTTTCGAATTTTTACAATATTTAATATTATGTTATTTACAATTAATTAATTGCATGATAGTGTATTTGATTTAAATAATTTTGTGCGATGTGTGATTAAATATATAATTATATGCAGTGTTAATTATTTTATTTTAGCTAGCAGACCAGACCTAGAAGCCTAGTAGACGAACCCCTGTCCGAATTATAGAATTCTGGATTTTGTTATTTTATTTAGAATTTAATATTTGAAGATTGAAATTAATTACTGTATTTATTTAATATTTTTGCGCCTTGTCTTTGCTTCGATATTTGGAGCACTATCCAGACTTTTGTCTTCCAACAAATTTCACAATCTTGCTCTAGACATGCCCGCCTTCAATTCCGCTATTTTTGCAACTCATAATTATGCTCTTTGTGCATTGTTTCTGGCCGCACAAAAATCGTCGCGGACGTTATTTTTAATTTCCTATTTTTTATCGTTGTGCGTTCCAATCAAAATTGGAGGCCATCTTGACCTATTTTTCGTGCGACCCAAATTAGGGTAATGTTCTGTTCTGAGTCTTCTTCAATATTGGTATTGATGACTTGATCTGATTTTGACCCCAAGTACTCCTAATCAATTGTTGAACCCAACTTGCATTTTATTCTATTTAAATTGAGGATACCATTTTATCTGATTTTAAAATCACAAATTAATTCCAGTGCCCTCCAAATTCAGCCCATACCCATCTTACAGCGTCCCCTGACCCTACAGAACATCGGACCCCGAATCGCCCGCCCAATTTTCGTCATTTCATGTGGTTGTGCAATTTCCCGAAATTAAGGGGCTAAGTTGCAATTGTTCAATTGTAGGTGCCAACACCTAATTATTTTTAACCAATGAGGGAACCCAATATTATTTAATTAATCTCACCCTCATTCTCCATGAATAATTCCCTTCATGTTCAATCCTAGCCACCCATTCAAGGGATGGAATCCCAACCCTTCATTCCAATACACTCTCTCCCTATTAAATGCCTTGTACCCTCAAACCCTAATCCCTATGCATCCTAGAAAACTCCACCCTCACAAGCCTCCCTCTCTCCTACGTTGGAAAATTTCCCCACTTCTCCTCTTTTCTTTTCTTCTTCTTCCTCTCTTCTTCTCTTTCCTCCCTTCCTTGTATTTTTCTTCTTTTCCTTTCTTCTTGGTTAATTTTGAAATTCAAACTCTCTTTTTCAAACTCTTAAAGGGGGGGGAAAACTTACTGTGCTCTCCCCCGACCCTGTGCACCGGCCGACATCTCCCGAGCCGATCCCCGGCGGCTCCCCGCGGCGACTGCCCGGCCCGCTGGCAGCCACCCCGGCTGTTCCCGAGCCCCCTCGCGCCGGCGGACCCTGCTGTGTCCTCCCTCCATTCTCACCTGTCCGGCGGCTACTCCGGCGCCGAGTCCCTGTCCGGCTACTCCCATCCCCCTCTGCGTCTCCGGCGTCCGGCGTCCGGCGTCCGGCGTCCGGCGGCTCTCCTCTCCCTTCACCACCATCTACAACTCCCACCACCACCATCGTCTACAACTCCGGCGCCGGCGCTCCCCCTCTTCCCATCAACTCCGGCGCCCCTCTGAACCGGCCCGAGCCGCTGCTCCCTCTGCGCACTCCGACCCGCTGCGACCCCGGCGGCCCCTGCCCAGTCCGGACAGCGACTGCTCCTCCCCTGCATCTCTGCGAGCTCCTCCCTGCTGTACTCCGGCGATCTCTCCGGCCGGCAAGCAGCCCTCCCCTCTGTAAGTATTCTCCCTCTCTCCCTCTTTCTTCTTTAGTTAATATATATATATATATATATATATATATATATATATGTATGTATATATTTATATATATACGTATATACGTATATGTATATAAATATTATTATCTAATTAATGTTTTAAATACATGAATATGTATAGCATTTATTAATTAATGTATATGAAATTTATGTAATTTAAATTAATGATTAACATATGTATTTTATATATATACGTAGCATGTTTTCAATGTATGTATTTAATTGGTATATGATTATATATATACTGTGTATATGTTAGTATATTCTGAAATCTATTAGTAATGTATATATATAGTTAATGTAAAATTTGCATATTTAATTTAGTATATGTAGGTATTAATGTATATGTATTTATATGTATTTAATTAATGTAAGTGTTATAAATATTATTTTGGTATAATTACCTGAATATAGTATAAATATTATTTTGGTATAATTACCTGAATATAGTATAAATATTATTTTGGTATAATTACCTGAATATAGTATAAATATTATTTTGGTATAATTACCTGAATATAGTATAAATATTATTTTGGTATAAATATAATTTTGGTAAATATATATAGTATATATATAAAACAGTATTGATATATATGTAATAAAATACATATTTTGGTATAAATGTATACATATGCAATTACGTATTTTGGTATAATTGTATAAATGGGTAAATACGTATTTTTGGTAATTGATATTTATTTTGGTATGTTTAATAAAAAACGTATTTTAGTTCATATGCATATGTATAAGTATATGTGTATATATTTAATATAATTTGGTAGATATGTATATCTACGTATTCTAGTACATGTAAATTGGTATGTATGTATATCGGTATTTCAGTATATGTTGGTAATTGTAATTTAGTATATATATAATTAGTATATATATATATATTCTTTTGTATATATATATATAACTTTGGTAGTTGTACATATAAATGTATATGTGTTATGAATATTTTTCCTATATATATAGATAATACATCTTCTGTTAGGAGTATATACCTATACATATTTTGTATAGAATTTGGTATAACCCTACATTTATGTATTATATTAATAATAATACTACGTTTAATTAGTGAATATACTAGATGACCCTAGTTGACTAGTGCCCTGTCTGACATGGCCCTGAGGCCAGTGTTTATAGACTGTGTGTTAGTGTAGCATCTGATGCAAATGTGGTTTTGCTTGTAATGTGTTTATAGGACTGTTGGTTTTATCCAGGGGATACTCTGGAACAGGACATCCATAAATACCAGCTAAGGACCAAGGCAAGTACATTCTCTGATAATTTCCAATTCTTGATAATTGCTATAAGTTCAACGATCTTGAAATGTTACAACTGAATCTTTGACACTGTGCTACACGGACTAGTATAGCTTGGATCTGCAGTCATGAGATGTTACCTTAATTATCGTATTGACATTGTACACGACATGTATATTTAGACACCGTACATGATAGACTTTACTTGCTCGTGTATCGTGACGTGTCATGGTTGGATCCACAGTACTAGTTGGGGGCGGGGAAGTAGTTAGTAAGAAATGTGATCATAACCTCTTATTGTAGTATAACAACTGTAAGTGTTAATCATGCTCTTCACCCATGATTAGCCAGGCCCTGTAGCTACTGTACATGTTCCCAAGCCGATCACATTTCGAAACTACTATTTCAAACACCTAGAATAGATTCAGTTCTTTATTTTTAATCATATACTACATCACCCGTATATGATACTGTTCCTTGTTCTTTTATTTCCATACATGCAATGACTATATCATATTGCCTGTCTCTCTAAAAAAATTGCCATTTCATTTATTTCACTGTCTTCTCAGTAGCTAGCATGACATGTTTTATTGTATTATAGACATTATCAATTAATGGAACTGTTATTTGAGATTGTGCTTTGCTCCTTCCTGACTGGAAACATTTTTCCAGACTATGCCTTAGATGACCGCTGTCCGACACTTATGGTGAGTAGCTGCAAACTTGGTAGTAGTTGATTCTGGAAGTCTAGTCGGAATTATTATTCATAGTTAGTTCTTTTAACAGTCTATTTGGTACCGGATTTGTCTCCGGCATTTTGATGATTCTTGGATATTGTTAAGTTATTCTTGTGGACTTGTGTTGTGTTTAATTTTAGTTTAGTATTCGAAATCTTATCGTGCTGTGATTCTGTGGTTGAGTATGTGTTCATCTTATTTGTGTCATCCGTGCCTCCTAATGGAGATTGGATGCCTGCGTGACATTAGTTAGATAGTATCAATACCTAGACAGCGTTCTACCGCCGATGCTGCGGCGTAGGCTGGACGTACCCACGCACTCGTGCCCCTAAACCGGGTGCGGATGGATGACACGTTTTTAGTGGTGGCCCATGCAGGTCAGACTTCGCGAGTTGTGCGATATCGTAGTAGTGTGACATCCTTGTTATACTACTGCGTGCCTGCTATAGAATCTAGGACCTAGGATACTAGGATAAGAGAGGATACTCAATCACAAATTAATTGAGAGATTCCTGGGACGACCCTTGAGAATCTCATTATAAATTCCAATTTAAATCCTTCCTCCTTGTTTCGTCCGTCCTCACTTATTGATATTGAGTTTAATTCTTGTTGACCAGTTGTTAACTTTAATTCTTGGTATCGTTGTGGAGTTTTGATTTCATATCGAGGTGAATTTTACGGGCTAAAATTTACGGTATCATCTGATGACGTATATTGATGAGGACAGTGAGAAAGGTAAAACGTCTACTTTGATTATGGAACCTAGAATTTATCGCAGCCATATTAGCTGTCGTGACGAGAACGTAGGAACCTAACTTGGATGTACATACTTTAGTTATGAGATTTAGAGTTTCTCGCAGCCATACCGGTTGGCGTGGCGAGGATTCTAGATGACATGATTATAGGGTTGCATACCTTAGTTACGGAACCTGTCGTTTATCGCATCTATGCTTACTGGCGTGGCGAGGATTCTGTGTGTCATGATTTCTGACAGACGTGTATGATTCTCAGGTTGTATCTTAAATTGGTTCTTAAAGTGTCATCTCAAGACTTATCCATTTTGTTATTCCAGGACTTTGTTCCATCGCTTCTTTTCTTTACTAGCATTAAAGATACCTTCCGTCCTCAATCCAGTTCTTTTGAGCTCCTATTCTCTAAGAATTCCTTGTTAAAATTTCCAATTTAAATCATTCCTTTGTCCCGTCCATTCTCACTTATTGATGTTGAATTTGATTGTTGTTAATTAGGTATTAAATTAGGATTTTGGTTTCCTTGTAGGGTTTGATGTCATATCAAGATAAATTACAGACTGATTTATGGTACTATTTGATGATGCCGTCAATGAGGACAGTGGAAATGATTAACATTAGGGCTATTGGACTACGAAAGGTAAATTTTAATTTTAAATTTGAGGATTGAAAATGAATTTCAAATTTTAAGAATTGTGAGAGGTTGAGATATTATGTTAATAAAATCTTATTTTGAAGATTTCAATGAATTGCAAAATTTTGAAATTTGAGGAGTTGAAATATGGTTATTAAAATTTTATTTTTGAGGAATTCAGATTCAATTTGATGAACATAGACAAGTCTGTAAGGGTCTTTTAGTGATTAAGTTTCATTCAGTATTTAAATAATTGACCTTGAGGAAAGTGTATGCTTTTACTTTAAATTTTATTCAAGGAATTATTTTTGAGGAATTTTATTTGAGGATAAAATCTTATAGTGAGAGAGATATATTATAATATGTGAGATGATAATTTGGATTATTGGAAATGATAGTGCAATTATTTCGGACAGTACAATTTTCGTACACAGTTGAGGTTGTAAATAATTAGTGTATTAGTGTGCACCTTGAGTATTAGGGACTGTGAGTAGTATATGTATACTCGTGGATTAAATTATAATTTGTAGAGTGGAAATGGATTTCAATTTTTAAAGAATTTTTGGGGAGATAAGATTTATGTTATTAAATTTCGAGTATTCGAATTCAATTCAATAAACATAGTCAAGGCTATAAGGATTTAAAAGTGATTAAATTTTTCTTCGATATTTGAATATCTGATTTTGAAGAGGTATATGCAATTTATTTTTAAGTTGATCGAGGAGTTAAACCTTGACGATTATTTCGAGGATTAACTTTATGGTAGATAAGAGATGAATATTAATATATGAGTAGATGATATACATGTGTAAGGATCTGATGACTTGAGCATGATTGAGATCTCACTGCCAACTGACTTGGGTGTCAATCTAGGGTGGTAGTAAAGTGTGGTACCTAAAGAGATAGAAGTATCAAACTTTTCCTGCATCATTTGACCTATGATTATGTTAGAAGATATTGCAAGTATATATTAGCAGGTTCTTTCTTTTCTTTCCTCATGTTCTTTTGTCTTCTGATTGATTGATACCTTAGTACCGTAGCTGTATGCATGAATTCTTGTTATAATGTAGTTAGTAGTACCCCTGATACAGAGACTGCAATACCATAACAAATGAGACCATAACCATGTATGTCCCCCTAGATTGTATGTGGTATGACTATGGGTAAAATTTTTCTTAGACCGTGATTATTGGTGTTGACTGTAGTGAAGATTCATGAAGGAGTTATGACTTGACAAGAGGAACAAGATGATCAAAATTTGAGGATAATTATTGATTTAAATAAATGGTTAAGAAGTTAGCATGGCATAATTGGTGGTTAATTAATTCCAAGAAAGATTTTGACATGGTTAAGTTGGTTTTAATTTGGAAATTTTGGGAGATTCATCAATGTATTTATTTAATTGCAAGTTATGAATTTTGAACTTTAAAATTGAATGTGACATTTGGAGAATCCGTAAATATCATATTGTAGAGTACTTTGAGGAGTGGATATTAAATTCCGGACATTGGATTATTAACTCAAAACTTTCAGGAAATTTTTGATAAAAAGGGACTTTGATTCTATGTCAAGGATTTTTTTACAGGAATGCAAATAATTTCAGATTTTTGAAATTTGTAAAAAGGTATTGTGGATTATAACCTGATTTCATGGATGACAAATTTAAATTTGCGGGAATAATAATGTGTATGATTAAACACTAATATGAGGATTTTAAATTTCGAGGACGAAATTCTTTTAAGGTGGGTAGACTTGTCACTACCACATTCCGAAAACAGGGGTATTTTCGAATTTTTACAATATTTAATATTATGTTATTTACAATTAATTAATTGCATGATAGTGTATTTGATTTAAATAATTTTGTGCGATGTGTGATTAAATATATAATTATATGCAGTGTTAATTATTTTATTTTAGCTAGCAGACCAGACCTAGAAGCCTAGTAGACGAACCCCTGTCCGAATTATAGAATTCTGGATTTTGTTATTTTATTTAGAATTTAATATTTGAAGATTGAAATTAATTACTGTATTTATTTAATATTTTTGCGCCTTGTCTTTGCTTCGATATTTGGAGCACTATCCAGACTTTTGTCTTCCAACAAATTTCACAATCTTGCTCTAGACATGCCCGCCTTCAATTCCGCTATTTTTGCAACTCATAATTATGCTCTTTGTGCATTGTTTCTGGCCGCACAAAAATCGTCGCGGACGTTATTTTTAATTTCCTATTTTTTATCGTTGTGCGTTCCAATCGAAATTGGAGGCCATCTTGACCTATTTTTCGTGCGACCCAAATTAGGGTAATGTTCTGTTCTGAGTCTTCTTCAATATTGGTATTGATGACTTGATCTGATTTTGACCCCAAGTACTCCTAATCAATTGTTGAACCCAACTTGCATTTTATTCTATTTAAATTGAGGATACCATTTTATCTGATTTTAAAATCACAAATTAATTCCAATGCCCTCCAAATTCAGCCCATACCCATCTTACAGCGTCCCCTGACCCTACAGAACATCGGACCCCGAATCGCCCGCCCAATTTTCGTCATTTCATGTGGTTGTGCAATTTCCCGAAATTAAGGGGCTAAGTTGCAATTGTTCAATTGTAGGTGCCAACACCTAATTATTTTTAACCAATGAGGGAACCCAATATTATTTAATTAATCTCACCCTCATTCTCCATGAATAATTCCCTTCATGTTCAATCCTAGCCACCCATTCAAGGGATGGAATCCCAACCCTTCATTCCAATACACTCTCTCCCTATTAAATGCCTTGTACCCTCAAACCCTAATCCCTATGCATCCTAGAAAACTCCACCCTCACAAGCCTCCCTCTCTCCTACGTTGGAAAATTTCCCCACTTCTCCTCTTTTCTTTTCTTCTTCTTCCTCTCTTCTTCTCTTTCCTCCCTTCCTTGTATTTTTCTTCTTTTCCTTTCTTCTTGGTTAATTTTGAAATTCAAACTCTCTTTTTCAAACTCTTAAAGGGGGGGGAAAACTTACTGTGCTCTCCCCCGACCCTGTGCACCGGCCGACATCTCCCGAGCCGATCCCCGGCGGCTCCCCGCGGCGACTGCCCGGCCCGCTGGCAGCCACCCCGGCTGTTCCCGAGCCCCCTCGCGCCGGCGGACCCTGCTGTGTCCTCCCTCCATTCTCACCTGTCCGGCGGCTACTCCGGCGCCGAGTCCCTGTCCGGCTACTCCCATCCCCCTCTGCGTCTCCGGCGTCCGGCGTCCGGCGTCCGGCGTCCGGCGGCTCTCCTCTCCCTTCACCACCATCTACAACTCCCACCACCACCATCGTCTACAACTCCGGCGCCGGCGCTCCCCCTCTTCCCATCAACTCCGGCGCCCCTCTGAACCGGCCCGAGCCGCTGCTCCCTCTGCGCACTCCGACCCGCTGCGACCCCGGCGGCCCCTGCCCAGTCCGGACAGCGACTGCTCCTCCCCTGCATCTCTGCGAGCTCCTCCCTGCTGTACTCCGGCGATCTCTCCGGCCAGCAAGCAGCCCTCCCCTCTGTAAGTATTCTCCCTCTCTCCCTCTTTCTTCTTTAGTTAATATATATATATATATATATATATATATATATATATATATGTATGTATATATTTATATATATACGTATATACGTATATGTATATAAATATTATTATCTAATTAATGTTTTAAATACATGAATATGTATAGCATTTATTAATTAATGTATATGAAATTTATGTAATTTAAATTAATGATTAACATATGTATTTTATATATATACGTAGCATGTTTTCAATGTATGTATTTAATTGGTATATGATTATATATATACTGTGTATATGTTAGTATATTCTGAAATCTATTAGTAATGTATATATATAGTTAATGTAAAATTTGCATATTTAATTTAGTATATGTAGGTATTAATGTATATGTATTTATATGTATTTAATTAATGTAAGTGTTATAAATATTATTTTGGTATAATTACCTGAATATAGTATAAATATTATTTTGGTATAATTACCTGAATATAGTATAAATATTATTTTGGTATAATTACCTGAATATAGTATAAATATTATTTTGGTATAATTACCTGAATATAGTATAAATATTATTTTGGTATAAATATAATTTTGGTAAATATATATAGTATATATATAAAACAGTATTGATATATATGTAATAAAATACATATTTTGGTATAAATGTATACATATGCAATTACGTATTTTGGTATAATTGTATAAATGGGTAAATACGTATTTTTGGTAATTGATATTTATTTTGGTATGTTTAATAAAAAACGTATTTTAGTTCATATGCATATGTATAAGTATATGTGTATATATTTAATATAATTTGGTAGATATGTATATCTACGTATTCTAGTACATGTAAATTGGTATGTATGTATATCGGTATTTCAGTATATGTTGGTAATTGTAATTTAGTATATATATAATTAGTATATATATATATATTCTTTTGTATATATATATATAACTTTGGTAGTTGTACATATAAATGTATATGTGTTATGAATATTTTTCCTATATATATAGATAATACATCTTCTGTTAGGAGTATATACCTATACATATTTTGTATAGAATTTGGTATAACCCTACATTTATGTATTATATTAATAATAATACTACGTTTAATTAGTGAATATACTAGATGACCCTAGTTGACTAGTGCCCTGTCTGACATGGCCCTGAGGCCAGTGTTTATAGACTGTGTGTTAGTGTAGCATCTGATGCAAATGTGGTTTTGCTTGTAATGTGTTTATAGGACTGTTGGTTTTATCCAGGGGATACTCTGGAACAGGACATCCATAAATACCAGCTAAGGACCAAGGCAAGTACATTCTCTGATAATTTCCAATTCTTGATAATTGCTATAAGTTCAACGATCTTGAAATGTTACAACTGAATCTTTGACACTGTGCTACACGGACTAGTATAGCTTGGATCTGCAGTCATGAGATGTTACCTTAATTATCGTATTGACATTGTACACGACATGTATATTTAGACACCGTACATGATAGACTTTACTTGCTCGTGTATCGTGACGTGTCATGGTTGGATCCACAGTACTAGTTGGGGGCGGGGAAGTAGTTAGTAAGAAATGTGATCATAACCTCTTATTGTAGTATAACAACTGTAAGTGTTAATCATGCTCTTCACCCATGATTAGCCAGGCCCTGTAGCTACTGTACATGTTCCCAAGCCGATCACATTTCGAAACTACTATTTCAAACACCTAGAATAGATTCAGTTCTTTATTTTTAATCATATACTACATCACCCGTATATGATACTGTTCCTTGTTCTTTTATTTCCATACATGCAATGACTATATCATATTGCCTGTCTCTCTAAAAAAATTGCCATTTCATTTATTTCACTGTCTTCTCAGTAGCTAGCATGACATGTTTTATTGTATTATAGACATTATCAATTAATGGAACTGTTATTTGAGATTGTGCTTTGCTCCTTCCTGACTGGAAACATTTTTCCAGACTATGCCTTAGATGACCGCTGTCCGACACTTATGGTGAGTAGCTGCAAACTTGGTAGTAGTTGATTCTGGAAGTCTAGTCGGAATTATTATTCATAGTTAGTTCTTTTAACAGTCTATTTGGTACCGGATTTGTCTCCGGCATTTTGATGATTCTTGGATATTGTTAAGTTATTCTTGTGGACTTGTGTTGTGTTTAATTTTAGTTTAGTATTCGAAATCTTATCGTGCTGTGATTCTGTGGTTGAGTATGTGTTCATCTTATTTGTGTCATCCGTGCCTCCTAATGGAGATTGGATGCCTGCGTGACATTAGTTAGATAGTATCAATACCTAGACAGCGTTCTACCGCCGATGCTGCGGCGTAGGCTGGACGTACCCACGCACTCGTGCCCCTAAACCGGGTGCGGGTCGTGACAGAGAGTGAGAGCTACCCCTTGTTCGGAGCATATCTTCGTAGGCAGACTGGTTGAACTGGACGACCAGTGTCTTCTGCACGGATCCCATGGATACCGTATCGTGTTGAGCAATAGCTTCCTCATCAGAAGAGAAAGACGTCCCCAGCAGAGTCGCCATCTTGTTTTGAATAATATAAACGAGAAGATTTGATGAAATGCTGAAAACGAGGTCTTGTACGAAGACCCGCCCTTCTTTTATGTTTACAAACAAGATTGTACAAATTTTATCCTACACGAGGATGTCTAAGTATAATTTATTTAATCTGGGTGAATATTGATATGGGTGTCTGATCTGCAGTCGATCACTTTAGCCCTCGAACCACACGATGTTGAAGAGGTGCCGTGGAAGACAAGTAGTAGCTTCGAGGGTTGCTAAAGAGGGTGGATGCCCGATGCCAAAGTCGTCGATCCCTTCTCTTTGCCTGAGCTCTGGATTCTCCTCTCTCTCTCTCGACCGTTGGATCTGGTACTGGATCTCTTGATAAGTTTTCAGACCTAACTTCTTCGACCCTCCAATTTGTCGACCTATTTCTGATCGTTCAACCAATTCTTCGACCTTCTCCTCTGTTCCTCGTTGATAGAGATCTCTATTTATAGATTTTTGGTGACAGTGACCACTCAATCGGTGTAAAAACCGAGTAGTGAAAAGTACAGCACTCTTTTACACAACGGTTAAAATAATCAATGCCTACGTATAGATGATCCTTTGAATGAGCGTGTGACGCGGGTCCAACTAGGGGACAAAACTCGTATAATCGCTACGAAGATCAAGACTTAAAAGCCACGTAGGTAGGTATCCCTCGTGTAGAAGAGGTTGGCATAGAAGCCGAATAGGCGTAGAAGCCAAATAGTTATCAAACCGGCATAGAAGCCGAATAGGCGTAGAAGCCGAGTGGTCATAGAGGCCGAGTGGGCGTAGAAGCCGAGTGGTTATAGAGGCCGAGTAGGCGTAGAAGCCGAGCAGGCACCGAAGCTGAATGGGCGTAGAAGCCGAGCAGGCACCAAAGCTGAATAGGCGTAGAAGCCGCTGCGTAACATGCCAGAGTGATGATGTGGACGTTTTAGCCAAAATTATGGCTCTTGGAGATAATCAGATCTCTTGCATTAAATGCAAAGATCTGCCCCCATCATGTGCATTAAATGCAGATGCTTGTCTTTAAGATTTGCCATCATTCTGCGCATTAAATGCAGATATGTACCTTGAACCCTGTGCGAAGAGTAACCGATGTCGTGGCAGTCTGTTCGTCTTCTGTGGAGCATAAGGAGCTCATGTTTGCCTGTGTAAAACTAGGCAGCATATTCCCTTGTATGCGTAGGAGCAGCTCTCGCAAAGGAGATGTCACTAAACGACGGTTCGGTGACATTTAATCAAATCTCCTGCATTAAATGTGGAGATCCGCCATCATCCTGCGTATTAAATGCAGAGGCGTATTTTGAAGCTCTGCCACCCTTCTGTGCATCAAACATAGAGACGTGCCTCAGGCATCTGTCAGTATTCGGCACATTAATTGCAGAGACGTGCCTTGAGGGCCTGTCACCGCCCTGTGCATTAAATGCAGAGACGCGCCTCGAGTCCCGTACGGAGTGCAGTTTTTGACGTGGCAGGCGGTTTGTCTTCCGCGGAGCGTAAGGAGCTCTCATCTGCCTTTGTAAAACTAGGCAGCGTATTCCTCTGTGTACGTAAAAGCGGTTTACGCAAGGGAAATGGCAGTAAATGTCAGCCTGGGTTGCAGTGCCGCACCATCATTATAGCCGTCGCCTGGGTAGTCGAGCAGTATCCCTTTGTCAGAAGTCGAGATGTCAGGTTCATTGCAGGATCTGACAGGTTCATTGCAGGATCTGACAGGTTCATTGCAGGCTCTGACAGGTTTACTTCGGAGAATACGAAGCGTCCCTCGTACACTTCAATGTTGTATTGAAAACAGGATGAGTTTTACGCCATAAAGCGATGAAGCCCCTGTTCATGCTGAAGCAGCCTGGATGTACTGTCCTATGCGGATGGTCCTTGAGCTCTGTTTGCACGTTTGAAGGCTCTGAAGTCCTCTGTTTACGCTGCTTTGTATCAATATGCTGCGTAGAGCTTCCAGCGTATTTTTCATGCTTCTACATCCTCCAAGACGACTTTCCCTTTATCCATCTCCTGCTGATTTGTCTCGATGAATTTATTCAGACCTTCCTTCTTTTCAACAAGATGCGCAGTCAAGGAGTCGTATCTAGCCTGGACCAGAGCTTCAATATTGCCTCGAGCTAGCTGCAGGTATTCGTTAATGGGTTGCTCCAAGCCATTAACCATCGCTTCCAGCGCATCAGCTACCCCGGTATCACCGAATTCCCTGACCTCCTCTATCGAGAACCTAGAGGACCTCTTCAGCGACGCAAAGTCCAGCTTCTTCGCCAACACCATTGATATTAGCATTCTCAAAGTGGTATAGAAGATACCGGTGTACTGCTCGGTCAGCGTAACTAGGTCCGCATGAACGCGGGGAGTGTCAGCGATGGTGGCGACTTTCCCCCAGGAATCACCACAGACGATGTCACTACGGCCGTCTCCTCAACAAGAGGTACGACAAAGAAAGAATTGCCAACACCGGACGAAGTGATCGGCGTGCTCAAAAGAGGCACTGTCGCAATGACAGGCTCGTCCTCCTCTTGATATATCTCAAAGTCTCCTCGACAGGCAAGCCAGCACCCGAAGAGGTCTCCTCGTCAAAATCAGGTACCTCCGTGTCACTACTAGGACCTGACACAGAGCCAACGGGCACATCTACATCACCCTCTCCGAAGAGGTCTTCCCCTGAAAAGAAGACAAAAGGAAGTTAATATCAACGCAATATTAATTTTCCCAAAGAAAAGGCATAAAAGACGACATTTACCCCTGGCCGACGGCATATACGTCGCATCTGCAGCCTGTACAGCTAATTCATTTCTTAATAATGCTAGGCGAGCTGTCATACCTGGAGAAAGGGGTCTGCGAACTGACACTGGCAAGTAGTCTTCCAGGTCCTCCTCAAAATCCAACCGAGGCTCATCGGCTGGAATCGTGCTAGGTGCGCTCGCAGGCGCGACAGAAGTCCCTCCCGATGTCGATCCGACTAGAGGTATACGGAACTTTATTATACTCAGCCCCGAAGGCGACCTCGTTCCACTACCTGAAGCGGTAGCAGCGACGGCGGCATCCAGCTGAGATTCTTAAGCACCACCAGCCGGAACTGTGGAAGATCCCTCTCTAAAAGACGAGGAACCTCCAAACAAAGAATCGTCCCCAGCACAGGGAGATGCAAGCTCACCTCCAGGAGCATCAATGCCAGGAATCCGGAGAGAACGATTTACCGTCTTCTTCTTCCTCGTACGAGGGGAAGCTTCCTTGGGATAAGGAGCCCTTCGCTTCCCAGAAACTACCAAAGCCCCTGCAGGCGGAGGTACTTCACGCCTAGGGACCGACACCAGAGGCTCATCCGGGGTAACGGACTCCTCACCCTCGTGGAAAGAAACCGAGGGGACTTCAACTCTTCCTCCAGGCTTGGAAGAGGGCACCCTAAAACTTCCATGCATATCAAAATTACGATGGAAGGTGTTCGTTGCCACATTGAACTGGGCATATGAATGCAGGATGCGCAGATCCGTGGAGAGTGTGATGACCGGCACGATAAAAATCCTCCCAGTACAGCCCATGATAAAATATTGCCATCTCCTCGCTCCATCAATGAGTCCACCTCTGGACCTGAAGCTGGTGACGACATTGCCCACGTGCAACTGATTATACCCAAACTGCCGGGCGAACCGACTGGGCAAGTAGGGCTCCAAGAAGCAATGATCTTCGCTTCTGTACAGCAGATGGGATGGTCTAATACAGACCAACCAATTAAAATCTTCGGGGGAAAGAATGGTCTTCTCTCTACCCGAATCCTTGAGCCTAATCCCCGACTGATTGCGATGTACATGAGGGACGGTGTAGAAAAGCTTCCAACTATGACTGAAGCCTAGTGTCCGCCGACAGTCTATAACCGTGTTCACGTTCCAGGAAGACTTCCGGTAGTTCAACAAGAAACTACACCCCGAACTACTGCCGGAACCGGGAGACATCACCCGGGGGTTATGGAGAATTAACCACCCCAACAAATGCAGGTATGGTAATTCTATCCTGGGAAAGCTATCACGCCGAATTTCATCAACGAGCAGCCCGTCAATCATGGCCCTCAGGCCAGCTTGTATACGGCACACCATGGCAGGGAGCAAGCCCAGTCTTGTCCCAAACACTAGACGTACTACAGGCCAGAGCGTGTTGCGGTGAATGCGGTCCGCAGATGCGACGTCAGGCACTACTACTCGGCGCAGTCATATAGAGAGGAAGCCAGCCAGTTGAGCCTTCCTGGACAGAGGCCTGCGACAGCGCCTCAAATAACTATAGGCCTTAGCATTCACAATGAGATCATCAACTACCTGAGCATTAAGCACACTCAGGGGATTCACAGGTAGATCCTTGCCCCCCATTACCTTCTCCGGCTTAGCAGTCCTGGACCGGTGAAAGAAGAGGTAGGACGTCCATTTACTGATGTGAGCCAAATCTGAGGGCTCATCATAAAAAGCGGTGCAAGCGAGGTAGTGGCACATCAACTCCTGGTACACTTCCACTACCCGAGGGTCTGAACCCCCCAGCTCCCAGTTCGGGGGAACATACTCTTCCTATGGAGTATCCCCCATCGGCAGTCTTGAGATCTCTGCCATCTCATGCAGGGCCAATCCCAACTCCCCCAGCGGAGTGGCGAAGGTCCCGGTAAGCGAAATATATCGCTCCATTAGTGTCAAAAATAGGTTAGGGTTAGGAGGTAACCCAACACTGGTAGCACTCACAGCTGCAAACAGACCGATGTTCTCTAACTCGGTCCGAAAATGCTTCAGGGCCCAATCAACTAAGCGAGCCCATCGAAGGTTTGAAGGGGTGATCCACCCGCCACACCGAGGGTTCACCTTAGGGTATACTCCCCCACGCCCCATAAAATTATTACAGAAAGTCGGTAACTAGACCGGCTGGATCACCAAACTGTCTTCACTCGGAATATTGCCCGGGTACAGCCCTCTGAATAGCGTCACAGAGCCAGAAGGGCTGCTGACAAACGACCCCTGGTCAGCTCCTCTCAGATAAAAGATCTTCCCTGGCTTGCCGTAAATATCGGGGGTCAGCGTCCACGATATCTTCCTGGGATGCGTAGCATGAAAGAAGGCCAAGATGGGGTAGTCTCTCGGCATATTGGGCAGATACAAGACCAAACCCTCTGCAGGGAAAACCAAGAGTTCTCTCTTGGGCTTTGTCTTGGACTGCTTGTCAATCATGTCCCCGAAGAGGAAAGTCGGCTTCAGGTATTGCTCCCCGTCTACGTACGTTAGGGGCTCCCCGTTGATTATGCTTAGCAGCATTCGCTCGCCCTGAGCCGATATCAGAATTGCCCTTCCTTCGGGGTACTAGGGCCCGGAGATAGGAAATGTCACGTGTGACAGATCCTCCAAATAGTTGGAGTGCAGCATCCCGACGGCAGAGCCCATCACTTCAGCTAGCGGAGACTCATGCAAGTTAACTGCAAAAGTACAGAAGAAATACGTCAGTTCCTAACTAGACATTTCGGGACTTGCAGCATCCGCAAAAAGAAAAATCAACAGTCCGTGCTCTACGCCGAGACTGTGAAACTTGAGCCTTTACGCTGGAATCCATTTCCTTAAAATGTAAAGATTGGCAGTATACGGTCTGTGCTTTATGCCAGATTGATTAAATTGAGTTATTACGCCAGGATTTTCATCCACAAGCATAAAACTCAAATTTTAATAGTATACACAAAGTTTTTGGCAGTCAAAGCTTTTACGCTCGACTGCGAAAAAAATAGTGTTTTTACGCTGACACATTAGGAATGTGGGCATAAAAAGATGAAACGTCTCCGTGCATCATCTTCCTCGAAGAGGCTATCAGCACAGGAGATGACCTAGCGCGGTTACGTTCAACGTGTGCGAAGGATTTTCAGTCATTCTCTCTTTTTCCAAGAGCTCTACCTTCCAGGCCGGGTGCACTACTCGTCGGCGGGATGCTCCGCTCGGAATAAAGTTTGCCTTGTCCAACCAGAGACGCTCTCGCTTGGGCCGAAGAACGAAAAGAAGAATCAACCTTCTTTCCCTTAGCGGAGGAAGTTTGTTTCGAAGCCATTACTCGAAACTTTGAAGAAGAAACGAAGAAGAACTCGAACAGTCGAAAGCTTTCTCTCACAGAAGACGGATTGAAAGTTTTTCCCTCAGAAACTTGGGATATATATAGAGTTTGGATGGACTCCTCGGACCCTGAACCAAATCTCCTAATTAATATTCGGTTATGATTAGGTCCCACGTCAGCCTATTTATTCAGAGAAGGCGGACAGTCGGCGAATTCGAAAAGTTTTTCGCGCAAAGCAGGTTCGTGGTTTCTACGCTAAGGAGCTTTCTACGCTCGACAGCTAGAGATCTACGGTTTTACGCTCGCAAGCTATAAGTCTATGGTTTTACGCCCGGATGCCTTTGTGCTCGGTAGCTTTTATGCTCGAGAGGCTACAGACCTATGACTTCACGCTCAGTAGATACCAAATTGATGATCTCACGCTCGGTGGCGCTTAGTTTACGCTCGGAGGCGACGGATCCACGACTTCACGCTCAAAAAAATTTCTTTTCAGAAGCAACAAATCTACAGTTCTACGCTAAGAAGCTTTCTACGCTCGACAGCTACGAATCTACGACTTTACGTTCGACAGCTACATGTCGTATTTTATGCCCGGATGCCTTTGTGCTCGGTAGCTTTTATGCTCGAGAGGCTACAAACCTACGATTTCATGCTCAGGAACTACAAGTCTATGATTTCACGCTCGATGGTGTTTAGTTTATGCTCAGAGGCTGCCAACTTATGATTTCGTACTCCATGACCTCCCGTACATCTGAAAAATATGTAGGCCAGAGTACGCGTACATCTGAATGATCCTCAAGGCGGTCAATTACAGAAGTTTACACAGAAGATACTCCTTCTTGATCTCAAGATATCCCAAGTACCCGAAACATACAGAGTTCAAACATTGAAAAATTACTCTTCTTCATGGGTCGATTAGAAGTTCATCAAGACTCCAGTCTGAATATTTTATCTACCAAGATGGCAAATCAGTTTGACAGCCATTTCTCGCCCTGTTCCAAGGGATTTTTGAGAAATTATTATTGAAGATGATGTCTGAACAAAGAAATTCTGTTATCAGAAGTAACAGTTCAGAATTCTACGCGGTTCCTCACTCCTAAAATAGCATGACAGTTCGAACACTCGAATGCTAAAGCGGCTTTCTACGCATCCCTAGTTATGCGTAAAAGATAGGACAGGACCTAGCACTCTTTCTAAATAGAGTCGGCGTAAAGAATCAGACGTGTCGAAGCTACACATATTCATACTTCACAGCAAAGTATGGCAAAATAATCATGTGCACGGAAGAAAGATAATTTTATCAAAGATTAAAGTCATGATTACATATGAGGGAAATCCAATCTACAAGGGTTTTTCTTCATTTATCATGATTACATATGAGGGGAATCCCGTCTACAATAGGATTTTTCTCGTCGTCGTCGGAAGGCCACCCCGAGAATCTGCTCTACCAGGTTCTTGCATGGGCGCCAATTCTTCATCTCTCCTCCAGCAGTTGGTCGGTTTCTGCAACCGACTAAAATGATAAATGGAGGGAGAATACGGAACTGGGCCTGCCTAAATTATGCAGATCCCATGCTCCGTGCACCGTGACAGATTGGGTTGAGGTATTTCACCCAACTCAATATCCGAGGTCAGAGCTAGTTGCTGCTCTCATCTCCGGAGGTAACGGGAGAAGGTGCCACTTGTAAGCAGCATGGTGAAATATGATTCTTCTTCTCTCCCGAAGAACCACCATACAAAGTTGCTGATTATCCCGAGCAAAGAAGGCTATGATATCCTTCCATGATCCATCGTTGCAGAGGACATTTGCTCGAATATGCTATCTTTTTTGGCTCCTTACATACTGGAAGAGCATGATCTCCTTCTTCCTCAAGTCGACCCGACGAACTCCGACAATCATCTCTGAATGATGAAGGAAGTGTGGGAAGAACAGGAGAACTCCTCAGCCTTTTTATAGGCGAGAGAGAGCACCGATCCCCAATAAATCTGCCATAAAGTCAGTCTCGACCGTTTCAAAACTTCATTCAGAAATGTTTTGAGTTATGAGGAGCGGGTCATGCTTCATTCAAAGTATTTCAAATTATGAGGAATTTAAAAGCTTTGAAGGGGGTCTTGTAGAAGCATGAAAAATACGCTAGATAGCTCTACGCAGCATATTGATGCAAAGCAGCATAAACAGAGGACTTCAGAGCCTTCAACGTGCAATCAGAGTTTCTCCGCTAAGCGCAGCGTAAAATATAGGCTCGAGGACCATCTGCGTAGGACAGTATGTCCCGGCTGCTTCAGCGTAAACAGGGTGCGTCATCACCTTTATGGCGTAAAACTCATCCTCTTTCAATGCAGCATTGAAGTGTACGAGGGACGCTTCATATTCCCTGCAATAAACCTATCAGATCCTACAATAAACCTGATATCTCAACTTCTAACAAAGGGATACTGCTCGACTACCCAGGCGACGGCTATAATGATGGCGCGGCACTGCAACCTAGGTTGTCATTTACTGTCATTTCTCTTGCGTAAAACCGCTTTTACGTACACAGAGGAATACGCTGCCTAGTTTTACACAGGCAGATGAGAGCTCCTTATGCTCTGCGGAAGACAAACCGCCTGCCACGTCAAAAGCTGCACTCCGTACGGGACTCGAGGCACATCTCTGCATTTAGTGCACAAGGTGGTGACAGGCCCTCAAGGCACGTCTCTGCAATTAATGCGCCGAATACTGACAGATGCCTGAGGCACGTCTCTACGTTTGATGCACAGAAGGGTGGCAGACCTTCAAAACATGCCTCTGTATTTAATGAGCAGGATGATGGCGGATCTCCATATTTAATGCAGGAGATTTGATTAAATGTCACTGAACCGTCGTTTAGTGACATCCCCTTTGCGAGAGCTGCTCCTACGCATACAAGGGAATACGCTGCCTAGTTTTACATAGGCAAACATGAGCTCCTTATGCTCCGCAGAAGATGAACAGACTGCCACGACAGCGGTTATGCTTCGCACAGGGTTCAAGATGCGTATCTGCATTTAATGCGCGGAATGATGGCAAATCTTAAAGACAAGCATCTGCATTTAATGCACAGGATGGGGGCAGATCTCTGCATTTAATGCAAGAGATCTGATTATCTCCAAGAGCCGTAATTCTGGCTAAGACGTCCACATCATCATTCTGGCACGTTACGCAGCAGTTTCTACGCCTATTCAGCTTCGGTGCCTGCTCGACTTCTACGCCCATTCGGCCTTCTGTGCCTACTCGGCTTCTACGCCTACTCGGCCTCTATGACCACTCGGCTTCTACGCCTACTCGTCCTCTATGACCACTCGACTTCTACGCCCACTCGGCCTCTATGACCACTCGGCTTCTATGCCTATTCGGCTTCTATGCCGGTTTGATAACTATTTAGCTTCTATGCCATGGTGACATATATTGGCTTCTATGCCAACCTCTTCTACACGAGGGATACCTACCTACGTGGCTTTTACGCCATGATCTAAGTAGCAGTTATACGCGTTTTGTCCCTTAGTTGGACCCGCGTCACACGCTCATTCAAAGGATCATCTATACGCAGGAATTGGTTATTTTAACCGTTGTGTAAAAGGGTGATGTACTTTCCACTACTCGGTTTTTACACCGATTGAGTTGTCACTGTCACCAAAACTCTATAAATAGAGACCTCTATCAACAAAGGACAGGGTCGAAGAATTGGTCGAACGATCAGAAGTAGGTCGACAAACTGAAAGGAGAAATAAAGGAGAGAGAGAGAGAGAGTGAGAGAAGAATCCAGAGCTCAGGCAAAGAGAAGCGATCGACGACTCTGGCATCGGGCTTCCACCCTCTTTAGCAACCCTCGAAGCTGCTACCTGTCTTCCACGGCACTTCTTCAATATCGTGTGGTCCAAGGGCTAAAGTGATCGACTGCAGATCAGACATCTATAGCAATATTCACCCAGATTAAATAAATTGTACTTAGACATCCTTGTGTAGGATCAAATTTGTACAATCTTGTTTGTAAACATAAAAGAAGGGCGGGTCTTCGTACAAGATCTCGTTTTCCGCATTCATAAAATCTTTTATCGTTTATATTATCCAAAACATCAATGAAGAACAAGGTCGACAAATTGGAGGGTCGAAGAAGTTAGGTCTGAAAACTGATCAAGAGATCCAATACCAGATCCAACGGTTGAGAGAGAGAGAGAGAGAGAGGAGAATCCAGAGCTCAGGCAAAGAGAAGGGATCGACGACTTTGGCATCGGGCATCCACCCTCTTTAGCAACCTTCGAAGCTGCTACCTGTCTTCCACGGCACTTCTTCAACATCGTGTGGTCCAAGGGCTAAAGTGATCGACTGCAGATCAGACACCTATAGCAATATTCACCCAGATTAAATAAATTATACTTAGACATCCTCGTGTAGGATCAAATTTGTACAATCTTGTTTGTAAATATAAAAGAAGGGCGGGTCTTCGTACAAGACCTCGTTTTCCGCATTCATTAAATCTTTTCTTGTTTATATTATCCAAAACATCAATGAGGAACAAGGTCGACAAATTGGAGGGTCGAAGAAGTTAGGTCTGAAAACTGATCAAAAGATCCAGTACCAGATCCAACGGTCGAGAGAGAGAGAGAGAGAGAGAGAGAGAGAGAAAGAGAGAGAGAGAGAGGCGAATCCAGAGCGCAGGCAAAGAGAAGGGATCGACGACTTTGGCATCGGGCACCCACCCTCTTTAGCAACCTTTGAAGCTGCTACCTGTCTTCTACGACACTTCTTCAACATCGTGTGGTCCAAGGGCTAAAGTGATCGACTGCAGATCAGACACCTATAGCAATATTCACCCAGATTAAATAAATTATACTTAGACATCCTCGTGTAGGATCAAATTTGTACAATCTTGTTTGTAAATATAAAAGAAGGGCGGGTCTTCGTACAAGACCTCGTTTTCCGCATTCATCAAATCTTTTCTCGTTTATATTATCCAAAACATCAATGAGGAACAAGGTCGACAAATTGGAGGGTCGAAGAAGTTAGGTCTGAAAACTGATCAAGAGATCCAGTACCAGATCCAACGGTCGAGAAAGAGAGAGAGAGAGAGAAAGAGAGAGAGAGAGAGAGGCGAATCCAGAGCTCAGACAAAGAGAAGGGATCGACGACTTTGGCATCGGGCACCCACCCTCTTTAGCAACCTTTGAAGCTGCTACCTGTCTTCCACGGCACTTCTTCAACATCGTGTGGTCCAAGGGCTAAAGTGATCGACTGCAGATCAGACACCTATAGCAATATTCACCCAAATTAAATAAATTGTACTTAGACATCATCGTGTAGGATCAAATTTGTACAATCTTGTTTGTAAACATAAAAAAAGGGCAGATCTTCGTACAAGACCTCATTTTTCGCAATCATCAAATCTTTTCTCGTTTATATTATCCAAAACATCAATGAGGAACAAGGTCGACAAATTGGAGGGTCGAAGAAGATAGGTCTGAAAACTGATCAAGAGATCCAGTACCAGATCCAACGGTCGAGAGAGAGAGAGAGAGACAGGAGAATCCGGAGCTCAGGCAAAGAGAAGGGATCGACGACTTTGGCATCGGGCATCCACCCTCTTTAGCAACCTTCGAAGCTGCTACCTGTCTTCCACGGCACTTCTTCAATATCGTGTGGTCCAAGGGCTAAAGTGATCGACTATAGATCAGACACCTATAGCAATATTCACCCAGATTAAATAAATTATACTTAGACATCCTCGTGTAGGATCAAATTTGTACAATCTTGTTTATAAACATAAAAGAAGGGCGAGTCTTCGTACAAGACCTCATTTTTCGCATTCATCAAATCTTTTCTCATTTATATTATCCAAAACATCAATGAGGAACAAGGTCAACAAATTGGAGGGTCGAAGAAGTTAGGTCTGAAAACTGATCAAGAGATCCAGTACCAGATCCAACGGTCGAGAGAGTGAGAGAGAGAGAGAGAGAGGAGAATCCAGAGCTCAGGCAAAGAGAAGGGATCGACGACTTTGGCATCGGACATCCACCCTCTTTAGCAACCTTTGAAGCTGCTACCTGTCTTCCACGGCACTTCTTCAACATCGTGTGGTCCAAGGTCTAAAGTGATCGACTGCAGATCAGACACCTATAGCAATATTCACCCAGATTAAATAAATTATACTTAGACATCCTCGTATCGGATCAAATTTGTACAATCTTGTTTGTAAACATAAAAGAAGGGCGGATCTTCGTACAAGACCTCGTTTTCCGCATTCATCCAATCTTTTCTCGTTTATATTATCCAAAACATCAATGAGGAACAAGGTCGACAAATTGGAGGGTCGAAGAAGTTAGGTCTGAAAACTGATCAAGAGATCCAGTACCAGATCCAATGGTCGAGAGAGAGAGAGATAGAGAGAGAGGAGAATCCAGAGCTCAGGCAAAGAGAAGGGATCGACGACTTTGGCATCGGGCATCCACCCTCTTTAGCAACCTTCGAAGCTGCTACCTGTCTTCCACGGCACTTCTTCAACATCATGTGGTCCAAGGGCTAAAGTGATCGACTACATATCAGACACCTATAGCAATATTCACCCAGATTAAATAAATTGTACTTAGACATTCTCGTGTAGGATCAAATTTGTATAATTTTGTTTGTAAACATAAAAGAAGGGCGGGTCTTCGCACAAGACCTCATTTTTTGCATTCATCAAAACTTTTCTCGTTTATTATCCTAAACAAGATGGCGACTCTGCTGGGGATATCTTTCTCTTCTGATGAGGAAGCTATTGCTCAACACGATGTGGTATCCATGGGATCCGTGAAGAAGACACTGGTCGTCCAGTTCGACCAGTCGGCCTACGAAGATATGCTTTGAGTAGGGGGTAGCTCTCACTCCCTCTTCGTCCAAAGCAACAGGAAGCTGCGCAAGGTCTGGATGCCCAAGACATCCTCTGCCATTCTTGTGGACTCTCCGATCTCTCCGATCTCTCCGACCAATGAGGTTGTAGCTTTGCTTCCTTCGCGCCTTGCGCGTAAAATTCAGTCGCCTGTCTCTGGCAGGACCGACAAAAATTCTGGCAAAGCCCCAGCGCTAACCCAGAAGTATAATCTGCACTCTGCGCATAAATTTCAGTCTCCCGTCCCTGGCAGAACAGACGAAACTTCTGACAATGCCTTAGCGCTAGTCCAGGAGCCTAAACCGTGCTCTGTGCGTAAATTTCAGTCTTCCGTCCCTGGCGAAATAGACAAAATTTCTGATGATGCCTCAGCGCTAAATCAGGAATCACAAATGCGCTTCGCGCGTAAAAATGTATCTGTCTTCCGAGGAAAAGCAGATGATCCCTGCAATCTATGCAAGGGAAAGCATACGGTGGACTACTCAACTTCATGACCTTTACGCTAGCAAGGGAACAGTATGCCTACACTCCAGATTACGCGAGATGCTGATGGCTGACTGAGGACATCCTCAGCTTTACGCCAACCAGAGCAGAGCCCCAAATTATGCCATGAGAAGCCACTCAGCGTAAAAAAAGCTTAATTTGCGGAAAGACACCCTCCTTGGGGATTATCCGCCACCCAGATGGCCAACTTGTTGTATACAGACGGCACAGGGAAAACTGTGGTTCTCAACATCCGCATACCCACTAATGAGAACAGAAAGAACAAATCTTCTTCTTCTGCAACTCCTCCTGACCTGCGCAATTATCTGATCCAGAAACACAAAGACGAGGGTCATAAACAGGCTTCAGTTCCCCTAACGGTCAAACGCGGGAAGATCTTGTGGGAGGATGCTTCAACATCTAATATCGTCATGACAGGTGGACCACGTGAAGATTCCATCTTTATTATTCCCCCAACTCACGATGACCAACATCCAATAGTCTTCGGTCGCATGCGAAGCAGCCCGATCATGCAGGAAGAATTTTGCGAGTCTGAAACTGGCAGAATACAAATCCACAGATATAGCCCACAAGCGTTAAAAATTATAAAAAACATGGGTTATAACTTGAAGCTGGAACCGGGTCTCAACTACGGAAAAGGCAGACGAATGTCGCTGCACGGCAATCCCTACTATCAACGAACTCATTTCGGGTTAGGGTATACCACCTCGCTCGCAGCTCCTGAGTCAAGCGAAGATATCTTTTCCTCCTCTCAAAATGGCTCAGCGCCCTACGACTCATCTCATGCTCTCGAACGAACATTATCAGCAAATATGGTAGTGACGGATTCCTTGAATCAGACGAACAATAATCCAAACCGTTTGAGAATGACACTTGGGCTCAGTAAATGGATATACAATGGGAGTTCTGCTTCGAGCAGAGAGAACCCCCCACTGAAGACAAAGTTATCCAGGTTGACGTTGGGGATGAACTTTCGCCAAAGCCGATATTTATCAGTAACAATCTTTCCGAAGCAGAAAGGGAAGAAGTTATCCAGCTGATAAAAGAATATATCAACGTCTTTGCGTGGAATTATAAGGACATGCCAGGCCTTGATCCAAAGATAGCTACTCATAGGCTCAATATATTGCCCGATTCGAAGCCTGTGAAGCAACACCAAAGCCGGTTTCGCCCGGATATGATGGACGCCATTGAAGCTTAAGTCAAGAAGTTAATAGTCTGCGGCTTCATCCGAGAAGAACAACATCCTGACTGGGTCGCCAATGTTATCCCGGTCATGAAGAAAAATAGGAAAATATGAGTCTGTATCGATTTCTGAGATCTGAACGCAGCCTGCCCCAAGGATGAGTTTCCTCTTCCCATCACAGACGTCATGATTGACAATACTAGCGGTTTTGAATGTATGTCTTTCATGGACGGATTTTTAGAATACAATCAAATCAAAATGCATCCTGAAGACGAGAAGCATACTGCCTTCCAGACACCACTGGGAGTATATTGCTATACGGTCATGCCCTTTGGATTGAAGAATGCCGGGGCTACGTACCAACGGGCTATGAGTAACATATTCTATGAGCATTTGCGCAAGACAGTAGAGTATTACGTGGACGACGTAGCTGTCAAAAGCCGCCTCAAGGATCATCACATCCAAGACTTGAAGACATTATTTGAATTGATGCGCCAACATCAACTCAAAAGGAATCCTACAAAGTCCTTTCTGGGTGTATCTAGTGGCAAATTTCTGGGATTTGTCATTACCGCCAAAGGCATTCAAGTGGACCCTGATAAAGTCAAGGCCATCTTAGAAATGCGATCGCCCCGCAATCTGAGGGAGCACAGGGGATTTCAAGGTCGTCTGGCTTATATCCGGAGATTCATATCCAACCTCTCGGGGAGATGTCAGCCATTTTCTCGTCTCATAAAGAAAGGTGTATCCTTTGTATGGGACGAAGCCTGTCAGCAAGCGTTCGGTGATATCAAGCGCTACCTCACCAGTCCGCCAGTTCTGGTACCTCCTGTCATGGGAAGACCATTCGTGCTGTATGTTCGAGCGATGGATCATTCTCTGGGAGCTTTTCTCGTACAAAAGAAAGATATGGGTCACGAGCAGGCTATCTACTACCTCAGTAGGATGATGGTCGGAGCCGAACACTGGTACAATCCAGTGGAGAAAGAATGCTTGGCTCTGATGTTCGCTATCCAGAAGACGCGATACTACATCACAGGCCAAACCATTCACATCATCTCCAGAATCAATCCTCTTCAGGTACTGATGAACAAGCCAAGTGTTCTTAATTCCCGACTCGCGACTTGGGCGATGTTATTAATACCGTATAACATGGTGTACGTCCCCCAGAAATCCGTCAAGGACCAAGCACTTGCTGGCTTCCTAGCTGCTCATCCAATCCCAGAGGCCTCTAATCTGTACGAGGACATTCCCGACGAAGTTGCAGAATGTAATTCCGTAATGGAGAGTGATGCATGGCAACTATTCTTCGATGGCGCCTCCAGAACTGGTCCCAGGGGAAACGTGGTCTCGGGAGTAGGAATTGTCCTGGTTACTCCTGATAAGCTCGTCATCTACCGAGCATATTCTCTTAGCGAGCCCTGTTCCAACAATGTGGCAGAGTACAACGCTCTACTAATCGGCCTCCAAGTCACTAAAGAATTAGGCGTCGAATCTCTGAAAGCTTTTGGGGATTCTCTACTGATCGTCAATCAAGTCAGAGGAATATATGAAGTCCGGAATCCAGACCTTATCCCCTATCACCAAGCAACGGTCAAGATAGCCATGACGTTCAAAGGTTTCTTCTTAGAGCATGTACCTCGATCTCAGACCCTGGAAGCTGATGCCCTAGCCAGTCTAGCTGCAGATTTAGCTACCCCTATAAGAAGGCAGAATTCGGTAATCCTTCTTAACAGAGACTTATTCTGTGTGAAAAATAACTTTTACATCGAATGCAGCTACGCTGTGAACACAGATCCTCCCAGAAGAGACTAGAGAAGTCCCTTCATAGATTTCGTAGCATACAGAATCTTGCCAGAGGATCCTAAAGAAGCGGTATCCGTCAAAAGACGAACATTACGCTTCTATTTCGACGCATCATCACAATGTCTATATCTACGGTCTTATGACAGACTATTATTACGATGTCTCTCTGGTGATGAAGCACAGCGGATTATCCGTGAAGCCCACGACAGCATATGCGAAGCGCATTAACCCGATCCTAAGCTACAGGATCGCATTAGGAGAATGGGATATTACTGGCCTACTATGATCACAGACGCAATAAAGTATGCAAGATAATGCAGAGCCTGTCAGGTCCATGCAGACTTTATTCGTCAACCTCCCGAATATCTACATCCTACGGTTGTGTCCTGGCCTTTCAAAGCATGGGGTATGGATATCATTGGTCCTATTCACCCGTCTTCTTCCAGAGGTCACCAGTTCATACTGGCCATCACGAATTATTTCTCCAAATGGGCAAAAGCGATCCCTCTTGCTGAGGTAAAGGCATCTAATGTGATCAGCTTCATCAAGCATCATGTCATTTATCGCTTCGGGATACCCCGAAGGATAATCCATAACAATGGAACGTAGTTCATCAGCCAAGCATTTTAGCAATTTTGCGATAAAAATCGGATACAGAATGTCGCCTCTACGGCATATAATCCTGCTGCTAATGGTTTTACGGAAGCTTTCAACAAAACCATTATCAAGCTCTTGAAAAAGTTTGTCTCTTCGAACAAAAGGGATTGGAATGAGAAATTGGAAGAATGTCTCTGGGCATACCGCACAATGGTACGGGCACTAACAGGTTGTACCCTATTCTCATTAATCTACGGGAGCAAAGCAGTTCTCCCCATCGAGATCCAAATTCCGTCACTCAGGATAGCCGTGGCTAATGAGCTGACTCAAGAAAAGAATGACCTGTTAAGGCTTCAAGAGCTAGAAGGATTAGACGAGAATTGCCTCCAAGCTCAACAGCGTATTGCGCTCTACCAAGCACGCATTTCTAAGTCTTTTAATCAAAAAGTGAAGGAAAGGGTGTTCAAAGTCGGCGAGCTAGTCTTAGCCATGAGAAGGCCGATGATTCTCACTCACAAAAGTAAGGGCAAATTCCAGCCCAAATGGGAAGTCCCTTATGTGATCGAGACGATGTTCTCAAACGGCGCTTACAGGTTAGCCCAGCCTAATGGAGACCTGCTAATGGCTCCTATCAATGGCAAATTCCTGAAAAGGTACTATGCTTAACCTCCTCCGCTCAAGTAAAATATGGCAAAAACCTCATTCTGACAAAACTACTTCCAAAGATAAACTATTAGGATCGTATTCTATCATGTCCATATAACCTCTGAATAGATATATCCTACTAAAACTCACCGAGAGTATATCACGTCCATATTACCTCTGATATCACTTTCGCCCAAACCTGTCATTTATATTCCGAAATGATGGGTCCACAAAGTCAGATGAAAGACTCTTTATTATTCCCAAAAAGGAGCAGAAGTACATTGAAAAGCAAAAGCAAAAGTACATCATTTAGGGGGAGCGGTCAGGTCGCGAAGCTGCTATGCCAGTGCGGCCATCCTCTCAGTTCTAGAATCCAAGACATCATGGCGAGCCCGCTCCAGTCGTGCCTCGTCATTGCTCATAAGGGACAGTTCGGCTCTAGCCCAAAGAAAACCAGCACGAGCGACATCTGCACGCGCCAAGTTCTGTTGTGCTACGCCCAATCGGCTATCCACCACAGCTAGAGCTTCCGACGACTGAGAAGCCCACTCTTTTGCCTGAGCAAGTTTCGTTTCTAGCCTGAGGACCTTCGCTACATTCCCTTCATGCTCGGCCTGGCACTTCGTTCGAAGAGCAATATTTTCCTCCAGGATGACTTTTCCTTCATCCATCTCCTGCTGATGTGTCTGGATGGATTTATTTACGCCTGCCATCTGTTTGGTAAGCCACGCAGTCATGGAGTCGTATCTAGCCTGGACCAGATCTTCAACATTGCCTTGAGCTAGCTGCAAGTATTCGTTAATGAGTTGCTCCAAACCATTAACTATCTCCTCCAGCGTTTCAGCTAGCCCAGTGTCGTCAAATTCTTGGATCGATATTATCGCCGATTGGAAGGACCTCTTCAGCGACGCAAAGCTCCGATTCTTCGCCAACACCCTTGATATTAACATTTTTAAAGTGGTGTAGAAGATATCAGTGTACTGCCCGATCAGCACAGCTAGATCCGGTTGGACGCTGGGGGTGGCCTCGATATTTATGAATCTTCCTCCGAGAATAACCGCAGACGATGTTGCCACGGCCGTCGCCTCAATAGGTGGTGCGATAAAAAAAAAAGTGCCAACACCGGACAAAGATACCAGAATACTCAAAGGAGGCATTGTCGCAATGACAGGCTCGTCCTCCTCTTGAGATATCGGAACCTCGTCGACAGGCGAGCCGGCACCCGAAGATGCTTCCTCTTTAAAATCAGCCACATCTGTGTCGCCGCCAGAGCCAAAGGGCCCATCTACACTGCCCTCCCCGAAGAGGTCTTCCCCTGAAAGGAGGACGAAAGAAAGTTAATATCAGCATAATATTAACTTTCCTAAAAGAAAATGCGTGAAGACGACATTTACCCATGGCCGACGGCATATATGTCGCATCTGCAGCCTGTACAGCTAAATCATTCCTTAATGATGCTAGGCAAGCTATTATACCTGGAGAAGGGGGTGCTCTAAGAAGCACCGGCAAATGCTCTTACAGGTCCTCGTCAAATTCCAACCGAGGCTCATCGGCTGGAATCTTGCCAGATGCACTGGCAGACACGGCAGGAGTCTCTCCCGATGCCGATCCGCATAAAGGTATTCTCAGCCCCGAAGGCAACCTCGTTCTACTACCTGAAGAAGTAGCAGCGATTGCAGCCTCCAGCAGAGATTCTTCGGCACCACCAGCCGGAACATTAGAGGGTCCCTCTCTAAAAAGTGAGGAACCTCCAATCAAAGAATCATCCCCAATATGGGGAGATGCAAGCTCACTACCAGGAGCCTCAACACCAAGGATCCGTAGAGGATGATTAACCATCTTCTTCTTCCACTTATGAGGGGAAGTCTCCTTCGGAGTAGGGGCCCTTCGCTTCCCAGAAATCACCAAAGGGCCCGTAGGCAGAGGAAATTTACCCCTCGATACCACCACCAGAGGCTCATCTGGATTGACGAACTCCTCACCCTCGTCAGAAGAGACCGAGGGGATTTCGACTCTTCCCCCAGACTTGGAGGAGGGCACCCTAAAATTTCCATGCATATCAAAATTGCGATGGAAGGTGTTCGTTGCCACATAGAACTGGGCATACGAGTGTAGGATGCGCAGCTCCATGGAGAGTGTGATAACCGGCAAAGTAAAAATTGCTCCAGTGCAACCCATGAGGAAATATTGCCATCCTCTCGCTCCATCAATGAGTCCACCCCTGGACCGAAAGCTGGTGACGGCGTTGCCCACGTGCAACTGATCATACCCAAACTGCCTGCAAATCGACTAGGCAGGTTGGGCTCCAAGAAGCAATTGTCTTTACTCATGTACAGTAGATAGGAAGGTCTAATTCAGACCAACCAATTAAAAGCTTCAGGAGAAAGATTGGTCTTCTCTCTAACGGAATCTTCAAGTCTAATCCCCGATTGAATGCGATGTACAGAGGGGACAGTGCAGAAGAGCTTCCAACTGTGACTGAGGCCCAGCGCCCGGCGACAGTCCAGAACCGTGGTCACGTTCCAGGAAGATTTCATGTAGTTCAGCAAGAAGCTAGCCCCCGAACTACTGCCAGAACCGGGAGACATAACCCTGGGGTTGTGAAGGATTAACCATCCCATTATATACAGGTATGGTAATTCTACCCGGGAAAGCTATCACGCCGAGCATCATCAGCGAGCAGCCCGTCAGTCATGGCCCTCAGGCCGGCTTGAATGCGGCACACCATGGCAGGGAGAAAGCCCAATCTTGTACCGAATACCAGATGTACTGCAGGCCACAGCGTGTTGCGGTGAATACGGTCCACAGATGTGACGCCAGGTACCACCACTCAGCGCAGCCATATGGAGAGAAAGCCAGCCAGTTGAGCTTCCCTGGACAGAGGCCTGCGGCAGCACCTCAAATAACTATAGGCCTTAGTGCCTACAGGATACTGTCCTATCCCTTCATCGAGGATCAAGTCCGGAGCCCCAGTATCCACTATGAGATCGTCGACTACCTGAGCATTAAGCACTCTCAGAGGATTCACAGGCAGATCCTTGCCCTCAAATACCTTCTCCGGCTTAGCAGTCCTGGACCGGTGAAAGAAGAGGTAGGACGTCCATTTGCTGATGTGAGCCAAATCTGAGGGCTCATCATAAAAAGTGGTGCAAGCGAGGTAGTGGCACATCAGCTCCTGATACACTTCCACTACCCGAGGGTCTGAATCCCCCAGCTTCCGGTTCGTGGGAACATACTCTTCATATGGAGTATCCCCCATCGGCAGTCTCGAGATCTCTACCATCTTATGGAGGGCCAATCCCAACTCCCCTAGTGGAGTGGCAAAAGTCCCGGAGAGCAAAATATATCGCTCTATCAGTGCCAGGAACAGGTTAGGGTTAGGAGGTAACCCAACACTGGTAACACTCACAGCTGAAAACAGATCGATGTTCTCCAACTCGGTCTAAAAATGCTTCAAGGCCCAATCAACTAAGCGAGCCCATCGAAGGTTTGAAGGGGTGATCCCCCCACCGCACTGAGGGTTCACCTTAGGGTATACTCCCCCGTGCCCCATAAAATCATTACATAAAGTCGGTAATTAGACCGGCTGGATCACCAAGCTGTCTTCACTCAGGACACTGCCCGGGTATAGTCCCCTGAATACCGTCACATTGTCGGAAGGACGGCTAACAAATGACCCATGGTCAGCTCTTTTCAGATAAAAGATCTTCTCCGGCCTGTCGTGAAGATCGGGAGTCAACGTCCACGACATCTTCCTGGGATGTGTGGCATGGAAGAAAGCCGAGAGGGGATAGTCTCTCGGCATCTTGGGCAGATACAAAACAAAGCTCCCGGCAGGGAAAACCTAGAGTTCTCTCTTGGGCTTCGTCTGGGACTGCTTGTCAATCATGTCCCCGAAGAGGAAGGCCGACTTTATGTATTGGTCCTCGTCTATATACGTCAGGGGCTCACCGTTGATCATGCTCAGCAGCATTCGCTCGCCCTGAGCCGATATCAGTATCTCCCTTCCTTCCGGATACTGTGACTTAGAGATAGGAAATGTCACGTGTGACAGATCCTCCAAATAGTTGGAGTGCAGCATCCCTGCGGCAGAACCCATCACATCGGCTAGCGGAGACACATGCAAGTTAACTGCAAGAGTGCAAAAAAAATATGTCAGTTCCTATAACTATACATTACAGATCTTGCAGCACACGTCAAAAATCAATAGTCTGTGCTTTATGCCAAGACCGTAAAAACTTGACCATTACGCTGGAATCCATTTCCTAAAGCGTAAAATTTCAAGGCTGGCAGTATATAGTCTATGCTTTACGCCAGACTGATAAAGTTGAGGTATTACTACAGAATCTTCATCCAAAAGGGTAACACTCAAATTTTATACACCAACTTTCGATAATCGAAGCTTTCACGCCGGACTACAAAAATATAGAGTTTTTGCGCTGACACATTAAAAATGTGGGCGTAAAATATGAAACATCTCTGTGCGTCGTCTTCCTCAAAGAGGCTATCTGCATAGGAGACGACCTAGCGCGGTCACGTACAACGTGTGCGAAGGATTTTTGGTCATTCTTCTTCATCCAAAATGCTCTACCTTTTAGGCCGGGTGCACTGCTCGTCGGCAGGATACTTCGCTCAGAAGGAAGTTTGCCTTGCCCGACCGAAGACGCTCTCACTTGAGTGGAAGAATGAGAAGAAGAATCAACCTTCTTTCCCTTAGTGGAGGAGGATTGTTTCAAGGCCATTACTGGAAACTTCAAAATCTCGGAAAAGAAACGAAGAAGAACTCGAACAGACGAAGGCTTTCTTTCGCAGAAGACGGATAAAAACTTTTTCTCTCAGAAACTTAGGGTATATATGGAGTTCAGATGGACTCCTCGAATCTTGAACCAGATCTCCTAATTAATAATCCGGTTATGATTGGGTACTACGTCAGCCTATCACTCAGAGAAGGCGGACAGTCAGCGAATTCGAAAAGTTTTTCGTGCGAGGAAGATTCGTGGTTTTTACGCTAAGGGGCTTTTTACGCTCGACAGCTACAGATCTACGGTTTTACGCTCACAGGCTATAAGTCTATGGTTTTACGCCCGGATGCCTTTGTGCTCGGTAGCTTTTATGCTCGAGAGGCTACAAACCTACGACTTCACGCTCAGCAGCTACAAATCTATGATCTCATGCTCGGTGCCTTTTTACGCTAAGAGGCACCAGATCCATGACTTCACGCTGGAAAGATTTTCTTTTCAGAAGCTACAAATCTACAGTTCTGCACCAAGGAGTTTTCTACGCTCGATAGCTTCAAATGTACAGTTTTTACGTTCCAATGGCTACAAGTCTATGGTTTTAAGCTCGGATGCCTTTGTGCTCGGTAGCTTTTATGCTCGAGAGGTTACAAACCTACGACTTCACGCCCAGGAACCACAAGTCTATGATTTCACGCTCGGTGGCTTTTTACGCTCAGAGGCAACGAACTTATGATTTCACGCTCTACGACTTTCTACGTATCTGAAAAATGCACAGGTCAGTACAATATATCTGAACGATTCTCAAGGCGGTCTATTACAGGAGTTCACACAGAAGATACTCCTTCTTGACCTCAAGATACCCCAAGTACCCGAAGCATACAGAGTTCAACATTGAAATATTACTCTTCTTCATGGGTCGATTCGAAGTTCATCCAGAATCAAGTCTGAATATATCGTCTACAAAATCAAGATGGCGACTCAGTCAGACAGCCAGTTCTTGCCCTGTTCCAAGGGATTTTCGAGAAATCATTCCTGAAGACGACGGTCTGAACAAAAATTCTGTTTATCAGAAGTAAAGAACAGTTCAGAATTCTATGCGGTTCCTAACAGCAGGACAGTTCGAACACTCGACTGCTAAGCGGCTTTCTGCGCATACTTAGTTATGCGTAAAAGACAGGACAGGACCTAGTGCTCTTTCTACACAGAGTCAGCGTAAAGAATCAGACATGTCGAAAGCTACATATATTCAGACTTCACAGCAAAGTATGGCAACATGATCATATAAAAAAGAAAATGATCTTATTAAAATCATGATTATATATGAGAAAAATCCAGTCTACAAGGGTTTTTTTTCCATTTTTGTGGTTACATATGAGGGAAATCCCGTCTAAAAAGGGTTTCTCATTTTTGTTCAAAGATTGCGCCCATAATCTGTTTCGGCCAGGTTCTCGCATGGGCAGCATTCTTCATCCTCCAGCAGCCAGTCGTTGACCGCAACACGACTGACATGTGATCAACGGCGGGAGGATACAAATGGGCATAGACCCATCCTCCAACAGAAGAAAAGTAGGGTAACTCTGCTTTCCTACAGATAGCGCCATAACGGATCGAGTTGAGGTATTTTTACCCAACCCAATCCTGGACAGCAGCCAATGTGCCTGCCCTCGTCCACAGGTAACAGGAGAAGGCACCACTTGTAAGCTGCCTAGTCAAACACGACCCTTCTTCTCTCCCGAAGAACCACCATACAATGTTGCTGATTATCCCGAGCAAAGGAGGCTATGATATCCTTCTATAATCCATCGTTGCAGAGGACATTGCTCGAAGACACCATCTTTTTTGGCTCCTTACATGCTGGAAGAGCATGATCTCCTTCTTTCCTAAATTGACCCGACAGACTCCGGCCATCATCTCTGTGTGATGAAGGAAGTATGGAAGAACAGGAGAACTCCTCAGCCTTTTTATAGGCGAGAGAGAGCACTGATCCCCAATAACTCCGCCATAAAGTCAGCCATGAAAGAACGTGTCAGGCTTGACCGTTTCAGGCTCCACTTAGAGCATTTTGAGTTATGAGGAACGGTTCATGCTTCATTCAAAGGATTTCAAATTACGAGGAATTTGAAAGCTTTGAAGGGGGTCTTGTAGAAGCATGAAAAATACGCTGTATAGCTCTACGCAGCATCTTGATATGAGGCAGCGCAAACAAAGGACCTCAGAGCCATCAAGACATGCAACAGAGCTTTTTTCGCTGAGCACAGCATAAAAATATTGGTTCGAGGACCATCTGCGTAATGCAGTATATCCAGGCTGCTTCAGCGTGAACAGGGTGCTTCATCGCCTATATGGCGTTAAACTCATCCGCTTTCAATGCAGCATTGAAGTGTACGAGGAACGCTTCATATTCTTCGAAATGAACCGGTCAGATCACGCAATGAACCTGACATCTGGACTCCTGACAAAAAGCACAGCATGACAACCCAAGCGACGGGTATGATGATGGCGCAGCACTGCAACCCAGGCTGTCATTTACTGCTATTTCCTTTGCGTAAACCACTTTTTCACATACGAAGGAATATGCTGCCTTGTTTTACACAGGCAGATGTGAGCTGTTTACGCTCCGCGGAAGACAAACAGCCTGCCACATCAAAAGCTGCACTTCGTACAGGGCTCAAGGCACGTCTCTACATTTAATACGCAGGGCGGTGATAGTTTCTCGAGGCACGTCTCTGCATTTAAAGCACCGAATACTAACAGACGCCTGAGGCACGTCTCTGCACCTGATGCACAGAAGGATGGCAGACCTTCAAAACACGCCTCCTTATTTAATGCACAGGAAGATGGCGGATCTCTACATTTAATGTTGGAGATTGGATTAAATGTCACTGAACCGTCGTTTAGTGACATCCCCTTTGCGTAAACTACTCTTACGCATATAAATACGCCACCTAGTTTTACACAGGTAGACGTAAGTTTCTTACGCTCCGCAGAAGGCAAACAAACAGCCACATCAGCAGTCACTCTTCATACAGAATTCGAGGCGCGTATCTGCATTTAATGCACGAAATGATGGCAAATATTAAAGACAAGCCTCTGTATTTAATGCGCAGGATGGGGGCAGATCTCTGCATTTAATGCAAGAGATTTGATTATATCTCCAAGAGCTATAATTTCGGTTAAAACGTCCACATTGTCTCGGCCTCTACGCCTGCTCGGCTTCGATGCCCACTTGGCTTCTACGCCTGCTCGGCTTCTATGCCCACTTGGCTTCTACGCCTACTCGGCTTCCATGCCCACCCGGCTTCTATGCCCACTTGGCTTCAACGCCTACTCGGCTTCCATGCCCACCCGGCCTCTATGACCACTCGGCTTCTACGCCTGCTCGGCAACTATGCCTACTTTGCTTCTATGCCTACTCGGCTTCTATGCCTACTTGGCTTCTATGCCATTGTGACAGTCATTTGACTTCTACGCCAACCTCTTCTACACAAGGGATAACTACCTACGTGGCTTCTACGTCATGATCTTCATAGCAGATATACGCGTTATGTGCCTTAGTTGGACGCGCGTCACATGCTCACTCAAAAGGTAATTTATACGCAGGCATTGGATATTTTAAACCATCGTGTAAAAGGGTGTTGTACTTTCCACTACTCGGTTTCTACGTCGACTGTGTGGTCACTGTCACTAAAACACTATAAATAGAGACCTCTATCAATGAGGAACAAGGTCGACAAATTGGAGGGTCGAAGAAGTTAGGTCTAAAAACTGATCAAGAGATCCAGTACCAGATCCAACGGTCAAGAGAGAGAGAGAAAGAGGAGAATCTAGAGCTCAGGCAAAGAGAAGGGATCGACGACTTTGGCATCGGGCATCCACCCTCTTTAGCAACCTTCGAAGCTGCTATCTGTCATCTACGGTACTTCTTCAACATCGTGTGGTCCAAGGGCTAAAGTGATCGACTGCAGATCAGACACCTATAGCAATATTCACCCAGATTAAATAAATTGTACTTAGACATCCTCGTGTAGGATCAAATTTGTACAATCTTGTTTGTAAACATAAAAGAAGTACGAGTCTTCGCACAAGACCTCATTTTCCGCATTCATCAAATCTTTTCTCGTTTATTATCCTAAACAATACCAATAGCCCATATCTTATCTCATGTTTTATTACCCTCATTACCACTCAACCACTACCTCACATATTACTCAGCTCACACACACACACACATCTCTGCGTGTATACCATACTGACACTGCTATTACTGATATAATATTGCTGTTGTTGCTCTAAAACTCTGGTCTTGGATAGACCAGTACATCCTAACCCAAGCTAAAGCCATCAAGTGGCAGCTGCTAATGCTTCACTTCTTCATACCTGCTGTAGCTGCTATAACTCCTTACTACGCGGTTCCAAGTCTACAACAGACCTGGTGCAAGTTTAAGCAACTAATGTTTATGCACCATGATAACCCGACTTCCAAACACCTTACAGTACCCCGACTTCTACTGTTGTTCTCCCCTTGCTTTACCTCATGTCACCTTCATATATTGTCACTACCGTATTTTTTAGAAAAAGGGTATTTTGGTTATTTTATAATTAATTGAATATTATGCATGTTAAATATTTATTTATTATATTATTTATTTATTATTAGCATGATAGATTTATTTATTTTGGACTTGTGTTAGTGGACCTAACTAGTTTATTTTAGACTGATGGACCAATATGTATTAATTGTTAGAATTGAGCCCAACTAGAAAGCCCATTAATTAGGAGAATGATTAAATTAATTAAACCATTCGACTAGAAACTTCTCTCCTTAATTAATTTCTTCATGAGAGGCCCCAAGGGGTATTTTAGACTTTATATAGTAGCTTGAGGGAGGGGGCAAGTGAGGCCTATATAAAGGGGATGAAAACTTTCTCTCTCTTCATTTTTTATTCCAAATCTAGATCTAGAATTTCCCTCAACCAAATTTCATCAAATCCCTACCAAATTTTCACCTAATTACTTCTTAAATCACCATTGGAGACTAGAAGAGCAAGGATCTAGAAGGAGGAAGCAAGGATCTATAAAGAGGAGCAAGAATCTACAAGTTGGAGGCCAATTTCACCAATTTTGGAGGTTTCATTGGCAATTCATCTCCCAATAGGTATAATTCAGTTTTTTTCCCTTAAAATAGCTTCTAAATCTGAGATTTAATCATGAATAATCAACCCATATATATGTACTACCCATAGGATTTGGTTTTGTGTTCATAGGAGACCTATGGAGAAAGTTATGGTGCTTTTTGTGTCAATTTTGGGGGAATTCCGAAAATGACTTTTTGTTGTGTGTGTCAATTGATCCTATAGATCAATTTGGCATATGTTTATGTGTTTGGGGCTAGTGTCGTGTCCATAATTGGGTACGTGTAGGTCGTATCCCAACAATTTGGTGATACGTATTGTTTTGGGGGTTTTTCCTCAGACACGCGACTTTGTATATGTCGTATTTTGACACGGACACATAGATCTATATTTGACACTTTATTTTATTTATAAATATTATATGTGATTTGTTTGTGTCCTTCGGGATAAAATTGGATTTGTGGTGGACTCGTGTCGCATGCGTATCCTAGATCTAGTGGGATACGGTGTGATACTCTCCAATTATTGTGTATTTATGTGTAGATCTAATTAATTGTGCTTTAATTCTTGAATTATAATTGTGTATGTATCTATATATATTATATATGTATTATGTATATTTATTATAGTGTTTATTGTATCATAGATCTATGTATTATATATGTATTAACAGAATATATATTATGTAGCTTTCTTCTACATGCATTAATATATATGTTATAATATATGTTAGGGATGTAAATATATGTATATGTTTTATATAATATATGTGTATGTTTAATTAAGTAGTTAGATTATCTAGTGTTTATTGTATCATAGATCTATGTATTATATATGTATTAACAGAATATATATTATGTAGCTTTCTTCTACATGCATTAATATATATGTTATAATATATGTTAGGGATGTAAATATATGTATATGTTTTATATAATATATGTGTATGTTTAATTAAGTAGTTAGATTATTTATAGTTATTATATGATTATTTATATATATATATGTATGTAGATATATATTTATAAGTGGTAGCATATGTATATATAATATAGTAAATATATTTATATGTGGTTATATATATAGTTATATTATATATTGTTATATATTTATATTATTGTATGATTATATATATGTATACATATACATATTACTATATGTGTGTGTGTATGTTACTATGTGGTATCTTATACAATTTACTATGTATAAGTGTATGTATAGTTATATATTGATTTATATATATATTGTATAAATATATATTGTGGGTTATATATATGTATTTAAATATATATTATATAAATATTTATGGTGGGTTATATATATGTATTTATATATATATTGTATATATATATACATATATTTTCAGCGACAGCAGCGAGCCAGAAGTGTCGCAACAACAGCAACAAATGCAAATAATAGCAGCTTTTCAGCGACAGCAGTCAGCGACAGTTGCAGAAAACTGTCACTGAAACAACAGTGTATCAGCAGAGTATCAGAAGCTTCAGCGACAGTTTTTAGTGACAGTGCAGGAAACTGTCACAAAAATTGCAGTGTATCTATATACACAGCAGCTTTCTGCGACAGTGGACAGGGTATTTAGCGACAGTTTGGCAGTTTTTAATATATTAGATATTAATATATATATAGATATATATGTATATATATATGGTAATTAATATATATATATATATGTTCATAATTGCTATTTGTATTATAGTATACTATATATGTATATATTTAGTTGTAGCATATAAATTTATTAGAATAATTAGTATACTTTAGTTATCAATTGTTATGAATATTTTTTATATATTATATATTTGTAGGTATGTATGTACGTATATATGTATTAATAGTTAGTGTGTAGTTGGTAGTTAATATTATTCTATTAGTACATACTAGAGTTATATTGGATTGATATATGTAATTATTGATGGGTAGTTAGTATATATATGAGATTTTGGCAATTACCTTGAGATATCAAGGTAAGTATCAAGATATACCAAGATATGAGTAGTAGGTATTGGCATAAGTAATAGGATAGTTGTAAACTAATTATGGGTTGGTATTAAGGTGACTAAAATAAGGTATATAGAATTATATAAATATTAAATGCATAGTAGTTTATAATTATTGTTGGGTAGTTAAATAAGGTTTTGAATTTACCTTGAGATGCCAAGGTAAGTATCAAGGTATTGGAGGATAATCAAGGTATTGGGTTTGGATATCAAGATAGAGGTTTAGTATTGCGATACCAAGTTGGTTCAAAACTAAGGTATCCATTTAGCATTTGTAATTAGGATTATATATATATAATATTGTTTGATATGTACATATGTGTTATATTTATCCCTTGTTTGTATATCCAGAGATACGGTATCTTAGTATCCTAAGATGTAGCTTGTATGGCCTAGATTCATAGTGTGTGAGCCCAATATCTTTGAGTTAGACTCATGCAATATAGAAATAGGTAGTTGACCATAATTTGACTATAGTTGACCAAAGTTGACTTAGAGTTGACCTAGTTTGACTTTTGACTTAGAAATGACTTTATGACCTATAAAGTTGACTAGTTTAATTTATTTCTCTTCCTAAAAACTTGTATTAATGCAATATTTCATATATAGGTCTGTGACAACAGTTCGGACATCATTTTTCATCAATTGCTCTGGACCACAGGCGAGTACATTCTCTGATAGTTTTCATTATTTGATTACCACTATAATTCAAGTATTTAGAAATGTTACTTATGATTCTTGACACGATGGTACACGGATTGATATTGTTATTGGATCGTTAGTCATTGGATGTTACCTTGATTATGGAGATGGTATCGGATACTGTCCTTGTTGATATTGGATAATATTGAATATTGTAGATTAAATATTGGATACATTGGCTAGTGACGTGTCATGATTCGATCCATCATATCAGTTGGGGCGGGGGAAATACCAATTAAATATGTGATCAAGAAACTATCGGCTAGTAGTGTAATCATTGGCTACTAACTAACCATGCAATTCACGTATGGTTGAGTTAGCTCCTTAGTATAATCATTGAATCTCCCAGGCCGATCACATATTTAGTTAGTATCTCAAATCACATAGTTATTGTAGATTCCATTATTCAGTTCATTGATTACCTTGTTCTATTCTGACATTATAGTTCATTCCTTTATTCTTGTACGCATTGATTATATTCTGTTGTTAGTATTGCCTATTCTCTCATTGTTCTTGATTATCAGTTATATCCTCATCGTAGATAGCATCTTCTATTCTACTGCTTTATAGTTTTTGTTAATTAATTGAAACATCTATTGGGTTGTACTTCGCTCCATTCCTGACTGGAAAATATTTTTTAGAGGATCCGGGAGATTGGTGTCCGACATACTACGGACCTCAGCCTATAGATGGTGCAGACTTGGACCCACTAGTTCTGGAGTGACTGTTGAGAGATTTAGCCGGATTCACTAGTTAGCATAGTTAGTTCTCTTTAGCATTTTGGTACCGGATTTGTTTCCGGCATATATTTGTGTTTGGATATTATTTCTATTTGTTGTTGTTATATTTTTTAACTGCTTAGTTATGTTAGACTTCTGTGATATCTTCTCGTGCCATAGAAATATGATTGAGTATTGTGTTGAATTAACTTGATTACTCTCTTCTTGGAGTTGAGATATTATTGGAGGTTTATGCTTAATAGTGAGATAATTAGATAGTATAGTTGACCAAGACAGTGTTCTACCGCCGATGCTGCGGCGTAGGCTGGGCGTTGTTCCCGACTTGCATCCCTACACCGGGTGCGGGTCGTGACACATTTTTAGTCGTGGCCCAAGCAGGTCAGGCTTCGCAATATTGCGATGTCGTGGTAGTACGATGACTTAGACGTACTACTGCGAGCCTGCGATAGGATATAGGACATAGGATACTAGGAAGAGAGAGGGATACTCAATCACAACTAGGAATTCCAATCTGAATTGAATCGCTACTTTTGATTCCTTCTGAATACTTTTGTCCTTCCTTGATGATATCTTATCTTGTGTCGAATTGATCTCTTTTGTTTCGATTTGTCTTCAGGATGCCGCCGAAGACTAGATCCCATCGATCGGGAGCAGTTTCTGCGAGGTCTGCCACCTCTCAATCTTCCACTCAGGCAGTAGGGTTTGTACCTCCTACGACATCAGTTCATGTAGGAGTCTCGGCTGCCTTCGGGGGTTCTCCTCTACCTATTCCGAGGACTACTCCAGTTGCTTCGGAGGGACTTCCACCACCTCCATTTTCAGGAGATACCGCGCCGATGGTTGCACTGTTTAGAGAGATGATGGAATTACAAAGGGCACAGATAGAAGCCCAGCACAGGCAGTCAGATATGATACGGCAGAGTATGGAAAATGCCCATCAGGTAGCTATAGCAGTAGTTCAAAGAGAGGCTCCTCCACAGCCACAGGATACTCAGATCAAGCCAGGCAACATTCAAAATTTTAAGAAGCTTGAGCCTCGAGTTTTCAAGGGTACAGAAGGTATAGTCTATGCTGACGATTGGCTTGAAGATATCGAGCGACTCATGAAGGTATCCCGTCTTGCGGAGGATCTGAAGGTTGAGGCGGTAGGACTTCAACTGTTCGACGTTGCCCGCACTTGGTTCAGGAATGAGCCAATTCTTACCGATGTGGGGCAGTCTTGGGAGATATTCAAGGATCTCTTTAAGAAGAAGTTCTTTGCTCGGACGGACAGATTAGAATTAGGAAGACAATTTGAGAGCCTTACACAAGAAAGCATGTCCGTAGAGGAGTATGCCGCAGAGTTCGGGAGGCTGAGCCAATTTGTGGAGTACTTGGTGAGAGAGCCAGAAGTTCGGGCTATCCGTTTTTGCGAGGGTCTGAATTGGGAAGTGAAGATTCTCAATCCGTCTTTCTACGAGACATATTCTGAGATACTTTCGGAGGCACGCAAGGTCGAGCGGGAGTGGAACTTGAAGCCGAAGAGGGACCGTGATATGTTTGGGGGTGACAGTAGTAGTGCGGGACCGACAAAGAGGCCACGGTTCCAGCAACAGCAGTTTCCAGTATAATTTGGAGCCTATCAGCAGCAATATCAGATGCCAGAACCTATTGTTGCTCCAGTACAACAGATACCACAACAGCCTCAGAGACAAGTGCAACAGGCTCCTCAATGCACCTATTGCAAGAAGGCTGGGCACACTTGGGAGATGTGTCGGAAGAGACTTGGAGCATGCTTACATTGTGGATCAACGGAGCATATGGTAAAGGATTGTCTCTGGACACTTCAACGTCCAGGCCAGGATGCAGATCGCGGCCAGAGAGGTGGAGTTAGGCCACCTGTAGCACCACAGATTGCTCATCACCCGCAGAGGGAGCTACCTCGACAGGGCAGAGCATTTGCGATGATGGTCGAGGAGACCAATACTACAGGTGATGGGTTAGAGAGTCTGTTCTTTCTTTCTGTTCCTTTCATCTATTTTGATTGATTGATTCTTTAGTACCTTTTGGAAGCTTGTGTTATATAGTTAGTGTAGCTATAGAATACCCTGACAGAGACAACAATAATAAGACAGGTGGAGACCATGACCAAGCATGTTATTCTTTGAATAGGATTGTTCTTAGTAAGATAAAACCTTATTAGACTATGATTGCTGGGGGTTTGACCTAGAAGGAGTACGATCACCCTTAAATTCCGAGGATGAAATTATTTTAAGGGGGATAGACTTGTCACTACCGTATTTTTTAGAAAAAGGGTATTTTGGTCATTTTATAATTAATTGAATATTGTGCATGTTAAATATTTATTTATTATATTATTTATTTATTATTAGCATGATAAATTTATTTATTTTGGACTTGTGTTAGTGGACCTAACTAGTTTAGTTTAGACTCATGGACCAACATGTATTAATTGTTAGAATTGAGCCCAACTAGAAAGCCCATTAATTAGGAGGATGATTAAATTAATTAAACCATTGGACTAGAAGCTTCTCTCCTTAATTAATTTCTTCATGAGAGGCCCCAAGGGGTATTTTAGACTTTATATAGTAGCTTGAGGGAGGGGGCAAGTGAGGCCTATATAAAGGGGATAAAAACTTTCTCTCTCTTCATTTTTTATTCCAAATCTAGATCTAGAATTTCCCTCAACCAAATTTCATCAAATCCCTACCAAATTTTCCCCTAATTACTTCTTAAATCACCATTGGAGACTAGAAGAGCAAGGATCTAGAAGGAGGAAGCAAGGATCTATAAAGAGGAGCAAGAATCTACAAGTTGGAGGCCAATTTCACCAATTTTGGAGGTTTCATTGGGAATTCATCTCCCAATAGGTATAATTCAGTTTTTTCCCTTAAAATAGCTTCTAAATCTGAGATTTAATCATGAATAATCAACCCATATATATGTACTACCCATAGGATTTGGTTTTGTGTTCATAGGAGACCTATGGAGAAAGTTATGGTGCTTTTTGTGTCAATTTTGGGGGAATTCCGAAAATGACTTTTTGTTGTGTGGGTCAATTGATCCTATAGATCAATTTGGCATATGTTTATGTGTTTGGGGCTAGTATCGTGTCCATAATTGGGTACGTGTAGGTCGTATCCCAACAATTTGGTGATACGTGTTGTTTTGGGGGTTTTTCCTCCGACACGGGACTTTGTACATGTCGTATTTTGACACGGACACATAGATCTATATTTGACACTTTGTTTTGTTTATAAATATTATATGTGATTTGTTTGTGTCCTTCGGGGTGAAATTGGATCTGTGGTGGACTCGTGTCGCATGCGTATCCTAGATCTAGTGGGATACGGTGTGATACTCTCCAATTGTTGTGTGTTTATGTGTAGATCTAATTAATTGTGCTTTAATTCTTGAATTATAATTGTGTATGTATCTATATATATTATATATGTATTATGTATATTTATTATAGTGTTTATTGTATCATAGATCTATGTATTATATATGTATTAACAGAATATATATTATGTAGCTTTCTTCTACATGCATTAATATATATGTTATAATATATGTTAGGGATGTAAATATATGTATATGTTTTATATAATATATGTGTATATTTAATTAAGTAGTTAGATTATTTATAGTTATTATATGATTATTTATATATATATATATGTATGTAGATATATATTTATAAGTGGTAGCATATGTATATATAATATAGTAAATATATTTATATGTGGTTATATATATAGTTATATTATATATTGTTATGTATTTATATTATTGTATGATTATATATATGTATACATATATGTATAGTATATATACATATTACTATATGTGTGTGTGTATGTTACTATGTGGTATCTAATACAATTTACTATGTATAAGTGTATGTATAGTTATATATAGATTTATATATATATTATATAAATATATATTGTGGGTTATATATATGTATTTAAATATATATTATATAAATATTTATGGTGGGTTATATATATGTATTTATATATATATTGTATATATATATACATATATTTTCAGCGACAGCAGCGAGCCAGAAGTATCGCAACAGCAGCAACAAATGCAAATAATAACAGCTTTTCAGCGACAGCAGTCAGCGACAGTTGCAGAAAACTGTCACTGAAACAACAATGTATCAGCAGAGTATCAGAAGCTTCAGCGACAGTTTTTAGTGACAGTGCAGGAAACTGTCACAAAAACTGCAGTGTATCTATATACACAGCAGCTTTCTGCAACAGTGGACAGGGTATTTAGCGACAGTTTGGCAGTTTTTAATATATTAGATATTAATATATATATAGATATATATGTACATATATATGGTAATTAATATATATATATATGTTCATAATTGCTATTTGTATTTTAGTATTCTATATATGTATATATTTAGTTGTAGCATATAAATTTATTAGAATAATTAGTATACTTTACTTATCAATTGTTATGAATATTTTTTATATATTATATATTTGTAGGTATGTATGTACGTATATATGTATTAATAGTTAGTGTGTAGTTGGTAGTTAATATTATTCTATTAGTACATACTAGATTTATATTGGATTGATATATGTAATTATTGATGGGTAGTTAGTATATATATGAGATTTTGGCAATTACCTTGAGATATCAAGGTAAGTATCAAGATATACCAAGGTATGAGTAGTAGGTATTGGCATAAGTAATAGGATAGTTGTAAACTAATTATGGGTTGGTATTAAGGTGACTAAAATAAGGTATATAGAATTATATAAATATTAAATGCATAGTAGTTTATAATTATTGTTGGGTAGTTAAATAAGGTTTTGAATTTACCTTGAGATGCCAAGGTAAGTATCAAGGTATTGGAGGATAATCAAGGTATTGGGTTTGGATATCAAGATAGAGGTTTAGTATTGCAATACCAAGTTGGTTCAAAACCAAGGTATCCATTTAGCATTTGTAATTAGGATTATATATATATAATATTATTTGATATGTACATATGTTTTATATTTATCCCTTGTTTGCGTATCCAGAGATACGGTATCTTAGTATCCTAAGATGTAGCTTGTATGGCCTAGATTCATAGTGTGTGAGCCCAATATCTTTGAGTTAGACTCATGCAATATAGAAATAGGTAGTTGACCATAATTTGACTATAGTTGACCAAAGTTGACTTAGAGTTGACCTAGTTTGACTTTTGACTTAGAAATGACTTTATGACCTATAAAGTTGACTAGTTTAATTTATTTCTCTTCCTAAAAACTTGTATTAATGCATTATTTCATATATAGGTCTGTGACACCAGTTCGGACATCATTTTTCATCAATTGCTCTGGACCACAGGCGAGTACATTCTCTGATAGTTTTCATTATTTGATTACCACTATAATTCAAGTATTTAGAAATATTACTTATGATTCTTGACACGATGGTACATGGATTGGTATTGTTATTGGATCGTTAGTCATGGGATGTTACCTTGATTATGGAGATGGTATCGGATACTGTCCTTGTTGATATTGGATAACATTGAATATTGTAGATTAAACATTGGATACATTGGCTAGTGACATGTCATGATTCGATCCATCATATCAGTCGGGGCAGGGGAAATACCAATTAAATATGTGATCAAGAAACTATCGGCTAGTAGTGTAATCATTGGCTACTAACTAACCATGCAATTCACGTATGGTTGAGTTAGCTCCTTAGTATAATCATCGAATCTCCCAGGCCGATCACATATTTAGTTAGTATCTCAAATCACATAGTTATTGTAGATTCCATTATTCAGTTCATTGATTACCTTGTTCTATTCTGACATTATAGTTCATTCCTTTATTCTTGTACGCATTGATTATATTCTGTTGTTAGTATTGCCTATTCTCTCATTGTTCTTGATTATCAGTTATATCCTCATCGTAGATAGCATCTTCTATTCTACTGCTTTAAAGTTTTTGTCAATTAATAGAAACTGCTATTGGGTTGTACTTCACTCCATTCCTGACTGGAAAATATTTTTCAGAGGATCCGGGAGATTGGTGTCCGACATACTACGGACCTCAGCCTATAGATGGTGCAGACTTGGACCCACTAGTTTTAGAGTGACTGTTGAGAGATTTAGCCGGATTCACTAGTTAGCATAGTTAGTTCTCTTTAGCATTTTGGTACCGGATTTGTTTCCGGCATATATTTGTGTTTGGATATTATTTCTATTTGTTGTTGTTATATTTTTTAACTGCTTAGTTATGTTAGACTTCTGTGATATCTTCTCGTGCCATAGAAATATGATTGAGTATTGTGTTGAATTAAGTTGATTACTCTCTTCTTGGAGTTGAGATATTATTGGAGGTTTATGCTTTATAGTGAGATAATTAGATAGTATAGTTGACCAAGACAGCGTTCTACCGCCGATGCTGCGGCGTAGGCTGGGCGTTGTTCCCGACTTGCATCCCTATACCGGGTGCGGGTCGTGACACATTTTTAGTGGTGGCCCATGCCGGTCAGGCTTCGCAATATTGCGATGTCGTGGTAGTGCGACGACTTAGTTGTACTACTGCGAGCCTGCGATAGGATATAGGACATAGGATACTAGGAAGAGAGAGGGATACTCAATCACAACTAGGAATTCCAATCTGAATTGAATCGCTACTTTTGATTCCTTCTGAATACTTTTGTCCTTCCTTGATGATATCTTATCTTGTGTCGAATTGATCTCTTTTGTTTCGATCTGTCTTCAGGATGCCGCCGAAGACTAGATCCCATCGATCGGGAGCAGTTTCTGCGAGGTCTGCCACCTCTCAATCTTCCACTCAGGCAGTAGGGTTTGTACCTCCTACGACATCAGTTCATATAGGAGTCTCGGCTGCCTTCGGGGGTTCTCCTTCACCTATTTCGAGGACTACTCCAGTTGCTTCGGAGGGACTTCCACCACCTCCATTTTCAGGAGATACCGCGCCGATGGTTGCACTGTTTAGAGAGATGATGGAATTACAAAGGGCACAGATAGAAGCCCAGCACAGGCAGTCAGATATGATGCGGCAGAGTATGGAAAACACCCATCAGGTAGCTATAGCAGTAGTTCAAAGAGAGGCTCCTCCACAGCCACAGGATACTCAGATCAAGCCAGGTAACATTCAAAATTTTAAGAAGCTTGAGCCTCGAGTTTTTAAGGGTACAGAAGGTATAGTCTATGTTGACGATTGGCTTGAAGATATCGAGCGACTCATGAAAGTATCCCGTCTTGCGGAGGATCTGAAGGTTGAGGCGGTAGGACTTCAACTGTTCGACGTTGCCCGCACTTGGTTCAGGAATGAGCCAATTTTTACCGATGCGGGACAGTCTTGGGAGATATTCAAGGATCTCTTTAAGAAGAAGTTCTTTACTCGGACGGACAGATTGGAATTAGGAAGACAATTTGAGAGCCTTACACAAGAAAGCATGTCCGTAGAGGAGTATGCCGCAGAGTTCGGGAGGCTGAGCCAATTTGTGGAGTACTTGGTGAGAGAGCCAGAAGTTCGGGCTATCCGTTTTTGCGAGGGTCTGAATTAGGAAGTAAAGATTCTCATTCCGTCTTTCTACGAGACGTATTCTGAGATACTTTCGGAGGCACGCAAGGTCGAGCGGGAGTGGAACTTGAAGCCGAAGAGGGACCGTGATATGTTTGGGGGTGACAGTAGTAGTGCGGGACCGACAAAGAGGCCACGGTTCCAGCAACAGCAGTTTGCAGTATAATTCGGAGCCTATCAGCAGCAATATCAGATGCCAGAACCTATTGTTGCTCCAGTACAAGCTCCAGTACAACAGATACCACAACAGCCTCAGAGACAAGTGCAACAGGCTCCTCAATGCACCTATTGCAAGAAGGCTGGGCACACTTGGGAGATGTGTCGGAAGAGACTTGGAGCATGCTTACATTGTGGATCAACGGAGCATATGGTAAAGGATTGTCTCTGGACACTTCAACGTCCAGGCCAAGATGCAGATCGCGGCCAGAGAGGTGGAGTTAGGCCACCTGTAGCACCATAGATTGCTCATCACCCGCAGAGGGAGCTACCTCGACAGGGCGGAGCATTTGCGATGATGATCGAGGAGACCAATACTACAGGTGATGGGTTAGAGAGTCTGTTCTTTCTTTCTGTTCCTTTCATCTATTTTGATTGATTGATTCTTTAGTACCTTTTGGAAGCTTGTGTTATATAGTTAGTGTAGCTATAGAATACCCTGACAGAGACAACAATAATAAGACAGGTGGAGACCATGACCAAGCATGTTATTCTTTGAATAGGATTGTTCTTAGTAAGATAAAACCTTATTAGACTATGATTGCTGGGGGTTTGACCTAGAAGGAGTACGATCACCCTTAAATTCCGAGGACGAAATTATTTTAAGGGGGATAGACTTGTCACTACCGTATTTTTTAGAAAAAGGGTATTTTGGTCATTTGATAATTAATTGAATATTGTGCATGTTAAATATTTATTTATTATATTATTTATTTATTATTAGCATGATAGATTTATTTATTTTGGACTTGTGTTAGTGGACCTAACTAGTTTAGTTTAGACTCATGGACCAACATGTATTAATTGTTAGAATTGAGCCCAACTAGAAAGCCCATTAATTAGGAGGATGATTAAATTAATTAAACCATTGGACTAGAAGCTTCCCTCCTTAATTAATTTCTTCATGAGAGGCCCCAAGGGGTATTTTAGACTTTATATAGTAGCTTGAGGGAGGGGGCAAGTGAGGCCTATATAAAGGGGATGAAAACTTTCTCTCTCTTTATTTTTTATTCCAAATCTAGATCTAGAATTTCCCTCAACCAAATTTCATCAAATCCCTACCAAATTTTCACCCAATTACTTCTTAAATAACCATTGGAGACTAGAAGAGCAAGGATCTAGAAGGAGGAAGCAAGGATCTATAAAGAGGAGCAAGAATCTACAAGTTGGAGGCCAATTTTACCAATTTTGGAGGCTTCATTGGGAATTCATCTCCCAATAGGTATAATTCAGTTTTTTCCCTTAAAATAGCTTCTAAATCTGAGATTTAATCATGAATAATCAACCCATATATATGTACTACCCATAGGATTTGGTTTTGTGTTCATAGGAGACCTATGGAGAAAGTTATGGTGCTTTTTGTGTCAATTTTGGGGGAATTACTAAAATAACTTTTTGTTGTGTGTGTCAATTGATCCTATAAATCAATTTGGCATATATTTATGTGTTTGGGGCTAGTGTCGTGTCCATAATTGGGTACGTGTAGGTCGTATCCCAACAATTTGGTGATACGTGTTGTTTTGGGGGTTTTTCCTCCGACACGGGACTTTGTACATGTCGTATTTTGACACGGAGACATAGATCTATATTTGACACTTTGTTTTATTTATAAATATTATATGTGATTTGTTTGTGTCCTTCGGGGTGAAATTGGATGTGTGGTGGACTCGTGTCGCATGCGTATCCTAGATCTAGTGGGATACGGTGTGATACTCTCCAATTGTTGTGTGTTTATGTGTAGATCTAATTAATTGTGCTTTAATTCTTGAATTATAATTGTGTATGTATCTATATATATTATATATGTATTATGTATATTTATTATAGTGTTTATTGTATCATAGATCTATGTATTATATATGTATTAACAGAATATATATTATGTAGCTTTCTTCTACATGCATTAATATATATGTTATAATATATGTTAGGGATGTAAATATATGTATATGTTTTATATAATATATGTGTATGTTTAATTAAGTAGTTAGATTATTTATAGTTATTATATGATTATTTATATATATATATATGTATGTAGATATATATTTATAAGTGGTAGCATATGTATATATAATATAGTAAATATATTTATATGTGGTTATATATATAGTTATATTATATATTGTTATGTATTTATATTATTGTATGATTATATATATGTATACATATATGTATAGTATATATACATATTACTATATGTGTGTGTGTATGTTACTATGTGGTATCTTATACAATTTACTATGTATAAGTGTATGTATAGTTATATATAGATTTATATATATATTGTATAAATATATATTGTGGGTTATATATATGTATTTAAATATATATTATATAAATATTTATGGTGGGTTATATATATGTATTTATATATATATTGTATATATATACATATATTTTCAGCGATAGCAGCGAGCCAGAAGTGTCGCAATAGCAGCAACAAATGCAAATAATAGCAGCTTTTCAGCGACAGCAGTCAGCGACAGTTGCAGAAAACTGTCACTGAAACAACAGTGTATCAGCAGAGTATCAGAAGCTTCAGCGACAGTTTTTAGTGACAGTGCAGGAAACTGTCACAAAAACTGCAGTGTATCTATATATACACAGCAGCTTTCTGCGACAGTGGACAGGGTATTTAGCGACAGTTTGGCAGTTTTTAATATATTAGATATTAATATATATATAGATATATATGTATATATATATGGTAATTAATATATATATATATATATGTTCATAATTGCTATTTGTATTATAGTATAATATATATGTATATATTTAGTTATAGCATATAAATTTATTAGAATAATTAGTATACTTTAGTTATCAATTGTTATGAATATTTTTTATATATTATATATTTGTAGGTATGTATGTACGTATATATGTATTAATAGTTAGTGTGTAGTTGGTAGTTAATATTATTCTATTAGTACATACTAGAGTTATATTGGATTGATATATGTAATTATTGATGGGTAGTTAGTATATATATGAGATTTTGGCAATTACCTTGAGATATCAAGGTAAGTATCAAGATATACCAAGGTATGAGTAGTAGGTATTGGCATAAGTAATAGGATAGTTGTAAAGTAATTATGGGTTGGTATTAAGGTGACTAAAATAAGGTATATAGAATTATATAAATATTAAATACATAGTAGTTTATAATTATTGTTGGGTAGTTAAATAAGGTTTTGAATTTACCTTGAGATGCCAAGGTAAGTATCAAGGTATTGGAGGATAATCAAGGTATTGGGTTTGGATATCAAGATAGAGGTTTAGTATTACGATACCAAGTTGGTTCAAAACCAAGGTATCCATTTAGCATTTGTAATTAGGATTATATATATATAATATTGTTTGATATGTACATATGTGTTATATTTATCCCATGTTTGCGTATCCAGAGATACGGTATCTTAGTATCCTAAGATGTAGCTTGTATGGCCTAGATTCATAGTGTGTGAGCCCAATATCTTTGAGTTAGACTCATACAACATAGAAATAGGTAGTTGACCATAATTTGACTATAGTTGACCAAAGTTGACTTAGAGTTGACCTAGTTTGACTTTTGACTTAGAAATGACTTTATGACCTATAAAGTTGACTAGTTTAATTTATTTCTCTTCCCAAAAACTTGTATTAATGCAATATTTCATATATAGGTCTGTGACACCAGTTCGGACATCATTTTTCATCAATTGCTCTGGACCACAGGCGAGTACATTCTCTGATAGTTTTTATTATTTGATTACGACTATAATTCAAGTATTTAGAAATGTTACTTATGATTCTTGACATGATGGTACACGGATTGGTATTGTTATTGGATCGTTAGTCATGGATGTTACCTTGATTATGGAGATGGTATCGGATACTGTCCTTGTTGGTATTGGATAACATTGAATATTGTAGATTAAACATTGGATATATTGGCTAGTAACGTGTCATGATTCGATCCATCATATCAGTCGGGGCGGGAGAAATACCAATTAAATATGTGATCAAGAAACTATCGGCTAGTAGTGTAATCATTGGCTACTAACTAACTATGCAATTCACGTATGGTTGAGTTAGCTCCTTAGTATAATCATTGAATCTCCCAGGCCGATCACATATTTAGTTAGTATCTCAAATCACATAGTTATTGTAGATTCCATTATTCAGTTCATTGATTACCTTGTTCTATTCTGACATTATAGTTCATTCCTTTATTCTTGTACGCATTGATTATATTCTGTTGTTAGTATTGCCTATTCTCTCATTGTTCTTGATTATCAGTTATATCCTCATCGTAGATAGCATCTTCTATTCTACTGCTTTATAGTTTTTGTCAATTAATTGAAACTGCTATTGGGTTGTACTTCGCTCCATTCCAGACTGGAAAATATTTTTTAGAGGATCCGGGAGATTGGTGTCCGACATACGATGGACCTCAGCCTATAGATGGTGCAGACTTGGACCCACTAGATCTGGAGTGACTGTTAAGAGATTTAGCCGGATTCACTAGTTAGCATAGTTAGTTCTCTTTAGCATTTTGGTACCGGATTTGTTTCCGGCATATATTTGTGTTTGGATATTATTTCTATTTGTTGTTGTTATATTTTTTAACTGCTTAGTTATGTTAGACTTCTGTGATATCTTCTCGTGCCATAGAAATATGATTGAGTATTGTGTTGAATTAAGTTGATTATTCTCTTCTTGGAGTTGAGATATTATTGGAGGTTTATGCTTTATAGTGAGATAATTAGATAGTATAGTTGACCAAGACAGCGTTCTACCGCCGATGCTGTGGCGTAGGCTGGGCGTTGTTCCCGACTTGCATCCCTACACCGGGTGCGGGTCGTGACATATATATACCAACCTAAATACTTATCTGTATTATCATCCACTTGCACAGACTTACACTCCTTGCCATAACATCAATCAGTACATGTTGTTGTGTAGATGGCAATCTCTACTGCAATGGCTCACCTGAGACCAAATGACTGTAATATCATCAAACTTGCCATGCCCCACTGCTAATGAGTCCACCAATTCTCCCCTGCAGTTCTACTGCTCTGTTGTTACAATAGCAGATGGTGCACTGCCTCTGGCCAAAATGCTCGAGCCCTCACAGTGGTGCAACACCATCTATTTTCCCCCCCATACAGTCACAAGCATATCACACAAACACCAAGATACACCTAAATATATTCATATGTGTACTTGCACAGTTCCTTTACAATTGATATATCAAAGACACCCTATATAATATCTAGATGCTTTATACTAACACTCTAACTCATAAACATGTATACCATTATCTTAATGGCTGATACAGTGAACACATACAGACACTCTATGCACATATATATACAAGCTTATATACATACTTAATTAGATATAACTATACAACAATTAATTATATACTTTTATAGTTTTAATACAATAAATATATATCAAACTAGTTCTTAAGAATATATATATTAGTATACACAAAATATATGACAATATAACAAACACTTACGGTGCACCACACTAGTATCACACTATCTTTATGATACGCTTGCGATACGGTCCCAACACAATACAAAATACATCACTAATGGTGTAAGGAAGTCTAGAATCATATTTACAAGCAATATAAAATACTAGTTACTCACCTACGTGTCCGTGTTATAATATGACATGTGCAACCTCCCGTATCGAAGGGAAAATCTTCAAATCATCTCGTATCACTAAATTGCTATGATACGGCCCACTCATATCCAATTGTGGATACGACACTAGTCTTACACAACCAAACACATGTCAATTTGGTCCACTAGATATATTGACAAATACATGGTGTACCAATCTTGGATTTCTTCTAAATTGGGCACAAAATACACAATAATATTCACAATAGTGGTCCCTAGGAGTCAATTATTCTTCCTATGGGTAGCCCTAACACATGGAAGGGTTACTAATAATTATACTACAGATTTAGGGTCTAAATAGAAGGAAAATTCTAAATTAGATCTATTGGGAGATGGATTCCCAATGTAAGTCTCCAATTGGACACTAAGAGCCCTTAACTTCTGCAATCTCCTTCTTCTTCTAGATTCTTGCCTCCTCTTTGGTTTTAGATCTACTAATGGTGAAGAATAAGAGTAATTGAAAGTGATTTGGTGGGAATTTGGTAGAATGATGGCTTGAATTGGAGAAGAACACCAAGTCAAATAAAATAAATTAAAATAAAATGAAGAGAGAGAATTCACTACCTAAATTTAATGAAATAGGGACGTTTTTAGCGACGTTCCTCACTGACGTTGCTATAATTTATGAATTTAGCGATGCCAGAAATGAATGTCAGATAACGTCACTGTTAGCGACTGTCCGCGACCCTTAGCGACTACAAAAAATATTATAGAAGCACATATCGACAAATATCATAAAATGTCGCTATTATTTTTATTATAACGACATTTAACAGCGTTATTTTCTATACGTCGCTAATCAGAGACATTTAGCAACGTCTATTAATGACGTCGCTAAAATTTTTAATATAGGGTTTGAGTTTTTATTTCCCCTTCAGTCATCTCGTTCCCCCCCAAATCCCCAAAGAACCCCCTCGCCCTCGAGACCTCCCTTGCCCCCTTGACACCCCTCACCTGCCTGCCCCGGCGTCGCCCTCCCCGGCAATGCTCTAGCCCCCTCGTCGACCGTCTCTCCTACTCCCAACCGGCGCTCCTCCTTCCCTCCGGTGGTCGCAATCTCCCCACCGACGCTCCTCCTCCCCACCACCGGTCCTCCTCCCCTCTGGTCGACTCCTCCTACCCCTAGCTATCTCGGTAAACCCTAACCCTATCTCTCTCTCTTTCTCATAGCACAAACATGTCACAATACACACTGACACGACACTTACACAGACACAAACACTAACATTGATCCAGACACGACACACACACTTTCACACTTTCACAGATACATACATGACACAAACAAACACACACACACACACTAACACACACACGGACACAAATACTGATACATACTGACACACACACACACTAACACACACACAAGCCCTATTTTAATTTTATATATATATATATTCCTTTAAAAATTCCTAATATAGTGTGATTTAACTTCCTAGAATTATATATTTATTTATAAAATAAAAATAGAGATATAAAATTCATATGTGTATGTGTATGTAAAGAAAAATTTATAGTATAGTATAATTTAACCCCTATTTCTTAAGCGATAATGTTGAGATAATATTGATAATCATGCGACTATAATTTATCTTTTAATATTTGCATCAAAGCTGAAATAGAGTTAGTTTGTAATTATAACACATATTTAGCGACTGTAGTATATATATATATATATATATATATATATATATATATATATATATATATATATATATATATATATATATATATATATATATATATATATATATAATTTGTGTGGTTGTGAAGAGGTAGTAGATATATATGAAATAGGAGTTTCAGGGGGCTTGGTATGAGAGTATTGATAGAGTATTAGTGTGTGCCCCCATACGAAAAATAACCAAGGACAATTTTATAGTATAGACGAACACCGGAATAACTCTTCAAAGTTGAGACACGACATGGTATTGGGTTCTTCTAGAACTCGTATCAAACTTGGGTTAGAGCAGTATCAAACCTATCCTTGATACAAGAGTTCGTGTTCGGGTGGTTGTGGCACAACATTGGTATATGTATCGCGTAACTAGTTTTATGTTATAAGCTAGATAAATATAAATTAAGTGGTAAATAATTTCACATAGATAATACTTATTATAAAAGTAGAATAACTAGGATCCTGAGGAAGACAATGAACAAATGACGACACCTATTTAATAGGGTTTAAAATTAGAGTTGTCCACATGTTTACTAGTTTTTGGATAGTCACAAATTATAAAACGGATACTCATGAACCATGATATAGATACTTACGCATCACAATACGAATACTCATGCATAAATAGGAGTTGTTAATTACTTTGATGAACATGTGTATCCATCTTTGCATCTATTTGGATAATATACTTGAATGGTGTCTATTCATCTTTTCAGAAGTATCTAAAAATGGATTTGAATTACTACCTGCATCATCATTCGTGGATGTACAATCGTCATCCTTATGACTTGTGTGGTATGAATAATGAATTCATATAGGTGGTGGAACAGTTTTTGCAGTTCGCCAAGGCGTTCACTCAGTACATGGGCGACACAAAAATTAAGTGTCTGTGTGTGAGATGTCACAACTTGAAATATTACTCAGAAGTGGATGGGACATATTATTTGTACTCGAGGGATTTCATGCCGAATTACTATCAATGGACCTCATACGGAGAACTTATGTCTTTTGCATCGTAGCCGGAGCCGTATATGGATGTCTACGACCACACTAATTACGACGATGGATGGATGAATATGGTTTTCGATGTTGCCAAACCTAGTTTCGATCTGGATTATTATGATGCACCTGAGGAGGCACCGAATGTCGATGCTGCTAAGTTCATAGAGTTATTAGAGAATGCAAGAACTCTATTATATTCTAATTTTGAGGATCATTTATGGTTACAAGACTGTTGAGCATCAAGTCCAATTTTAATATGTCGCAAGAATGCTATAAACGACTGATGGAGTTGATTATAGAGATCTTGTCGGCGGGTGCTAAGTTACCTAAAGACTTTTACCGGTCTAAGCGGATAGTGAGATTTCTCTAGATGGGATACGAGAAAATTGATGCATGTCACAACGGGTGCATGTTGTACTATAAAGACGTTAAGGATGAAGACGTGTGCCAATTTTGTGGTGCTAATTATTACAAGACAACTGGTACAGGAAGGCCTTCCAGTGGAAGGAAGCCGACCAATTCGATGCACTACTTGCCTTAGACGCCGCTGTTGAAGATGTTGTTTATGGTGAAGGAGACTGCCAAAAATATAAGTTGGCACATGCGAGAACAGATTGAAGGAGTGTTGGATAACACATCTGATAGAGAAGCATGAAAATACTTCGATCGTGAGTATCCCAATTTTGTTTCGAATTTGTGTAATGTAAGTTTAGGGCCCTTCCGACGGTTTTATCCCATTCGGACTTTCGGGCTCCCAGTATTTGTGTTGGCCTGTGATCGTCACCCCAAATAATCTACCGTCTTGGATGTGCATGAAGATTCTGGTTATGTTCTTAATCATCATTATTCCGGGTCCGAACAATCCAAAAAGGAACATAGATATGTACTTGAAATCGTTGATATATGAGATGAATCAGTTGCGGGAAATAAGTACCAACACGTATGAAATTTAAAAAAACAGAATTTTTAGATGAGGGCAGCACTTATGTGGACCATCGATGACTTTTCGGCTTATGACATGTTATCAGGATGGAGCACTTATTGTCGTCTCTCATGTTCGTATTGCATGGATCGAACTAAGGCTTTTCGTTTGAAATACGGAGAAAAATTGTTCTTCTTTTATTGCATCGATAATTTTTGCCGTCGGATCATCCGTGTCACGCCCTAGTCCAAAAATATCGAGGGACTAGCCACGTGGCAATGACTAATAGCACAACTCCAATGGGCAAACCTAATTTAGTGGACCCGTTAGAGTGCACTTAAGCTGTAATACATAAAAATAGTCTACGAATACCTGTCACAGTTTATATATCTAATCTCATCCATAATAAGTAACGAAATCACAAAGAGACAAGTCTAGTCACAATAATATAAAATGATATGTCCAATCAAAGCAATATAAATAATGTCACGAGGAACAACCCGTCATCAAAATGGAAAGGAAAATAAATCCAAGTATAATATCCAGAAGTCAATACAAGATCAAATATCCAAGGATACTAAGCATAAATAATGAATGGTAAGAATATTGTGTGCTCAAGAGAAGTCCTCCGGAACAACCTCGTCCTCTATAACTTGTACGTCTCCAATAGAAGCGCCTGCCCCATAAACCTCGGGATAGCTCTCCTCGTCTATACTTGGGGACATAATTCGGATCCAGGTCATCAGGGGACATAGTAAGGTACAATAAACACTCAAGCCAAATAAAATACAACAAGTAAATATAAACAGATCCTCAGGGCAAGCTATGTAACCAACTAAGTAAAATGCAAATGAGAGCATCACTAGTATTCAGGCTGCACCACTATAAGCTCTGTGTCGTGGAGCCGGTAGCAGGAATATCAAGTAATGGGCAAGCTCTAGAACAGAGGCTAAAGCACCACAATAATAAATATATGTATATGTAATCAACCTGTAGCTTGTGTGTCTCTCCCCATCCAATATAACCTCATATCTCATATCCACGACGTCTCATGTCCATAACATGCAAGATCATGACCTCTAGTTAGTACAATAAGTCATAGTAATATCATGTAATATGTAAGTCTCATGTCACGAATCCAGTAAGCCTACACAGAATCACCATGAATATCTCAGGAAAGATTCTATCACATAAAATAGTATCAAGTGTCCTACGGTATGGCGTACTTGGTAAAGCAAGCATATAAAAATATAGGATCGCAAAATCAACTCTCTAAGTGACATTGCACGACCACATGTACGGCGTCGACACCCGAATCTTGTTCGGACGCTAAGCAATGTCTCACGGTCCTAGGTTGAACAGGCACATCACAAATATATATATAAGCAAAAATAAACACAAGCATATAATATAACATGATCTCTGCAGGTTTGGCAAGGTACACTTGCCTGGGATCTGAACTCCGTCAACTGCTCCTGGGAAAGTAGAATCTGCACGTACACCTCCGGATGCTGAAACAAATAACACCAATATTCTCAGAATACTTGAAATAGCTAGGATTGACTACCCATAAGTCTATTTGAACACAGGGACAAAATTGATAGTTTTTGGTCAAAGCGGGGTCCACATGTGGCCCACTTCGCACAAAAAAATATGCCAAAGCCAAAGTTCTCCAAATTCGTCCCATTCAGTGTCTACGAGTCCAGAACGATGACACGAACCCAACAGAACATCCAAAACTGAATTCCGATAAGCCGATCATGAAATCTCCCGTCATGTGGAACCGTGGGGCACACAAAATAATGTTTCGTCAATATTCTCATAATCTAACCAAACTTGGGTCACAGGACCAGGGTAACGTTGCGAATCTGATGGCGCAAGTTTCTTTGCGAAACAACAAGCACACACGAAGTTTCAGCGAGTGTCAGAAAAGGTCGATACAGTACTTTTTGGTAGATACGCGTTGATTTCGGTATGCACGCACATCTAAATCAAGTTCTACAAAAGCCCACAAATCCGCGTTTATGACATGCACCTTTTGACGTAACATGAATACGATAAAGTTACCTCGTTTGGCGGGACGCACCACGTATCGCAAGATTTTGGTTGTTTTAAAAATAAGGTTTTGGTCATTTTGGAACAAGAATAATTTAATCATTAGAGCAAACTAATGAAAACTAAAAGAACAGTAAAAATCTTGGTTATATGGTGAAGAAGTCACTTCAATTATATTTTAAAAATAATTAATGAGTTTGTGGCAAATTAGACATAAATATGGGAGTTTGGATCAAAATTCTTAACTCTTTTTGAATAGTTTTTCGACCAACTTCCGGTCAATTTTTCAATCAAACCGGTGCCTAAATTCGTTCCACTTGAAGAAAATCCTAGAGGATTAGGTTGTTAATGTACCAACAAAGATAGGACACGAATTAGACGAGTGAGGAGGGCGGTGGCTGCGTACGAAGTAAGGGCCGCAATTGTGCGTTGTGTGTGTGCGCACGGGGGGGTGGAAGGCGGTGCGGCGGCGTGGCACCGGCAGTGGTGATGGTTAGGGTGGTGGGATTAGAGTTAGGGTTAGGGTTTGGGTTATATATATATATATATATATATATATATATATATATATAGTAAAGTGGGGGGAGGAGTTCCCTGTATGTGAGAAGGTGGGGAATGGTTCTAGTATTAGGATTTGCTAATGGGTTTTGGGTTTAGGGTTTAGGTTTAATTTCTATTTTAATTCTTTTATTTTATTTTCTTTATTTACTCAATAAATAAATGCAAAAAATTTCCAAAAATAGTTAGGCACTTGTAAAATTTCTAGAAAATTTATATTTCCTCCAATAGATAATCTACAACCAATTTATATTAATTAAAAATATATTTAATAAATATTAATGAATATTAAAATAACTAAATAAATCCATAATTCTATTTTTTACATAATATTAAATGGGAGCATGTAGGGGGTTCAAATAACGCAACTCGAGGGTCATGTGCGTAATAGGACCAGTTAGGCTCATAGCATGAATTTATTTGGGATCAATGGGTTGGTATGGCGTGTTAAAATCGTACGCCATGACTAAATGGTTAATTAATCATCGTTTTCTCGTAATTGTGTCGCGAAAGTTGTGCGACCAAAATAAGGCATGGGAATACGAATTTGTGAGAGACAGTCATGGCAGGAGCCTAGACTTGGGTGCAAGTATACCTTGCCACAATACTATTTCTTTACATTTATTTGTTGTATATTTAATTTCTATTATTTATTTTAATTTTTGCTATATAAAACTGTACATCCAAGAAATACTTGGGTGCAACAACGATTGCGTCGTCTTTTGTCTCTTATTTATATTATGCATGTTGACCTAGTTTTATGAGACTACCCCATTAGTTGAGGCATTATTATATTTTATTAGACGTGACACATTTGTTACACGAGTGTGAGTCTCATGTAGGATATTGACTTGCGTGATAGGCTGGCCACCTTTACGTAAATATCGTACGACAGATAAGGAATAACTACTAAATAAAAATATCATGTTTATCAGATATAGTAGTTACAAGAGGTGTTTGCGTGTTATGGATTGACACGTTAGTAACATTGGGTAGGGAGAACAATGAGTAAGCATATGTGACTCCTTTACACTTTTCCTTTTTGGCGTGTAAGCTCTACCGGAGATGCGAGGTGTTATGACCCCATTATTTACTGTAGGCCTATGACGATCGAAAGACGTTATGTCAGTGGCCCCTGGTTCTCCGAGAGAACTATGCATATCCCTGGAAAAGCTGTTCTTAATCTACATATCACATAGACTGGTTAGGCGACCACGTTGGATGTTTACTTTCAATACTTTAGTGGCATGCTTTTATGTATCTTGGTACGTCCCTCTGAGGACCTGGTCCCTTTCTAGGTATAGACGATCAGGATTATCCGCATGAATACGGACTGGGACCTGATGCATCATTCTCTGTTGAGGAGGTCTTATCCTCTGAGTACCCATGAATACTTCATAGGATCTTTTAGCTGTTGTTCTTTATTTGACATTTATTTATTATTGGGGTTCCGTTCTTCTTTATCATTTTAGTTTTGATTTAGTCGTTTGGTAGTGGGTTTGTCTCTACCCGATTATTATTTTTTTAGATACCTCGTACTTGAGACTTTTAGTTATTTATTTTAATATTCTTTTACTTATGTTTGTGGATGAGATATAGATGCGTATGATTTATGATGACAATATATGTACCACTTGTGAATTATTTATTCATATACAGCATACGTGTGTGTTATGATATTTTTAACATATTGGAGTATCATATATATATACGGCTGGCATTCTACGTATTCCTGGTCCTACATATTTTGGGACTGGGGTGTGACAGTTCTCATTCTTGAGAGGTGCAGTTGAATCACCGAAGGTTACATTGATGATGGCAGAGACTGAGGAGGCACAGTTTTCCAAAGTAGTTTGTGAGTTTTCTTACGTATTTTAAGATGAGCTACCAGGTGTACCACCAGTTAGAGATGTAGAGTTCTATAATGATTTGATCTCGAGAGTAGAGCCAGTTTTAAAAAGAGTGTACAGGATGTCACTATCTAAGTTGGAGATCTTGTACCGGATGATTGAGGATTTAAGAGCCAATGGATTCATTAGACCTAGTACATCACCTTGGGGAGCCCCGTTACTTCTTGTTCAAAAGAAGGATGGTTTATCGCGTTTAGTTATTGATTATAGAACACTAAATGCGGCAACCATTAAGAACAAGTATCCCTTGCCCAGGATAGATGACTTATTTGATTAGCTCAGTGGGGCAACTATATTTTCTTAGATCGATTTATAGTCTGGTTATTATCAGATCAGAGTCAGAGAGTAGGACATATCCAAGATACCGTTCAGATCTAGATATGGTCATTGGGAGTTCCTAGTTATGCCATTTAGACCGACCAATGCATCAGCTATATTCATATCTCTCATGAATAGTATCTTCATGCCTTACCTAGACCAGTTTGTGATAGTATTTCTTGATGATATCTTGGTCTATAGTCAGAGTGAGGAAGAGAATGAGTAGCATCTTCGTGTAGTTCATCAGATTCTTCGAGAGCAGCAGTTATACGCAAAGTTCAGCAAGTGTGAGTTCTGGCTTGATCGTATCGTATTCTTAGGACATATTATTTCTGGTGGAGGAGTCGAGGTGGATCCCAAGAAGTTGAATGCTATTGAGAGCTAGCCAGTACCCCGTACAGCTTCAGATGTGCACAGTTTCATGGGTCTAGCAGGCTACTAAAGATTATTTTTGGTAGACTTTGCTAGGATCTCCACACTCTTGACACGACTGATATGTAAGAAAGTGCACTTTGAGTGGTCAGATGCTTGCCAGACTTCTTTCGAGAAGCTCAAGCAGAGTTTGATTTTGGCTCCTATTCTGACACTTCCAGTGGGACTAGGTATGTTCTCAATGTATTATGATACTTCAGGAGTGGGACTAGGATATGTCCTCATACAACACGGCAGAGTGATAACTTATGCTTTTTGACAACTTCGAGACTATGAGAAGAGTTATCTGACGCATGATCTTGAGTGGGCAACAGTAGTATTTGCAATTAAGCTCTGGAGGCATTACCTATATGCTGATCGAGTGAAGATATTCACAGACCATAAGAGCTTGAGGTATGTGTTAACACAGAAGGAACTCAACATGAGTCAGAGAAGGTGGCTTGAGTTATTGTCGGACTACGATCTTGACCTTAAGTATCATTCAGGGAAGGCCAATGTCGTAGCAGACGCCTGGAGCAGGAGAGAAGGAGCTTTTATCTTGATGAAGCAGCAACACATTTTGGAGGATCTGCAGGAGATGGGTATCGAGGTAGTATTACCTGGTAATATCAGTTTGATGGTGAGTATGCAGGTTCATTCTTCTATAGTTGAGAGGATCAGAGCAGATCAGTGATGTCAGGCTTTAGCAGCTCAGAACAGAGTGTGAGTCAGGACGCAGACCATAGTTGAGCATTCATCAGGATGGGACTCTTAGGTATGGGAGTCGACTTTGTGTGCTGAGAGGTGATATCCGACAGAAGATTATTTTAGAGGCCCACAGTTCTCAGTACTCAGTGCATCTAGGAGAGACGAAGATGTATCGGGATATTCGTCAGCACTTCGGGTGGAATGGTTATGAAGAGAAAGTTAGCTCGGTTTATTTTTCGATGTTTAGTCTGTTAGCAGGTTAAGGCTAAGCATCAGAGATCGACCACACTATTTCAGCCTTTACCGATTCTAGAGTGGAAGTGGGACCATATTACTATAGACTTTGTTTCGGTGTTCCTAGAACCCAGTCTGGCAGATATGCTATATGGGTTATACTGGATCGACTTATGAAGGTTACTCACTTTTTTCTTTCAGAGTATATTAATCTACATAGCAGCTAGCTGAGATATACATGAGGTAGTTAGTCAGATTGTATGGTATACCAGTAAGCATAGTCTCAGATAGAGATTCGTAGTTCACGTCTTATTTCTGGTAGAGCCTACAACAGAGTCTGGGTACTAGGTTGAAGTTCAGCTCAGCCTACCATCCTAAGACAGACGGACAGTCGGAGTTTACTATTCAGACTTTGGAGGATATAGTTTGAGCTTATACACTTGACTTCGATGGATCTTGGGATGATCACTGGCATTTAGTAGAGTTCTTCTATAATAACAGCTTCCAGGCGAGTATTCAGATTGCATCCTTCGAGCCTTTGATTGTAGGAGATATAGATCATGGTTAGCTTGGGATGTCATTGGCGAGAGGCAGATGCTTGGTCCAGAGCTAATTGCTTAGTCAGTTGGAGTGATCAGGAAGATCAAAGAGCATCTTAGAGTAGCTCAAGATTGCCAACATCATTGGACAGATTAGCACCATCGTCATATTGAGTTCTCTGTCGGCGACCATATATTTCTGAGGATTTTACCTACCCGTTGAGTTATCAGATTTGGAGTACAAAAAAAGCTTAGTCCTAGATTTATAGGCCCGTTCGATATTTTTGAGCGAGTTGGAGACGTATCACATCGTCTAGCTCTTCCACCATCACTTCGTGAGGTACATGACGTCTTTCACGTATCTCAGTTGCGCCGGTATATTCCAGACCTGAGCCATATCCTGGATTATTCTGAGTTGGTTATTGGTACCGACCTATCGTATGAGGAGAGGCCCATGTCTATTTTAGACCAGAGGGAGAAGTTTCTCAAGAACCGGACTATCAGATTACTTCGTGTTGCTTGGGGACTTCACTAACTGGGTGAGTCAATGTGGGAGCACGATAACGATATGCGTACTCGTTATCCATTTTTCTTTGACTTAGAACGTATACTTATTCATATACCTATTTCCTATCTTAGCCTGTGCATGTGATTGATTGTTAGCTTATATGTTATATCGGTTATTGTTTTATTCTCTAATTTCTTGTTATTGCCCAAGCAATTTCATGCTCATATGAGTTTCATGCTTGTTTTAGTTTCGGGATTGCTTTCTTGGATTTTCTTGTTAGTTGATTTTGGAACCTGATAAAAATTCCGAGGATAAAATTTTTTTAAGGAGGGGAGAGTTCTGAGACTCGTCTCACAATATCCGTATTTTATGCGGATACGTATTTTTGTGCTATTTATTTCATTTTATTTGATCTCGAGGAAGCTTGGAAATTCTTAAGGTTGAAACTTTACTACCTAACCGGTATACCGACGGTATAATGTCCGGCAGATATTTGTTTTGCTTTTCATGATATTTTTGAGATATTTTCAAGAATTTCTCTATAAATAATACTTGAATTTTATTTCTTTTCTCTTTTCTCTTTCTCTCTTCTCTTATTCATTTTTCTCTCGAGCTTGGAACTTCGTCTAGAGACCTAGAGTTGGATTTCTGAACCCCTTCGTTGTGGTGGACTAGAAGGTTTAGGCTGGGAGCTCATTTTAGGCAAGTACATATTGACGATTTCGTGAACTTCTTTTACTATCTGTTATTTTACTTTCCTGGAGCTTTGGTTGTTACTTTTTAGCTAGACGTGCTTTACTATAGTTATTTATTTCGTAATTTCTAGCCTAGTGACCGTTTCGATTTTGATTTGTAGTAGAATCTTGTTCCGTCCCTTTTTGGTAACTCAAAAACAAAAATGGTACTAGAGTTGTGACCGTAAGATTTAGTCCATATTGTGATATGAGACTTACTCTAGATTGACTTCTTGTTAGACTTGGTTCTGGCAATTTTTTGGATTTGATTTGGGTTCCAGAAATTGGACTTGACATTAACAATGTTTATCCTTTGAAACTGGCATACTGATGGTATACTACAATATACAGAGGTATACAGATTTTGACCGACTTAGATTTTTAGATATTTTTTGTAAACCTTATCGGCATAACGACGGTATACTACAGTGTACCGACGGTACACCGATCCTTACCGACGTTGTTAACCGACTTCAGGATATTTATCTTGGCCGGCATACCGACATATACGACAATATACCGAAGGTTATAGAAGCATCAAAAATATACATCCATCCATCCAATAGCCATGTGCCCCAAAGTAAAATCCAGGCCACAGAGTCACCCTGCGGCCCAGAAAGGCGACATCCATGCGTCCCAATCAGCCGAAGCAGCTTTGGACGGTGATGGACCTGACACATCATCCTAGCAATATGAACGTCTTTGACATAGAATCCTAACAAAATAGATTTTTTGAATGCCTCAAAAGACGTGAATATACTAAATGATAGAAGTCTCACATCAGCACAGAACTTCAATCTCGACGGATGTACAATACCACATATACAGGACAACTAGCCCCTTATATCCCAGACTTCAGGTGGTCCCAAGCATCTCTGGTCCCATATGTCCCAGACTGTATGCTGCCACATGCATCTCTAGCCCCGTACGTCCCAGACTCCATGCGGCCCTATACGTCTCTGGCCCATGCATCCCAAACTCTATAAGTCCCATGTGTCTCCGGTCCCGTGCGTCCTAGACTCTATGCGGCCCCATGCGTCTCTAGCCCTATGTGTTCCAGACTCCAAGCATCCCAGGCTCCATGCATTCCATGCGTCTCTGGCCCCAGGCATCCCAGACTCCATGCGTCTCATGCGTCTCTGGCCACATATATTTCAGACTGCTTAAAGACCAAATCTTGTTGTTATGACAAGAGTGATTCTCTGCAGCCAAGTGCGGACTATGTGTCAAGCTGACCAAGTCATACCCACAAAGGACGAGAATTGCCTAGATCTTCAGCAACGAAAAATCTCAACAAGCGCCCACGTGGCAGCTTGGCCTGCTCACGGTTACAACTGCACCCTATTCAAGAGGCACACATGGCACCCTCTAGAATCCATATGGCCTAACATATGCACGCCTAAGGATAATTATATAAACCCGGTTGGTATCATGCCCTGATCTGCAGTAATCGGCCATCCCTGCTAGGCGCGAATGACCACACCAGCTCTCCCACGGAACGATCGTGCCTATCAGGACGTAATGCTGCACGTGCATAAGATGTGCCCGTGCAAGGCCACAAATCCGAAAAGGTGAAGAAATAGCTAAGCCACAGAGTCACACAGATAGTTCGTATACAGCAAAATAAGAAACGAATGAGCGATTGGTAACAAGTTCACAAAGTCGTCATAATGGAAGCATTGAATAACACAAGTATGGAAGTAAAATAAGCACTTTATTGATATTGAATAAGTATTACAAGTGGCGCTAGGCCGAGATTATAAGTCGCTCAAGTTCTCTCTCTCAAAACAATAAAAGCGTGCCAAGTGGCTTACAACTTAGGATGATATACATAGGCAATGTTCCAATATTAAGTCATGTATATGTGCTTCAGCACGCTGTCCAAGGTAAACCAAGTTAAACCATGCTCGTGTATATATAATAAAATCTAAGAGAAATTGTATAAGCAAATACGAGTGTCACGAGCGGGATTCAAATTTAGGTGCACATGTTACACGGATACTCAGGGTGTATTATACTCAGGTGGATTGCAATAGATCGCTCAGGTATTCAAATTATGTATAAATGTCTTATACCCGAATCCGTTCAGGTATTCCAGATATGGGATGCGATTTAATAACTCACACGCGGATATGCCGATAAGCGAGGATGACTTAATCTATATGAACATGAGGTCAATGGCACGACGCCAAAGATGACAGTATAGTTTCAGGGCAAGATGATGTATAAGCAAGAACATGGGGCATTTCATATATCCCGCCCGACGCGGGCGACTACAGTGAGGAGGTTCCGATATATCGGATCGGACCCGATGCCCCGGAGATCGTTCGCGTAACAAGATCCAAAAATATCCCTTATACACAAAGTTTTTTGTGACCTTGCAAGTCTCTAATATTCCAGGCCCCTTGTCAGGTACAGTTTCAAATCAGGATATTTTTAGGTACAAGTTTAAGTTCTTGTTAGATACTAAGCAAGATCATTTTATGTACTAGTCAGGATCTTGTTTCTTGTTTAGAACAAGTATTGTTCTACGAGCTATGATTCTTTCTTTCCTCGACATGATTCTCGTTCAGAGTTTAACTTGACTTGATGCATTCCCCTAGTTTTGAAACTGCCTTGGCAACCTAACGGTCCCGAATACTTTCAGGTTCATACTTGCACAGAACAACTATTACAAAGTCTTCCTGGGAACTTAGATGAATGCAAGACAGGATAGTCTTACTGGATCGAAGCATGCATTTAAGTAACGAGCATATCAAATATGTAAAATAGGCAATCATTGAAACAGTGTTGAAATATAAGCATAAGGAAACTTACGACATAGCTTTACTTAAAAATATAAGCGATTACGCTAGCACCGGTCTAAGGGGTAGTGCACAGAGTGAAATCGTACAGGGCATATCGAGCAACATAATATATGGGACGAACAGTGTAAACATATGAAGCAATGTACTACGAAGAGTATATAATGATCTACTCGAAGCATTAGCAGAGTCTACTAGCGCGAAGCTAAGTTAGCATACGAGGGTCCAATTATTGCTAAGTTTTATTTCTAAGTTCTAACACAAGCAATACAAGATGGGATTATTCCCTTAGCTAGGTGTGTTGTATTCTTTATTAGCATGCAAGGGGTTATCGCCTAGTGATCTAGCATGTATCATCCAAGTTTTTTGTATCCAGGCTAAGCAAAGACAAGTTCATCATAGCCACCCACCATAGTGATGATTTGCCTCGGTCGAGCGATACTCTGAGCGTGCCTTTGTAAGTCTAAGTATGAAATTCTAAAAGGTCAAGTCTAAAATCCCTTGCCTCATACGATTCTTCTCACTGAGCAAAGCAGGTCGGGTTATCGCACTAGCGCGGTTTGAATCGGCTCTCCGTTTGATCGGAAAGGGTCGTTATATTATACACCACTCAGAACAAGTCTTGTCCTCGAGACTTCCTGAGCGCAAACCATTCTATCGCACACTATCGAATCTATCTCAAGCATATCAACCTGTATCACTAGATTCCTTTGAACACAACTTCTACTTGTTCCTCATTTATGGCACGTGTGTGCTGGGTAAGTCTCATTGAATGACTCTGTCATTTAATCCAAGCTCTGACTCAGTCTCTACTATGCCTTAGCGCAAAATATATATTGCTTAACGCGGGATATGTTATAATCCATCTTGAATGATGATCTAGGGTTGAGGCAAACATATCGAAATTTTTATAATCGTTCATGTGAATCTAACATATTTACTTGCACTAGCATTCGAGATCATCATATCACGAGTCTGGATCATGCACATATTTAAAACGTCCCCCAAACATAGCATGTCAACCAATTTAGCAATAGAGAAGTCTTTGCACTCGAGTTTAGCATATCATTAAGTCTTGGATCATGCACATGTTCAAGGCGTCCCTCAAATATATGCATTACACCAAACTTAGCGATAGTGGTCGGACAAGCTACTTGCAAAAATCTCTAGGGTTCTCGTCTTACGAATCACGATGATACCACCAACAGAGTCAAAAAAATTCAAGTCATTTCCAATCCCACTCAATCAAACATTTTACTACCGTCAAGCACGATTTATCTGATCTACCGACTAGCGTCCAAGTCCTATCGTCCATTCCATTTGTGTCAAACATAGCACACACTTACCGATCCAAGTCTAACTCTAAGTCTTGCTACCCTATTTCTATAGCTTGCTCAGGCAATATTCTAAAGTCGGTCATAAAAGTTCTTTTACTCGGCATATGATCTTCTGCCTAATTACTAGGTCAGCTCACAGGGTCATAGGTATAGTTCTTGTTCATGACTCATCGTAGAAATTTGACGTACTATGCTTGTCCCAATTCCTAAGGTTAAACCATTGTTCATTTGCAAGGGATATTCTACCCAAGCTCGTTTCACTCAGATTTCTAACCATCGAGCATAGATCATCCTACACAGAATAACATATTCATTTAGCATAGGGTCCGAGTCCGTCCGGTCAAATCCATGGTGATATCTATGTCGCATATCAAGCCAAGTGATTCACATAGTATATCTCCTCAAACATGTTTTATAGAACTCACCTATCCATTATAAGTCTAGACTACCAATCCATGATTCAATTCTAAATCTTCGATCTCAATCAATAACTCCTAAGTCATCCAGCAAGATTTATGTATCCGTTCATAAAACCATCAAGCATGTCTTACTCCATGTTCTAGGCTAATTCATCCATAAAATACTTCTGATTTACTTGAATTCTCAAACTTGTCTTATCGTGTCGAACCACAAGTTAAGAAGAGCCTTCAATTGTCATGCTCAGGTCTCCCATAAGTTCGAACATTCCCGCAGGATGTGAGATCATCATGCCAACCCTCTTCCTGGATAATAATCCTAATCTGGGTATGACACATGTACGAGCATGGAGTTGCACTCGAACAAAATAAGAACATCGAACGTTACGGTTATCATTAAAATAATCGAGATACCTTATAATTTACTTTGCTCCATCTAAGTTATACAATGATCTACCAGGTCATGTTCATCTAATAATCGTTCATACCGTGATCATAATTCGTCTAGCCAAATCATCCAACTTCAATGTTACCGTTCGATAAATCCATAGTCTACTTCTAGCATTCTTTAAACAACTAACTTCGAATCCTTAAGCCAAAGTCTAACCACTTCGTTATATTCCATTCATCGAGTTTGTCTGAATAATTATTAAACATGTTCCCACAAGTTCGATCATCTCCGCCAGACGTGAAATTACCATGCCAGTGCTCACGCAGGATAATCGTTCTCATCTGGGCCTGATGTCGAGTGTTATCTTTCGAATTAGATTTAAGATCTTTCTTACAAATTCAAGTTAAATACATTATTGCTTACCTCTTTCATCGAACCACCATATTCCTTTACTTGTATCAATACGTGTTATCTTCCAATTATCGATACCATATCAAGTCTATTAATTCGAAACTACAATATCCATACTCAAGCTAACTGCTATCGAATGATATCCTACTCAAGTTTCAATCCGGTTGATTCAATTTTAAATCACTCACACGATCCATCAAGTTTCCATGACCAAAATATTGATTCCATTACCTTGAGTCCTTATTCGTTATAAGCCTTATCACTTATTCAACATATTCTCAACCGTTCAAACCAACTATCACACAAGACCATCGAATTTGCTCGAATAATTCCAAAATGATCCATACACCACTAAGGAATCGAGTCATCCAATTAAATCCTCAATCATGTTCGTATAACTCGCTTGCATATTCACCAAGTCATTCCTTAGAACTCCTGCATGATACCTAAGTGTCACCTCAATAAATCTTAGTCATGTAAATACCCTATTGATAGTCATCCAAGTAAACCATATTTGATTTGTATCTGCCAACATGAAATACCGTCTAAGCTATTTCTCAAAATCCAAGCACAATCTATTATATTCGCCTTAACGATAATCTGATAATGTTTCTATCGATTATCATTCTAAGTCTGACTTATCCTTATTTGAATGATATCCCAAATTTTGCTCGTAAACTAGCTCACACCAAAAGGGTCTTGGCACGTGATACTCAACACAACTTAGCCGAATGTGTGCATATATAACCGTCTGAACGATATTCTATTTCGCATACTAACCCGTTTGGTAATCATGTATAGGTATTCGGGTCCACATATAACTTGCCAATTCTAACATGAGTATATTCCCACATAGTCTGACACAGGTGGGCACATGGGTCTATGCATAACTATCTAGTACAAGAAATTGTATCATTCACATGCACTTTGAAATTATTTAGACTCATTATATGGAATATCCCAACGTGTCAACGAGAGACAGCATATTCACATAACCCATGAATAAGATTTTGAAACTGATATATTCGATAAGAAGTCCAAGGACGTAAAGCTATGCTCTGATACCAATGTGTTACGTCCCAATCTTTCGCAGGAATCGGTCGTCCCTACTATGTACGAATCATAGCGCCAGCACTCCCATGGAACGACCGTGCCCATCAGGACGTGATACCGTACGAGCACAAGATGCGACCGTGCAAGGCAATAAATTCAAACAGGCGAAGAAATAGCTAAGCCACAAAGTCGCATAGATGGTCCGTATACAGCAGAATAAAAAATGAATAGGCGATTGGTAACAAGTTAAAAGGGTCATCATAGTGGAAGCATTGAATAACACAAGTATGGAAGTAAAATAAGTACTTTATTAATATTGAATAAGTATTATAAGCGACGCTAGTCCGAGATTACAAGTCGCTCAAGTCCTCTCTCTTGAAACAATAAAAGCATGCCAAGTGGCTTACAACTTGGGATGATATACATAGGCGATGTTCCAATATTATGTCTTGTATAAGTACTTCACCTCCGGACGCAACGCTCCAAGGCTCCAGAGCGAACTTCACGCCTTAGCTTGCCCAAAGGGGTTTTCGCACTGAACGAGGTTCCTCCGCACCCTGCAAGCAATCTGGTAGGTTATCAATACATGAATGCACTGGTGGGAAGGCTTCGTGCCTGCTCAATAAATCCAAACACGTTATATAGGTTTCATGCATCATCTATTAAGTTGTCTTTCTAGTCTTGCCATAGGATCAGTTTGATGGCATAATGAAAAGCCTAACTCGTGTGGCAGTGCACCGTGCGATATAAAAAAATACGACCAAATTTACCAACTTATCATCCATTCTTTCCTGTCCGAGGTAAACCAAGTTAAACCAAGCTCGATTATATATAATAAAATACAAAAGAAATTGCATTAGAAAATATGAGTGTCACGAGCGGGGTTCTGATTCAGGTGCATGAGTTACACGGATAGTTAGGGTATATTATACTCAGATGGGTTGTAATAGTTCGCTCAGGTATTCAAATTATGTACAGATGTCTTATACTAGAATCTATTCAGGTATTCCAGATACGGGATGCGATATAATAACTCTCATACGAATTTGCCTCTAAGCGAGGATGACTTAATATATATGAACATGAGGTCACTGGCACGACGCCATAGAGGACAGTGTAGTCTCAGGGTGATATGGTGTGCAAGCAAGAATATAGGGCATTACACACAACCTGCCCGACTCAGACGACTATAGTCAGGAGGTTTCGACTGGTCGGATCAGCCCCGGTGCCCCGGAGACCGTCAACGGAACGAGATCCAAAAATCTTCCTTGTGCACAAAGTTGTCTGTGACCATGCAAGTTTCTAATTCTTCAAGCCTCTTGTCAGGTATAGGTTCCAATAAGGATCTTTTCGGATACAAGTTTAAGTTCTTGTTAGATACAGGATCTTGTTAGGTACTAGTTTGGATCTTATTTCTTGTTCAGAACGAATATTGCTCCATGAGCTATGATTCTTGATTTCCTTGACATGGTTCTCGTTCAGAGTTTAATTTGACTTGATGCATTCCCTAGTTCGAGAACTATCTTGGCGACCTAACCGTCCCAAATACTTTCAGGTTCATACTTATATGAAACGACTATTAAATAATCTTTCAAAAAACTTAGATTAATGTAAGACAATATAGCGTTACTGGATTAAAGCATGCATTTAAGTAATGTGCATATCGAATATGTAAAACAGGCAAGCATTAAAACAATGTTGAAACATAGACATAAGGAAACTTGCGACATAGTCTTACTTGAAAACATAAGTGATTACTAGCACGGGTCTAAGGTGTTGTGGGCAGAGTAAAATCGTACAGGGCATATCGGGCGACATAATCTATAGGACGAGCAGTGTAAACATGCGAAAAAGTATACTATAAAGAGTATGTAATGATCTACTTGAAGCATTAGCAGAGTCTACTAGCTTGAAGCTAAGGTAGCATACGAGGGCCCAATTATAGCCAAGTTTTATTTCCAAGTTCTAACACAAGCAATACAAGATAAGAATATTCTATTAGCTAGGTGCGTTGTATTCTTTATTAGCATGCAAGGGGTTATTGCCTAGTGATCTAGCATGTATCATCCAAATTTTATGTGTGCAGGCTATGCAAAGACAAGTTCAACGTAGTTACCCACCTTAGCAATAATTTGCCTCAGTCGAGCGATACTCCGAGCGTGCCATTGAAAGTCTAAGTCTGAACTCATGATGGGCCAAGTCTAAAATCCCTTGCATCATGTGAGTTTTCTCGATGAGAAAAGTGGGTTGGGTCATCCCACTAGCGCCGTTTGAATCAGCACTCCTCTTGAGCGAAACTGGTCATTACAGGTTACATGCCCAAAAAGGACAAACAAAGAGGGGGCGTCCAACACAGAGAAAGAGTATACCAAAACGAGCAAAGAAAGAACATAAGCTTCCTTACCGTTTATCGGATCGTGAACAAAATAAAGAAGCCACCATAGCGCTCTTTGTCCATCGTCACACCCCAGATCAAAATATTGTATTTAGATAATTCTGTTTAGGATTCTTTGTACTATTTTTTTGTTCCTTAAATAAGAAGTTTGCAATAAATCATTTAATGGCAAAAATGATGGCGACTCTGCTGGGGACATCTTTCTCTTCTGATGAGAAAGTTATGACACAATCCGTCGCAGCCAAGCTCGAATTAACTCAAAGAATGCTGGTAGTTCACTTCGACCAGCAGAATTTTAGAAGATGCTCTCAGAGGAAGCGCTAGTTCTTCTCCAAGGCTGGCAAAGCCTAAGAAGACCCGCAGGACGTAGGTTGCAAAGGCCACGGTGACTCACCCAACTGCGGAGCATGTGCTCCCTGTCTCTCTCTGCCGCAGGGACCACATATTATGCATCCACGGCTTATGCGACAGCCCCTTCCAACAAGAAGGGTATTCAGGACCAGAAGACCAGCAAAAAATGGGTTGCAAAGGCTGCTGTGCCTCACCCTACTGTGGAGCATGCGCTCCTTGACTCTCTTTGTAATACTGAAGATGCACAACATGCGTCCTCTCTGGTATCCCCGCTCATGTGGCCTCCTTGCCTGAAAATGAGAATGCTCAGCACCCAAACTCTAGCAGAGGAAAATAATACGATGCCAAGAGTTTTGGGGTTGATGCACAGTCTATGCGGCTACAACGAAGGATGCAAAGAAGAAAGCAGTATGCGTCTTCCAGTTCAGTCGCAGGCATCTCTGACACCCCTAGAAGCTCTATCTTTGACAGAATCTCGTCTGGCCGTGCTCCCATGGGCCACTTCGAGGAAAACCAAAACATGGACTCTTCATACTATGCTTCTATGCATGCTAAGTCAAAGAAGTCTAGGGTAGTGCAAGATCGTCAAGCTCAAGCAGCTGTCCATTTGGCTGACCGTCAGCGAGCACCGCTACCCGTTATGCAGGCTCCTGGTGAAAAGTTATATAATTTGTACCCTCCAGGATATTATCAACAATAAGCGCAAAGCGAGGGAAGCAACCACGATATGTGAGGTATCCCCTCCAGGATACCCCTGTGCCAACATCATCATCAACTACTGCTGTGCTAAAGCAGTAGTGCCAACAAACAGGAAGTCGACATTCCAACGACTGAATTCGAAGGCACCTAGATGGCAACAACCTAAAAATCAGGTGCAAACACCAAAGGAGGAGGAGATACCCTTTGCCTCATGTTACTCTACTCAGAAGGACCTTTCTACCATGCGAGAAAGGAAGATCAGCACCTCCAGTCCGTTATTCCCACCAACGCATCAAGAAAGCAACTACCAGGAGAACCAGCAGCGGGACCTGTGAAAGGTATTTTCCATGGTACCCGCTCGAAGAGAAGGCCATCAGCCGCTATGGGTAGTTCTTCCCCAGGACCCCTGGGGGTTGCACAAGTTGGGGGTAGTGATCCCCCATACTTATATAACAATCCGACGTTCCGAGAAGGCGGGGATTCCCATGGAACAGACTCCGATGTCCCTGGGGGTGGCTACCCTCGTCAAATTGACGTAGCCTCCCATGCTAGGGGTAGTATTTTCTCTGAATTCGAGGAGGAGGTGATGCTACCTGATGAATACTCCTGGCAAAAATTTGAGACGGAAAGTGCGGCATCCACTGCCCCGTCCATCTCTTCCCATAAAAGGACTGTATACATGGCAGGGGAATATCACGAAGGCCCCAGCGACCGATAATGCCACGATGATCTTGAGGCCATGATACAGATGGTGAGTTCATCAATACAAGCCCTGACTCAGGATGTAAACACCCTAAATTTCAGGAATAAAATTTATATAATTTTCCGTATTTTCGATATTTTCTGGAATTTATCACTAAGGTTTGCGGGTTAAATAATTTTAAGCATGACCAAATAGAGTTAAAATATTCTGGAAATAGAAATTTATGGTGTATAATGGAGAACCGGACGCATGGCATTTTTCGGTGAATTTATTGGACTCCGGAGCAACGTATCGAGGACCTTAAGCTATTTGGATTGTGAACCAGACCCAAGTTAAACCAACCCAATGCCTGAACCCAAACCAACCCCAGCTTTACGGGTCAACCAGGTCGGACCCGAGTCAACCCGAAACCGTTAACCCTAAGAAAACCCTAACTCCCAACGGAACAGTGTTTCCGACGGCGGCGTGGCTATTTAAGTCGCCTCGAACCCCGCAAAGCCGCAGCCGCCATCCTCGATAAACGTGCCCTAGCAGCGCCGCTTTCTCCAGGAGCCGGTCGCCCATCGGAACCCTAGTTTCCCAACACCCCATCTCCACCTCCCTACCGGTCCCGACCACTCGCCGTCCCTATCCCACAGCCAGCAATCGACCACCCGCCGTCCAGGACTTCGACGAACTCCGCCCAGCCCTCGTCGATCGCCCACCGACACCCCCAGCGCCACTGTCGCCCCGACGCCACGCTGAACCCTTCGTCGACTTCCCCCAGCGCCGCTGTCGCCCCGACGACAGGCTGAACCCTTCGTCGACTCCTCCCAGACCGACGACTAGCCGCTTCAACTGAGTCGACGCGGCCTCAGTCGACCAATGCCGCCGCCCTCTGTTCGACCCCGCCTCGGAGTTGACTCAGCCCCGTCGTGAGCACGATCAGAATTGACGTTGGGCACAGCCACCCGATCCAGGACACGGAATTGACGCCAGGACACGTGGGAAACAGAACCCACAAGGCCCTGTTCAGGTATCGATTTCTTCCTCATCGCAACTCCGATTTCAATTCCGTCTGTTGCTACACGTAGACTGTATAACCCTCTCGGTGCCCGTGCAAATCGCTCGGTGCATCGCGTCCTGTAGTGATCGTACCCCACGATCCAAAACAGGAAAAAATAACGCCCTGGTTCACCCCGGAACTGAGTCCGCCCCGCCAATCGGGACGACTTGGTCGCACGAGGTCTTTACCAAACTGTGCGCGACGTTGATACGGTCGTGTAGGATTTCACAGAAGTCGATTCGGAGGTGCGTGCACCCCGGAATCAACGCGTATCCGCCGACGACACTCCGTATCCGTCCTTTCTGGAACACGCTGTAACTTCGTGTACACACGTCGGATCGAGACGAAACTTGTGCCATCGGATCCGTAGTAATACGCTGGTCCTGTGAGCCAAGTTTGGTTCGATTCTGAGGACGTTGATAAAATCACGTATTGTGGGCCCCACAGGCTCCACTTGACGGGTGATTTTGTGATCGGCTCATCGGAATCCAATTCTGGAAGTTCCGTTGGGTTCGTATCGTCGTTCCTGACTTGTAAACACTGAGTTTGCAGAATTTGGAGACCCTTGACCCTGACACGCTTTTCGGTGCAAAGTGGCCCACATGTGGAACCCGCTTTGGCCCAAAAATGACCTTTTTGCCCCTGTGTCCAAATTGGACGTAAGGACAGGCATTTCCAGCTATTTGACATCTTCTGAGACTGTTGGTGATATTTATTACAGCTTTTGGAGTAGTCCCTACCGGATCCACAGATACCAGGACAGTTGTTGATACTCGGACATCAGGCAAGTGTACCTTGCCAATCTATGCAGCTTGGTTATTTATTTTCCTTGCTATATATATATTGCTGTGCATGCTCAACCTAGGACCGTGTGACGTACTTAGCGTCAGATTATCAGTCGGGTGCCGACACTGTACGCAGTTTTGGGTACGGTCATCTAGAGATGGACATTCGTGACACTTTATTCTCGTACTTGTCTTATCAAGTACCATATGACCTAGGACACTTGACACTATTCATGAGACAGGATTTTCTCGAGATATTCGTGGTGATTCTGTATAGGATACAGGACATGGACATTATATTATTAGATACTATATGACTGGTTGCATTAGCTATGATCGCGCTTGACATGGGCATGAGACGTTATGGTCATGATATGCGTGGTTACATTGGGTGGGGAGAGACACACAGGCTACAGGCTGTATTTATATATATCTTCTATTATTGAGAGGTCGTAGACTCTCGTGGCAGAGCTAGACCCACTACCGGTTATTACCGCTACCGGCTCCCCGACACAGAGCTTGTAGTGGCTCAGCCTGAGTACTCGTGATGCTCTCACTTGCATTTTCACTTAGATGGTTACTTACTTGCCCTATTTATTCAATTTATTTTTCTGCACTGCTTATCTGTATTTATTGGCATGAGCTTTCTTGTACCTTGCTATGTCCCCTGAGGACCTGGATCCGGATTTTTGTCCCCAGATTTTGCAGACGAGGTTTATCCCGAGGTTTACGGGACCGGAGCAGGAGCTGATCCAGGAGTTGTACCACCATCTGAGGACGAGGTCTTAGCTGAAGACTTCTCTTGAGCATCCTTATTTATGCTCAGCTTTTATTATTTATTTCAGTCTTTTAAATTCTGATCAGATGAACCATTGTTCTAGATATTTATCGGGTTATTCCCCGAAGTACTATGTGAGACTGGATGATGAGTTACATTCCTTATTTATTCTGTGGATCATGTTTATATCTTGTGTGGATGAGATTAGTTGTACCATGATTGTCGTAGACTTGTTTTACAGCTTAAGTATGCCCTGATGGATCCTTTATAGTGAGTTGGTCCATCGGTGCGTACTGCTGGCCGTTGACACGCGTCTGGTCCCACGGTATTTTGGGACTGGGGCGTGACATAGTTTTTGTGGTGGCCCATGCAGGTCTACGACTAAATTGTTCGGTTTCAACTTAGGGACCGAACCAGCCTGCCCTAAGGATAGGATAAGTTCTAGGTTCTCATCCATTATTTAACCATTGTTGAACTCTATATCGAACTCGAAATATTTTTACTTGAACTGCATCCTGTATTGATTCCTCTGAGCGTTCTCATAGTTTATCTTTTGATTTCAGAGCAATGGATTCCGGGAACAGAGATGATATTCCTTTGGATACGCCACACGACGCTGTGGTTACTTATGGAGACGGAGTGACTCCAGGGAGTGGAGGACCAGCATCGCAGAGCGATCAAACCGGACAGCCTAATCCAAGGTTCCGGAGAGATGACATCCCACCTCCACCACAGTTCACTCCCCAGATGCCAGTATTTCCGCCAGGACAAGCCATGGACGGGCAACAAATGTTCCAGATGATGTATGCTATGATGCAAGCACAGCAACAGATTCAGCAGGAGGCCCATCGGCAGGAGGCCGAGTATCTGAGGACCAGCCTGGTATCCGCATTGGAGCAGGCAAATCCCCCAATGAGGCGAACAGCGACGGGATCTATCACTGATTTTCGTCACCTCAAACCTCGCACATTTTCTGGTAAGGAAGGGCCAACGGAAGTTCATGAGTGGCTCACCAATATTCAGCATCAGTTGGAAGCCGCTGAACTTCCGAGAGAGAAGTGGATGACTGCAGTTAGAATGCAGTTAACTGATAATGCGCACCACTGGTGGTTAGCAGAAGAAAGGAGGCTCGGACAGGACAGAGTCACATGGGAAGAGTTCTCTAGACTCTTCCAAGAGATGTACATCCCGGCAGTCGCACGGTCAGAGCTCAGAGACAGGTTCAACCGCCTTATCCAAGGCAGCATGTCAGTGGAGGAATACAATACGGAATTTATTCGCCTGAGCCGCTTTGCCCCGACATTGATTTCGACGGAGGAAGAAAAAGCAGAGAAGTTCTTTGACGGCTTGAAGTTCGAGCTTCAGAGAGTGATTGGATCGGTAGCACCTACCTCTTATACCGATGTTCTTGCAGCAGCCCGACGCTTGGAGCGCGTCGCTAGAAGGGAGACTAACCTGAAGAGGCCTATCACATCAGCACCATCCAGGCCAGCACATGGGGATTCAGTAAAGCGAACCCAGAGGGGTATGCCAGATAGAGCAGCACATAGAGACAGACCTCTTCCTACTTGTCACCACTGCGGCAAGGTAGGACACATTGAGAAGGAATGCAGGCGTAAGTTGGGATTATGTTTGAGCTGCGGATCCAGCCAGCACTTTTCCCGGGACTGTTCTGAACACAGAGACGGAGCACCAAGACTAGCATTACCTGTACCACGACCAGCCTATCCAGCAGCAAGAGGCCAGCAGACAGGAGTTGGGTGGGGTCAGACCACCAGCCCCAGGAGGGAACCAGCAGAGACCACCACTGGCCCCACAGGCAGCCCTATTTCATCAGCAGCAGCAGCAGCAGCAGCAGCAGCAGCAGAGAGGTCCAGCTCAGGGACGGGGACAGGCATTCCCATTAGCTGTTAAGGAGGAGGCTATAGCAGGCGAGGTCATCGCAGGTACTATTTTAGTAGCTTCATTACCTGCAGTAGCTTTATTTGATTCTGGAGCATCGCATTCATTTATAGCAGCTAGCTTTGTAGCCACCCATAGAGTAGCTACCGCACCCCTTCCGAAGATGAAGAGGATTCTTACGGGAGGCGGTATTATTCCGGTTAGTGATGTCTGTAGATCATGTTCTGTAGTAGTTTGTGGCCGAGAGATGCGAGCTCAGTTTCTAATCTTTTCCATGCCGGATTATGATGTCGTACTTGGTATGGACTGGTTAAGTCAGTACCATGCGACTCTTGATTGCCGACTTGGGCAGGTTATATTTAGACCGCCAGGACACCCAGAATTCGAGTTTCTCCGAGGAGCAGTAGAGCAAGGAGTTCAGCCTACTCTTAGGGTATTATCTGTAGAAGAGGAGACAGGTTACCCAAGAGTCATATCAGGTTTTGTGGATGTATTTCCTGATGACCTTCCAGGTTTACCGCCTGATCGGGAAATAGAATTCACAATAGACTTAACTCCAGGAGCAGAGCCAATCACTTCATCGGTTTATCGGCTAGCACCTAAGGAGTTAGTGGAGTTGAAGGAACAGGTAGATGATCTGTTGGAGAAGGGTTTCATTCGCCCCAGTGTTTCACCTTGGGGAGCACCCATCTTATTTGTGCCGAAGAAGGATGGAACAGTACGGTTGTGCATTGATTACAGGGCACTAAATGCTGTAACCATCAAGAACAGGTATCCCTTACCACGCATTGATGATCTATTCGATCAATTGAGTGGTGCAAGGGTATTCTCGAAGATTGACCTTAGATCCGGCTATCATCAGATCAAGGTAAGGAAGGAAGACATCCCGAAGACAGCTTTCAGGACGAAGTATGGGCATTATGAGTTCTTGGTGATGCCGTTTGGTTTAACCAATGCGCCAGCTGTGTTTATGAGTTTGATGAACAGAGTCTTTCATCAATTCTTGGATAAATTCGTAGTGGTATTCATTGATGACATTCTCATATATTCCAAGAGCCCTGAAGAGCACGAGGAGCATCTCAGAATCGTGTTAGAGACCTTGAGGCAAGAGAAGTTATATGCCAAGCTCAGTAAGTGTGAGTTCTGTATGGGCAAAGTGCCTTTCTTGGGACACATCATCTCAGGAGAAGGACTTTCAGTGGATCCAGAGAAGGTTGCAGCAATTGAGACATGGCCTACACCTACATCAGTTGCAGAGGTAAGAAGTTTTCTCGGACTTGCGGGATATTACCGAAGGTTCGTAGAAAATTTCTCAAGGATTGCAGAACCAATGACAAAGCTAACACGAAAGGATCAGGAGTTTATATGGACAGAAGACTGCCAGAAGGCTTTTGAAGAACTAAAGAGAAGATTAACAACAGCACCTGTCTTGACTCTTCCTTCAGGGTCAGGAGGTTTTGTTGTTTACAGTGATGCATCCGGCAGTGGACTAGGATATGTTTTGATGCAACATGGCAAAGTCATTGCTTATGCGTCGAGACAGTTGAAGGACCACGAGAAGAACTACCCCACGCATGATCTGGAGCTAGCAGCAGTGATATTTGTATTGAAGATATGGAGGCACTACCTTTATGGAGAGAGGGTAGAAATCTTTACTGACCACAAGAGTCTAAAGTATGTGTATACTCAGAAGGAGCTTAACATGAGACAGAGACGCTGGCTGGAACTAATGGTGGATTTTGACATAGATCTGTAGTATCATCCGGGAAAGGCGAATGTTGTTGCAGATGCACTCAGCAGGAAGCCTACGGCGTATTTCTTGACGATGCAGCCCGAGTTATTAAGAGATTTACAGGAGCTACAGATAGAGGTTATCGTACCGGGACAGAATGGATTGATGGCTAACCTTGAGATTCAGTCATCACTCATGGAGAAGATTAAAGAAGCATTGCCCACCAATGCTAGATTCCGAAGACTCAAAGAAAGGACAGAAGCAGGAATTCAGACAGGACTTCGCATTCACGAAGACGGGACATTGAGATTTGGAAACCGCTTGTATGTTCCAAATGGAGAATTGAGACAGGAGTTAATGACTGAAGCGCATAGCTCTATGTACTCTGTTCACCCAGGAGGAACTAAGATGTACAGAGACTTGAGACAGTATTACTGGTGGCATGGAATGAAGAGAGAGATCGCGAGATTTGTGGCCAAATGTTTAGTATGTCAACAAGTGAAGGCAGAGCATCAGAGAACTGCAGGTATGTTACAACCGCTCCCGATACCGGAATGGAAGTGGGAGCACATCACGATGGACTTTGTCACAGGATTTCCGAAGAGCCCCAGCGGAAGAGACGCAGTATGGGTGATAGTGGATCGACTCACTAAATCGGCACACTTCTTGCCATTTAGAGTTGGACAGTCCACAGAGGTACTAGCCGACATGTATATGCGACAAATTGTTAAATTACATGGAGTACCTGTTAGTATCGTATCGGATCGAGATTCGAGATTTACATCTCATTTCTGGAGAAGCATGCAAGAGAGTTTAGGCACCAGACTCAAATTCAGCACGGCATACCACCCGCAGACAGATGGACAATCGGAGCGCACCATTCAGATCTTGGAGGACATGTTACGATCATGTATGCTAGATTTCGGAGGATCTTGGGAAGATTATTTGCACTTAGTAGAGTTCTCCTACAATAACAGTTATCAGGCCAGCATTCAGATGGCGCCATTTGAAGCTTTATACGGAAGGAAGTGCAGATCACCTGTGTGTTGGAGTGACGTTGGTGAACGTCAAATACTGGGTCCAGAATTGGTAACGCAGACAGTGGAGAAGGTAAAGCAGATACAGAATCATCTAAGAGCAGCTCAGGACAGGCAGAAGCATTGGGCTGATACACACCGGCGTCCCCTAGAGTTCAAAGAAGGAGATCACGTATTCTTGAGGATTTCGCCCACTCGGGGTACTATCAGATTCGGGAGCAGAGGCAAGCTGAGCCCAAGGTATATTGGGCCCTTTGACATTCTAGAGCGCGTTGGTGAGGTGGCTTATCGCCTTGCATTACCTCCATCCTTAGAGGGAGTGCATGACGTATTCCACGTCTCCCAGTTGCGAAGGTACGTGACCGACCCAAGTCACGTAGTCGATCATTCAGAGATCGCAGTAGGCCCAAGCTTGAGATATAAGGAGCAACCAGTTGGCATCCTCGACGTCAGTGAGAAGACATTACGGGGCCAGACAATCAGACTGGTTCGTGTAGCATGGAAACATCATTCACCAGGCGAATCAACTTGGGAACGGGAAGATAGTATGCGCCAGCGTTACCCCCACTTGTTCGAGGAGGCAGTTGTAAACTAAGCAACCTTGTATTTCCATAACTCTTTCTTTAGCAGCTTATTCTTTGATTGTGAGGACGCAATCCTTTTTAAGGAGGGAAGATTGTAAACACCCTAAATTTCAGGAATAAAATTTATATAATTTTCCGTATTTTCGGTATTTTCTGGAATTTATCACTGAGGTTTGCGGGTTAAATAATTTTAAGCATGACCAAATGGAGTTAAAATATTCTGGAAATAGAAATTTATGGTGTATAATGGAGAACCGGACGCATGGCATTTTTCGGTGAATTTATTGGACTCCGGAGCAACGTATCGAGGACCTTAAGCTATTTGGATTATGAACCAGACCCAAGTTAAACCAACCCAATGCCTGAACCCAAACCAACCCCAGCTTTACGGGTCAACCAGGTCGGACCCGAGTCAACCCGAAACCGTTAACCCTAAGAAAACCCTAACTCCCAACGGAACAGTGTTTCCGACGGCGGCGTGGCTATTTAAGTCGCCTCGAACCCCGCAAAGCCGCAGCCGCCATCCTCGATAAACGTGCCCTAGCAGCGCCGCTTTCTCCAGGAGCCGGTCGTCCATCGGAACCCTAGTTTCCCAACACCCCGTCTCCACCTCCCTACCGGTCTCGACCACTCGCCGTCCCTATCCCACAGCCAGCAATCGACCACCCGCCGTCCAGGACTTCGACGAACTCCGCCCAGCCCTCGTCGATCGCCCACCGACACCCCCAGCGCCGCTGTCGCCCCGACGCCACGCTGAACCCTTCGTCGACTTCCCCCAGCGCCGCTGTCGCCCCGACGACAGGCTGAACCCTTCGTCGACTCCTCCCAGACCGACGACTAGCCGCTTCAACTGAGTCGACGCGGCCTCAGTCGACCAAGGCCGCCGCCCTCTGTTCGACCCCGCCTCGGAGTTGACTCAGCCCCGTCGCGAGCACGATCAGAATTGACGCTGGGCACAGCCACCCGATCCAGGACACGGAATTGACACCAGGACACGTGGGAAACAGAACCCACAAGGCCCTGTTCAGGTACCGGTTTCTTCCTCATCGCAACTCCGATTTCAATTCCGTCTGTTGCTACACGTAGACTGTATAACCCTCTCGGTGCCCGTGCAAATCGCTCGGTGCATCGCGTCCTGTAGTGATCGCACCCCGCGATCCAAAACAGGAAAAAACAACGCCCTGGTTCACCCCAGAACTGAGTCCGCCCCGCCAATCGGGACGACTTGGTCGCACGAGGTCTTTACCAAACTGTGCGCGACGTTGATACGGTCGTGTAGGATTTCGCAGAAGTCGATTCGGAGGTGCGTGCACCCCGGAATCAACGCGTATCCGCCGACGACACTCCGTATCCGTCCTTTCTGGAACACGCTGTAACTTCGTGTACACACGTCGGATCGAGACAAAACTTGCGCCATCGGATCCGTAGTAATACGCTGGTCCTGTGAGCCAAGTTTGGTTCGATTCTGAGGACGTTGACAAAATCACGTATTGTGGGTCCCACAGGCTCCACTTGACGGGTGATTTTGTGATCGGCTCATCGGAATCCAATTCTGGAAGTTCCGTTGGGTTCGTATCGTCGTTCCTGACTTGTAGACACTGAGTTTGCAGAATTTGGAGACCCTTGACCCTGACACACTTTTCGGTGCAAAGTGGCCCACATGTGGAACCCGCTTTGGCCCGAAAATGACCTTTTTGCCCCTGTGTCCAAATTGGACGTAAGGACAGGCATTTCCAGCTATTTGACATCTTCTGAGACTGTTGGTGATATTTATTACAGCTTTTGGAGTAGTCCCTACCGGATCCACAGATACCAGGACAGTTGTTGATACTCGGACATCAGGCAAGTGTACCTTGCCAATCTATGCAGCTTGGTTATTTATTTTCCTTGCTATATATATATTGCTGTGTATGCTCAACCTAGGACCGTGTGACGTACTTAGCGTCCGATTATCAGTCGGGTGCCGACACTGTACGCAGTGTTGGGTACGGTCATCTAGAGATGGACATTCGTGACACTTTATTCTCGTACTTGTCTTATCAAGTACCATATGACCTAGGACACTTGACACTATTCATGAGACAGGATTTTTCCGAGATATTCGTGGTGATTCTGTATAGGATACAGGACATGGACATTATATTATTAGATACTATATGACTGGTTGCATTAGCTATGATCGCGCTTGACATGGGCATGAGACGTTATGGTCATGATATGCGTGGTTACATTGGGTGGGGAGAGACACACAGGCTACAGGCTGTATTTATATATATCTTCTATTATTGAGAGGTCGTAGACTCTCGTGGCAGAGCTAGACCCACTACCGGTTATTACCGCTACCGGCTCCCCGACACAGAGCTTGTAGTGGCTCAGCCTGAGTACTCGTGATGCTCTCACTTGCATTTTCACTTAGATGGTTACTTACTTGCCCTATTTATTTAATTTATTTTTCTGTACTGCTTATCTGTATTTATTGGCATGAGCTTTCTTGTACCTTGCTATGTCCCCTGAGGACCTGGATCCGGATTTTTGTCCCCAGATTTTGCAGACGAGGTTTATCCCGAGGTTTACGGGACCTGAGCAGGAGCTGATCCAGGAGTTGTACCACCATCTGAGGACGAGGTCTTAGCTGAAGACTTCTCTTGAGCATCCTTATTTATGCTCAGCTTTTATTATTTATTTCAGTCTTTTATATTCTGATCAGATGAACCATTGTACTAGATATTTATCGGGTTGTTCCCCGAAGTACTATGTGAGACTGGATGATGAGTTACATTCCTTATTTATTCTGTGGATCATGTTTATGTCTTGTGTGGATGAGATTAGTTGTACCATGATTGTCGTAGACTTGTTTTACAGCTTAAGTATGCCCTGATGGATCCTTTATAGTGAGTTGGTCCATCGGTGCGTACTGCTGGCCGTTGACACGCGTCTGGTCCCACGGTATTTTGGGACTGGGGCGTGACACAGGAAATGCTGGAAATTAAAGCAAACATAGCTTCCCTACCATTAAGGGCTCTTGGACAAGCAAGCTTGGACCCTGGGACCAACGTGAATTCTGACGCAATCGTTCTGTCCATAGGAGGAAATCACCCTTTGCCTAACTCATTTGCCCCTTTCCCCGGAGACAAAGCCATAGAAGCAATGAGGGAAGTATGAGAACTCCAGGCTCGCCTAGATTCTATAGGTTGCCAGGACTCACTGTACAAGCTCCAAATATGACAACCAAACCCCCCGCGAGTGGAGGGATGTGTCATACCCGCCCAAGTACAAGCCCTTCAAGTTGAACCTATTCGACGGGAAGACCTCCCTCCGTTAATACATGAGCTACTTTGAGACTACAACAAGGAACCTACCTCACAGTGATGTACTCCTCAATAACCTCTTTGTGGGGACATTGACTAGGGTAGCATTTGACTGGTTTTGCAGGCTACAAGATAACTGCATCTCATCATTTGACAACCTCAAGAGTCTTTTTCTCAATAATTCTATAATGGAGGAAGCGATATGACGATGTCCTCCCTGATGGATGTCACCCAAGGAGAAAGGGAACTCGCTTGAAATTAGATCAAGCGTTTATGACAAGGAGTGCTGAGGTTACCCCCAGGCAATCCCAAGTCGACACTGATAGACATATGTCGCCAAAACTAACTTTTAGCAGTCAGCCTCTAAATGGACGATGATCAGTTTAAATGGCTAGACGATGTTCATTTAAATCATTGTTAGCACTGAAAAGAAGGTCAAAGATGCCTGGCTCTTGGAAATATGGATCCCTGTCGCTGACGATAGGGAAAAGCGCCCCAACAACAACAACACCGGCAACAACAGCCGTGTTGAAAAAGAAAAACAGGCCTTGGTGGCCAACTTAACCAAGAAGACCGAGCAAAAGCCGGTGGAGGTTACAAAGCCCATGGATACTTACACCTTCAAAGATGACGACGTCATACCCATCTTCGATGTACTGATGAAGGGTGGTAAGCTTCGGCTCCCCGACGTTAAACGTCCTATTGAGACAGCCGAGTAGAATAATCCAAAGTACTGCCATTACCATCGTTACATCTATCATGCGATGCAGGAATGCTACCCGCTGAAGCGGTACATCCAGCATTTTTTGACACCAAGGCCCTTACTTTGGACATCGATGATAAGACGATTGCCATAAACATGGTATCGCTCCACTTCAACAACTTTTTGGCTACAAAAGCCCAGGACGAGGTAATCCTAATTCCCAAGGCAACGATGAAGGTCATCAATCTTTTGCCAGTTCGTGACCAAACGACCGGGTTGATACCTCTCACCATGCCACGTGGGGAGGTCATGTGGGTTTACCCCAATCTTGCTCCAGAATTGATGTAGCAGACAACATCCTCTGCCACCAAGTCTAAGGGCAAAAAGTCCATGTCCTGCTACACAGTTTCTCTCCCATCTGAGGAAGCTATAACAGGAACAACAAGGTTAGGCTTAGCGTATCAACGAAAGTACGATACCCCAGACAATGGTGTGCTTCCTATAGTAACACCCATAGCATCAAATTTGGGTCCATCCCAGCTTCCATCAGCGAACAAGTCTAAGCAGAAAGATACTCGCTTTGTCAAGTTACTGCACAAAGATTCTGCTCAGGGGCTGGAAAAGTCCTATAACCTCGACATCTTGGTCCATCTCGCCAACACTCCAGGAAAGTTGTCTCTATTGTAGCTTCTTCGACTCTCCAAAGACACTCGGGCTACTCATAGCAAGGCATTACAAAATGCCAACACCTACCTAACGCAGGTTAAGCCGCTAGCTGAAGATCCAGCTGCTTGCCCCTACTGCAATAATGTCATAGAGGCAATACCCAATATTATATTCTCACAATAGGATATGTTGCTAAAGAATAAGCGGTACGATGGTTCCCTGTATTACATAGGGTATATTGGTGCCATCAAGGTGGATCGGATGCATATCAATCCTGGTTCATCAATCAACATCATCTTATAGAGTCTTCTTCAGACCTTAGGAATTTTGATGTATCGCCTGACAGCTACCAATACTGCCATCATTGCCTTTAACGTAGGAAGAAGCTATCCTCTGGACAAGAATTGCCTGAATGCCAGATCGACGACTTAAAAATAGAGGTCACTTGCTACGTTATTGACGTAGATGTATCCTATAATGTCTTGCTCAGACGCCCATGGATACATGAATATATGATCATGCAGTGCCTGAAGTATATCGACAAACACGGTACAGTCAAAATAGATTTTGCTGGTGTCGATCCGTTCAAAGGGATCGAAGCCTATTACTCTGATTTGATCCTTTACAAACAGGTCTACCAAGATGAAGGTGGCAATAATGTCGACGATTAGACAGAGGCTGGGGAAACACCAGAAAAGCCCTTAAGAGTCCTTCTAAAGTTACGTGCTCCCGACATAACCTCTTTTCTCATCATTAAACTAAACAGGAAGGCACCCAAACCTTTGGTCGTCCCCCTTCGTAGGACAAATCGACCTCCGAAGGAAGGTCCGACACTATCCACCACGTTCGAACCTTTAGTCGTTCTCCTTCAAAGGACAAGTCAACCTTCGAAGGATGCCTCGCTACCTCCTACAATATCCAAGCCTCTGGTAGTAAAGCTGCACAGGGAACCTCCAAAGTCGTCGCTTATACTGGGGGTAGACCTCGGGAAGGACGAGCTAGAGGAGTACGTAGTTGCTCACACAAATGTCCCTTCTCTGGACGATGTAATTCTTGAAGAAGAGATACCTTATTTTGTAAATAAAAGGCTATCTTTGAACTACTCCGAAGCTACACACATAAGTACACTATATTTCATAGAGCACGGTCTAGGCCTGCTCCTGTAGACACAGGTGATTACTACCTATACAGTAAACCAGATCCTCTCAAGCCAAGGTTCCTACTTCACGGTTCCAGAGAGAATGAGAGAAGATAAACCTTTTGCAGGGTTGAATGCCCCCGGTCCTTCATCCTGGAGGAACAAAAGCAAGAATCCGATACCGAAAAAATATAACTCTACCGGTTCAGTGGTCAAGCAAACACCTCATCCAGAAGATGGGGTATGATCTTAAAATCAATCAAGGTCTGAATTACGACAAAGGTCGACGACTGCTCGTACGTCTTACCGCCCCGACAGGCAAATCAAAAGATTACTACCAAAAGACCAAGCATGGCTTAGGGTATGTTATGCCTCCCAAGACCCCCGATGGTTCATATGAAGAAGATGAGTTACACTCTCACTCTTCAGAGCCTACCTTTTGGGACTCTGATGTCAGTATCGGAGATATGCTCAAACAAACATTATCTACCAACATGGTGTCAGCTGACATTGAGGAAGACGACGAGGATCCACCAAAAATCTTTGAAGTAGAACCAAGGGCCCAAAGCATAGACGCATAATGAAAGATGTGGTTTGAACAGCGAGAACCTCCTACCGAGGACAAAGTTGTATAAGTCAATTTGGGCGACAATTCCTTCATAAACCTATCTTTATCAATAATAGTCTGACAGGTGAACATCGAGAATCTTTGCTATAGCTTGTCAGGGAATACATTAATGTCTTCGGCTGGAGCTACGAAGATATGCCGAGACTGGACCCACAAATCATGGTCCATAAGCTCAATATCTTGATGAGCGCTAAGCCTATCAAGCAGCAGCAATGGAGATTTTGTCCGGACATTCTGAATGCCATCGAAGCTGAAGTCAAAAAACTAATAGCTAGTGGCTTCATTCGCGAAGAATAACATCCAGAATGGGTAGTCAATATCGTGCCCATTGTAAAAAAGAACAAAATAATCCGTATCTGTAATGACTTTCATGATCTGAATGCTGCTTGGCCTAAGGATGAGTTTCCTCTTTCGATCACAGACATAATGATTGACAATACCTGTGGCTTCGTGCGTATATCCTTCATGGACGGATTCTCAGGCTATAATCAAATCAAGATATCTCCTGAAGACGAGAAGCATACGTCGTTCCAAACACCGATAGGAGTATACTGCTGTACAGTCATGCCCTTTGGTCTAAAGAATACGGGTGCTATATACCAGCGGGCTATGAACACCATCTTCCATGAGCATCTAAGTAGGACGATCAAGTGTTAAGTTGATGACATCGCCGTCAAGAGTCGCTCCAAATATGATCACCTCAGGGACTTGAAGACTGTGTTCGACTTTATGCGTACGCACCTTCTCAAGATGAACCCAAACAAATCTTTCCTAGGAGTCTCCAGTAAAATTTTCTTGGGTTTTATCCTAACTGTTAAGGGTATCCACGTAGACCCTGATAAGACCAAAGTGATCCTTGAAATACATCTACTGAAGAACCTCAGAGAACTTCGTGTCCTTCAAGGAAGACTGGCCTATATTACGAGGTTATATCAAACCTCTCTGGACGTTGTCGATCATTCGCACAGCTTATGAAGAAGGGAGTCTTCTTTGTATGGAATAAAGAATGCCAACGCACTTTCGATGACATCAAGGAGTACCTCATGAATTCCCTAGTATTGGTGGCTCATATGGTAGAAAGACCCTTCCTGCTATATTTGCAAGCAATGGATCACTCCCTCGACACTCTACTAGCCCAGACAAGTGATGCAGGTCATGAGTAGGCTATCTACTATCTCAATAGAATATTGGTTGGCACATAGCACATGTACAACCCTATTTAGAAGGAGTTTCTTGATCTAGTCTTCGCCATCCAGAAAACTTGGCATTAGATGGTAGGACAAACCATCAACTTGATCTCGCGACTTAATCCCCTCAGGATCCTCATGACGAAACCTGGAATGCTCAACTCTCGCCTAGCATCATGGGCAATATTGTTGTCACCATATGACATGGTATTTATCCCGCTGAAGACGGTCAAAGGTCAGGCATTGGCATATTTTCTTGCAGCCCACCCGGTGCCAGAAACTTTAAAACTCTGGGAGGAGATCCCCAACGAAGTCGCATATTCCAACATAATGGCAAACACAGAAGCCGTTTGGCGAATGTTCTACGACGGTGCTTCGAGAACAGGGCCCAAAGGAGGCATCGTCACCAAATTCCTGATAGTGGTGATCTCTCCATATAATCTGGTTATTAACCGCGCCTACTCCCTCACTGAGCCATTCTCCAACAATATAACAGAGTATAATACTCTCATAATGGGACTCTAACTCACCAAACAAGTAGGAGTTGACCACCTGGAAGCCTACAAGGATTCTGAACTAATAATCAACCAAGTTCGAGGCAACTACGAAGTCCTCAACGAGGACTTGATTCCCTACCACCAAGTCGTACTTGGATTAATCACCACCTTCGAGGGGTTCTTCATAGAGCATGTCCCTCGACTACGAAACATCGAGATGGATGTCCTAGCTGGACTCATAGCCTCTCTAGCTGTTTCAGTCAATACTCATGAACTGATCACCATGATCGGTCGAGAGCTGGTATGCCCGAAGAACAACCTGTATCAGTGCCTAAGCTACTCATCTGAGATGAGCTCTCACTCACAAGACTGGAGACTTCCATTCATCGACTACGCAGTCTATGAAATTCTTCTCGAGAACCCAATGGAAGCTACTGAGGCCAGAAGATGTTCCCTCCGGTTCTATTACGATACGGCTACCAAAATATTGTATCCCCGCTTCTACGACGGTCTTCTGCTGCGATGCCAATCAAATTCAAAAGCAAAACAGGCTCTCCGCGAAGCCTACAATGGGGTTTGGGTGCCTATCATCCAGGGCCCAAGCTACAGGACTGCCTCCGTATAATGGGTTACTAATAATGGTAGCAGATGTCGTTGACTACGCAAGGAAGTGCAAGGGTGCCAAATCCATGCGGACTTTATCTACCAACTCTCGAAGTTTCTACACCCGACTGTTGTGTTCTGGCTGTTCGAAGCCTGGGTATGGATATCATAGGGTTGATTAGTCCACCTTCGTCTAAAGGACATCAATTTATCTTCGCCATTACTGACTACTTCTCCAAGTAGACGAAAGATGTTTTACTCACTGAAGTCAAGATATCAAACGTGATCAGCTTTGTAAAGCATAACGTCATATACCGCTTCGGCTTGCCATAAAGGATCATCCACGACAATGGTCCATAGTTCACAAGTCATACGTTCTACCAATTTTGTAACAAAAATTGGATTCAAAATATAGGGTCAACTGCCTATAATCTGACAGCAAATGGTTTGGTAGAAACCTTCAACATGACCATCATAAAGCTACTCAAAAAGTTTGTGTCGTCTAACAAAAGCAATTGGAATGAGAAGCTGAGTGAATGTATCTGGGCCTACCATACAAAGGTCCGAACATCTATTGCTAATATGCCTTTCTCTCTAGTGTACGAAAGCGAAGAGGTCCTCTCGCTCGAGATCCAAATCCCTTTACTCCGAGTAGCTCTCACCCTCCAATTAACCGTTGATGACAATCATCGTCGACAACTACAAGAGTTATAAGCACTCGACGAGAAACTTCTCTTAGCTCAGCAGCGCATTGAGCTTTACCAAGAGCGTCTCTCGGGAGACTTCAATAAATGGGTGAAGAAGAGGACCAACCAAATGGGAGATCTCATCCTGGCCGTAAGGAGGCCAATGGTTATGACCCATAAGACGGCCAAAAAATTCTAACCCAAATGGGAAGGCCCGTTCGTCATAGAATCGGTATTCTCCAATGGCGCATACTGGCTCGCAAAACCCAACGACGACTTTCTCATGATGCCTATCAACCACAAATTTCTAAAAAAGTACTACATCTAATCCAGACTTGTACTCCCCTTATCCTTAGCCGGGCAATCAAAATGTACAGTCTTTATACTCTTGGTTCTTCATCCCCAGCAAGGGCCTATGTATAACATGTCCCCTTCTTTACAAATTTTTGTATAAGCCATTATCTGTATCCAGGAAACCTGGACAGACAACGGATAATGGATCCTCAAAAGCTCTCCAGTAGAGCAGTCCTAAGGTCCACTTGCACACTCTCGTACTGACCACTCAAACCAATCTCGTTAGACGCTAGCCATGTTCATATTACCTCTGCGCTATCATCCTGACAATCTCTCTAGCGAAGCAGTCCTCAGGTCCACTTGCACACTCCCGTGGTGACCACTTAAACCAATCTCGTTAGATGCTAGCCATGTCCATATTATCTCTGAGCTATCATCCTGACGATCTCCCCAGCAAAGCAATCCTCAAGTCTATCTTTATTCTCGGATAGACTATACCTACGAAATTACTCCTCAGCGAGT